>CM069140.1:49295859-49853359 GCA_035221665.1 Okamejei kenojei | reverse complement strand
GTTAACTACCTGGGGAAGTGTATTCCTAACTTAAGTGATTATATGGCCCCACTGCGCCCGCTGCACCCGCTAACCCACAAAGACACTGTTTGGGCCTGGCATGAACAACAGCAAGGGCATTTGACACTCTTAAACAACAGATGTCTTGTGCCCCCACTCTCGCTTACTTTAATTCTAGGTTACTGGTCACACTGACTTGTGATGCCTCACAATACGGCTTAGGGGCAGTTTGCCTCCAGGTTGATGGTAATGGCAACAACCCTGTTGCCTATGCTTCACGCACCATGACAGACACGGAACAACGTTACGCCCAAAAATGAAAAGGAGCTGTTAGCGGTCGTTTTCGCATGCAAGAAGTTTAATGACTTTATCTCTACTCTAGAGATGATGCCTACCCACTGAGTTCCTTCAACAGTTTGAGCAAAACACAAACTGCTGGAGATACTCAGTGGGTCCGGCAGCATCTGAGACAGGGAATGGACAGTTGATATTCTTCAGATCTCACCCTTCTTCACTATTTCAGCATCAACAGTCTCTTGTGTGCCTTACTTTAATATTCCTTTGGCCAGCAATAAACAGTAGCATTAATGTACCAACGTGCATGAGTAGTCACAGATCAACTTTGCCAACCATGCTACTTCTCCAACCTCCACCTTTATACCACCTTCACACCCCGCTGCCCCTCCGTCACAAGGCATGCAGCCCTTGAGGGTGCTCCCGTGCTGATTGTTATCGAGTCTGACACATTTCCACCAATACGAACAGACTGTGGTCTGTGAATGAGAAAGTCGAGGATCCAATTGCAGAGGGATGTGCAGAGACCCAGTTCTGCGAGTTTGGTTACCAGCTTGGAGGGGATGATTGTGTTAAATGCCGAGCTGTAGTCAATGAATAACAGCCTGACATATGAGTTTTTGTTGTCCAAGTGGTCCAGAGCGGAGTGGAGGGCCAGCGAGATCGCATCTACCGTTGATCTGTTGTGGCGATAAGCGAACTGCACTGGGTCCAGGGTTTTGTCAAGGTAGGAGTTGATTTGCACCATGATCAACTTCTCGAAGCACTTCATCACCACAGGTGTTAGTGCCACAGGTCGATAGTCATTGAGGCACGTCACCTTGCTCTTCTTGGGCACCGGTATTATTGATGCCCTTTTGAAGCAGGTGGGAACCTCAGACCTCAGAAGTGAGAGGTTGAAAATGTCCGTAAAAACTCCAGCCAGTTGGTCCGCACAGGTATTTAGAACACGACCAGGTATGCCATCAGGTCCAGACGCTTTTCGAGGGTTCACCCCTCTGAAGGATTTCCTGACGTCGGCCTCTGTGACTGAGACTGAAATACCATCACAGCGAATGGGGGCTCGGGAAGGCACATCGGTGTTCTCCCTATCAAAGCGTGCGTAAAATGCATTGAGCTCATCAGGGAGTGATGTATCGCCGACATCCGAGCTGCCTCCTGGTTTTGCCTTGTAGGAGGTGATTGCATTCAGTCCCTGCCACAGCTGCTGAACATCTGTCTCATCCTCCAGTTTGGAGCAGAACTCCCTTTTGGCCTTTTTGATGGCCTTACCAAGGTCGTATCTGGACTTCGTATCATCAGACATGAATGCCCGGTGTCTGGTCTTCAGAAGAGTGCGGATCTCACAGTTCATCCAAGGTTTCTGATTGGGAAACACTCGGAAGGTTTTTGTAGGGATGCAGTCCTCCACACATTTCTTAACGAAGTCTGTAACGACTGTGTCATATTCATTCAAGTCCGTTGCCGAGTCCTTGAACATTGCCCAGTCTACAGACTCCAAACAGTCTTGTAGTTGTTCCTCTGCCCCCCACAACCCCCCCCCCCCCCCCTCCCCCGACCAGCTCTGTACTGTCCTCACCTCTGTGCAAACTTCAGAAACACGTGAAGCATTATGGTTGAAATCTTCAACGATGAAATACTTTTCAAGAAGCCAACCATTTTGTCTTTTATGCTTCTCATAAGGTCAGGCCATAAGTGAGAGGAGTAGAATTAGGCCATTTGGCCCATCTAGTAGACAAAGTCTACTCCTCCATTCAATCATGGCTGATCTCTCTCTTTCCTAACCCCATTCTCCTGCCTTCTCCCAATAACCTCTGACACCTGTACTAATCAAGAATCTGTGCCTTAAAAATATCCACTGACTTCTGAAATATGACTCCTTCAGGAGTCAATAGGTCCAGGCTTTGTCAGAATAATATTAAAAGCTAGAACACTTGCCTGTTTTCCATTGCAATACTACAAATTTACAATCAATCATTCAGCTTCAGTTCAATTATTGAGCTCCCTGTTAGAAATAATGATTTCTCTACGAACTTGTACTGGTCTAAGTATTTTATTTATCATACTTTGCATGTAATCATAACTAATTGAGCACAATGCTGTCAAAAACTACAACTTCAGCTGCATATCAACCTTGTCAAGAAAGCAACTGAGGAAAAGGAAAAAACTGGAAGAAACTAAATTAGTCATAGTTTTACAGTGTGGAAACAGGTAATTCGGCCCAAAGCCCACGCTGTCTAACATGTCCTATTTACACAAGCCCCACCTGCCTGCATTTGACCCATATCCGTCTAAACCCATTCTATCCATGTACCTGTCTAAATGTTTCTTAAACATTGCAAACGTATCTGCCTCAACTACCAAGCTTGGCCATACACCCTTCAACCTTTGTGTGAAAAAGTTACCCCTCAGGTAACTATTAAATCTTTCCCCTCTCACCTTAAACCTTGATTCCCCTACTCTGGGCAAGAGACTCTGCGTCTATCTGTGTTGGGAAAGTCTGTAACGACTGTGTCGTATTCATTCAAGTGGGAATGGGAAAGTGCATTGTCAGCTCCTCAACACCAATCCACTCTGCTCACTCCTGTGTTTCACTAGCAAGCTCCAAAGAGCTCAGGAAGTCAGAGTGCTCTGGAATAGATTCCAACACTGCAGTTAGGCTGTCTAGAAAGAAACTGCAGATTCAGGTATATACTGAAGATAAATACAAAGTGCTGGAGTTACTCAGCAGGTCAGGCAGTATTTCTGGTGAAAAAGCGTGAGTGACTTTTCGGGTCTGAAGAAGGCTACCAACCTGAAACATCACCAATGTACCTGCTGAGTTACTCCAGCACTTTGTGTTCAGCTGCAGTTCGGCTGCTGTTGAAGAGAAATCAATGTTTAAAATGCCAACCTGCAGGGGTTTTCCGATCAGTGACTAACAGTAGGAGCATAGATACAGAAAGTGCTGAAGTAACTCAATGGATCAGGGAGTCTGGAGAAAATGGAGAGGTGGCATTTTGGCAAAACTGAGCAGCTCACGAGAAGTAGTCGGTAATAAGATGAAACTGCACCAGAAAGTTTATGGCTGCCTTTCTAAGCTACACAGCCTACCATCTGGAAAAGTATTGCAAGTGACCTCTGTAGCAAACCACTATTGTCAGCTTAAATTGGCCTTCCTGTCACTCCAAATGCATTAAGACCAGCATTATTTACAGCCTTGCTTTTAAAAACTGGCTGAAGCTGAAAGCTGTGATGAAATCTATCACAAGGGCCCACAACAGCTGACTGTGCAGTTCTCATCCAACAGACTGCAGAATCAACCATCATCGTATTCACTCGCTTTTACAGAAATAAATGGCGTGAATGCAACAAAATTCCTCTCATAATGACGATGTGTACCTTTCAACGAGCAGGCCATTTGATAGCCCAGTAATACAATGGGGGAATGGTAGGATGGGAATTTGTATCTTTAATTCCCCAACGAATAAATATTAAAGGAAACGAGAAGCAAAGGTATTTCAGGAGTGAGGATGTATGGACATCTTCTATCCAGGCAAGATTTTTATTTTTTTCAATAATATTTTTATTAGAAGTCATATACAATAGGGTACATTAAGGATAATAAAATACATTTCATATACAACTCTTGTTTTTGAATTTAATAATAAAAAAAGTAATATAAGCAAAAAAGAGAGAAAAAGAAAGTTAGGTAAGGTGGTGAAAGTGATAGTTGGTGAAAAGTACAAGAAAAAGAGAGAAAGGAGGAGAGATATAAAATTAAAAAAAAAATTAAAATAAATTTAACAAGAAAGTAATGCAAAAAAGATAATAAAAGGAAGATAAAATGTAAGGGATATACCTATTTCATATCTTTGCGCACCCCTCACCCGGTTCTGAAACAGTTTATTTTCAGGATTATGTTGCACCATATGCTTTTAATAAGTCGATAAAGGGAGACCAAATCTTTAAGAATTGGTCTGATTTGCCTGCAAGGACGAATCTCATATCTTCTAGGTGTAACAATTCAGACATGTTTGAAATCCACATTTTAAGCATTGGTGTTGGTGCATTTTTCCAGAAATGTAATATGTTTTTTTGCCGTTATTAAGCCATAGTTAAGGAAACTCTCTTGGAACGAAGTCAGCTCAGAGCCGATCTCCATTGTTCCAAAGATAATCAATTCTGCGTTGGGATTCATTTCTGTTTTAAATACTTTTGTAAAAATTTCGAAAATTTCATTCCAAAACTTCTGACGTTTTATGCAAAAGACAAAAGAGTGTGCTATAGTTGCATCTAGACATAAGCATTTATCACAGATGGGTGAGACATTTGGAAATATTCTATTCAATTTAATTTTTGAGTAATATAATCTATGTAAAATGTTTAATTGAATTAAGGTATGTCTTACATTTATCGAGCATTGATGTACATATAGCAATATATTTATCCCATATCTGTCTTTTCGATATATTTATAGATAATTATTGTTCCCAGTCTCTTCTGATTGCATCAGATGGTGGTATCGCTATGTTTTTAAAATGATATTATACAAATATGATATTAAATTAGTAGAATCTGCCTTTCTGTTCATAGCTTCGTCTAGTATATCTGAAGTCAAAGTGTTATGTTCTTTTGTATGTATTTTCAAGTAGTCACGGATTTGAAGATATTTAAAGGGCTGATTACTTTTCAGGTTATAATTAAGTTGTAGTTGTTGGAATAATAAAAGATTTCCCATTTCATACATTTCTCCAAAGGGTTTAATTCCTATCCTTTCCCAGTGTGTAAACATTTTATCAATAATAGATGGTTTAAACAATGGACTATTAACAATAGGAGAGAGACGCGATAGATTTCTTAATTTGAAAGTTAATTTTATTTGTTTCCACGTTCGTATTGTACTATGAATACTTGGATTTTTCTTGCATATAGTATTATTCAGTTTTATCGGTGAGAGAATGATCACTCCGGTATTAAAAGGAGAGCAGTCCTCTCTCTCCATTGCTATCCAATCTACCTGTTGGGCAGAATTGTCCAACAAGTAAATTATATTTTTAATATTCGTTGCCCAGTGATAGTACAGAAGGTTGGATAGTGTCAGTCCGCCGAATTCCTTGGGTTTACACAGGTGTCTGCTTTGAATTTGTAATATCAGAGTCAAGTTTTTAAAAACAATTAGGTAAATATATTGGTATTGATTGAAATAAATATAAGATATGTGGCAGAAAAATCATTTTTATGGCATTTATTCTGCCTATTAAAGACATCGGTAATGTTTTGCAAAATTTAATCAAAGGCGTTAACTTAGTAGTAAGTAACGGGCATACGTTAGACGCATTGAAAGCAAGATTTATATTTTCTAGTAATTTGAATACCCAGATATTTAAATTTTTCTGTAGCAATTCTAAAGGGGAATTTTAAAAGGTGTGTCGGTTCTTGAGGTTTTATCGTCATAATTTCACTTTTATTCCAATTTATTCTATATCCTGAAACGGTTCCAAATTCCTCTATTAAATTTAATATATTTGGCATGCTGATTTGCAATTTTGTAATATATAATAATACATATTGTAATATATAATAACACGTCTTCATATAGTGATATTTTATTATTTGTATGTTTTGCATTATAACCATGGATGTTCGGATGCATTCTTATACTTTCTGGTAAGGGTTCCATCACAAGAGCAAATAGCAGGGGTGATAGTGCACATCTCTGTCTATTGCCCCTGGATAGTTGAAATTTCGAAGAGAGTTTATTAATAGTCAGTTTTCTACCAGTCGACTTGTCATATAATGATTTTACCCATAAGATACAATTCTCTCCCATTTGAAATGTTTGCAATACGTTGAAGAGATATTCCCATACCACCTGGTCAAATGCTTTTTCTGCATCCAATGAACTAATTCATGTCTTCCTCTTTAGTATTATGTGAATACATTATATTAAACAGTCTCAGATTGTTGAATAGGTATAAACCCTGTTTGATCAGCATTTATTAATTTACTAACATATTTGCTCAAACTTCTTGCTAGAATTTTCGCTAGAATTGTCTGATCTGTGTTTAACAATGCAATGGCTCTATATGAACCGGGATCTTCTAGATCTTTATCTTTTTTCGGTATAAGTGTAATAGTTGATTCCGCTAGTGTCTCTGGTAGTATTTGATCTTTAAAAGCGTAGGTGTACATTTTTTGTAGCCGTGGTGAAATTGTCTCGTAGAATCTTTTATAAAATTCATTACTAAATCCATCTGGTCCTGATGTTTTACTGTTCTTCAGTGAGTTTATTGTCTCTTCTATTTCCTTAATTGAGATCTGAGCTCCTAATTCCTCTTGTTCCAGCTGATTAAGTTTTGGGAGGTTACAATTATCCAATGAATGTATAAGTTTAATGTAATCTGTTGATGTTTTTGATGTGTATAATTTTTTATAAAATTGAGCAAATCTTTTATTAATGTCTTTAGGTATTGTTAACAATTCACCTTTATCTGATTTGATTTTTGAAATCGTATGGTCCTTTTCGCGTTTTTTCAGTTGACGAGCCAAGAGTTTATGTGGTTTATCACCAAATTCAACGTTTTCCTGTTTTGTAATTTTATTTCAAAATTCTTATAACTCTTGTGGATAAGATTCTGTTTAATTTAAATTTCAATATTATTATTTTCTTATGTTTGTCTATGGTTGGTTCTTTTGCGTTAACTAAGTCTAATTGTCTAATTTGTTCTTCTAATTGCAATTGTTCTTCCTTTTTTTTAATTTTTAAATGCTTGATATGAAATTATGGATCCTCGAATAAATGCCTTAAAAGATTCCCGTAGTAAAGAGGGTGAAATGCCTGGCATGTCGTTAGTCTCAAAAAAAAATTCCATCTGTTGTTTTAGATGTATACCACCTTGTGGATCGTTTAAAATTTGGGGATTAAACCTCCAAAATGATTTTTTATTAGGCATTCCTTCTAATTTTAAGGAGAAGGTTAGCGGAGAGTGATCAGAAATAGTACTATTATGATAATTAGGATTCGATGTATAAGGAATTAATTTCGTATCAACTAAAAAATAATCGATACGTGAATATGTTTTATGTACCATTGAGTAAAAAGAGTATTCCCTTCCAACTGGATTAGCGATCCTCCGTACATCTGTTATATTTGTATTTTTTATATATGTATTTAGGAGTTCACTAGCTTTAGATGTTAAGAAAGCACAAGGGACTTCTTAACATCTAGTCCTGTGTATTTGATTCTATATTAAGCCTCTTTTGTTGTGCAGATTTATCCAGGTATGGATCTAAAATGCAATTATAACATTTTGATAATTAAACTCTGAAATTATATTCAGTATTTTGTTTAAAAAATTGAGGATTGTCAAAATTAGGTGCATATATATTTACCAAAGTAAGTGGTGTAGAGTTGATTTCTCCCGTAATTATAAGATATCTCACCTCTTTATCTGTTATGATATTCTTTGATTTAAATGGTATACCTTTACGAATGATAATTGCCGTGCCTCTAGATTTAGAAATATATGAAGAGTAATAAGTTTGGGCAATCCAATTTACCTTGAGTCTGGTCTGAGCTTGAAGTTTCAGGTGTTTCCTGTAGGAAAATTATGTCTGTATTGAGTGATTTTAACTGTGCAAAATTCTTACCCCTTTTAATTGGCTCGTTGACACCCCTTATATTCCAGCTACAAAATGTGATTCCTCCCAGTTACTTTTGTTTGTCATCTTGCATTATGAATTACTTTAATACCTTTAAATCATATGGTGCAACACAATAGCTCAGGCCTCTAGGTGTTGGGTGGGCACTCGCGGTTGCCAAGTTCTGTTTGTATAGCCCCTTTAAACTTGAAAAAAAAAACAGAGAAGTGTAAAGTGATATAAAAATAAAAAATATGATATTATCTAAAAATAAGGATACTATTAAAAAAAACCACCTAGTGGTGCTAGCTAAATTCTTAAGAACTTCCGTAGATGTTAATTTACATTAAGCTCCGCTCCCTTGACCAAATATTGTAAAAAGGAAGAAAGGCCAGGTCAAAACCGAGTTATATATATAAAAAGTAAAAAGAGAAAAAAAAAACTTTGAGCTTGTATGTCTAAATGTATCTTCAAGTAATCTAGCATTGCATATATACTACCAATTATTACTTATTACTTCCCAGTTAGGCCCCAGTCTCTTACATTAGACAACAGCAGGTTGGAAGGGATTAACCAGAGGCAGACTCCTGGCTATCTGTCAAGTGTCTTAGTCTCCTCCACTCATCTTACATACCACTGGGGCCAAATCTGTTACATCTGTTTTAGTTTATTGGTATAATATAATATATATCTATATCGATATATTTAGCTTATTATCCTAACTCTAAAATTAATTAACACTATGAAGTAAACCCCCGCCTTCTCCCCGGAGGAGTTAATAATTATTGCATTATACTACTTCATTTTTTGTTTCTATTGCTATTGCTGAATTAATTCAATTACTTGATTACTTATATGTTAGTATTAGATTATACAATTTTTTTTAAATTCATCAGTTTTTATTTTGAAGTCCCTTTGTATTAGTTTTCCATGCTCCACGGCTCCGCTTTGTTTTGTCCTTCATTCCAAGTGAAACATAAAGTTTGGCCTTGAATTAACATTCCAGAGAGATAAAATGTCTAGCCATCGCCTCATGTAAAATTCCGCCATCTTAACGAGAGCATTGTCTTGTATTTAAAATTCATATCTTCAGCGCTTCCCCTCTGCCGATATTATATAGGACCAGCTCCTGAAATTTCTTGTGCATATTTGAATGCCTCTTCTGGATCAATGAAGGCACGTTCCACAGTGTTATAAGTGCTCCTCTTTTTGCAGGGTACATTATGCCATATCTTCCGTTTTTGATTCCTTTCAGAATCTGTCTTGTCTTTGTGAACATGTCCCGTTTTTTAGCTATTTCTGCTGGGTAATCTCTGAAGAATCTCAGATTGTCCTCTTCAAATGTCAGATTCTTTCCGTAAGGAATTTGTTTCATAATATCTTCCAGAGCAGAAATGTCATGAAATTTCACTATGATCTGTCTTGGTGGGGCTCCTGGCCTTGTTTGAACTCTTCGAACCCGATGAGCCACATCTATTTTTGGTTTGTCAGACAGTTTAAATACTTGTTTAAGTAAGTTGGCAGCGAACTCCCGAGGGTTCATTCAACTTTCCCTTCCCTCTCTCACTCCAACTATTCTTAAATTCTGCCTTCTTGATCGTGCTTCCAAATCCAGGCATTTGGCAATCATTTTGGCCAGTTGCCCCAAGACACAATCTTGCTCCTTCCTCAGTTTTTTCATCTCTTCAGACATATTATTCATCGCAGTTTCCAGAATCAAACTTCTCATTGCAATCTTTTTCAACCCGTTTGATTTCTATATTTAAGTCATCCTCAATTTCTTCAATACGTTTCCTTAGAGTAGCTATTTCCTCAATGACTTCCTCATTACCACATTTAATTTTTTTAGGCAGATTTTTCTCCAGTGCAGAATTCCCGTCTTGTATCATTTTAGCAAAGTCACTCATTAATGAGGTTCTTACCGACTGTTCCAGTTGCTCCAACTGTTTCTCCTTTGAAGCCATTGCAGTAGGTATTCTTTGAGCCTCAGATTCTTCTTCAGAACTTTCTGCTGCTGTTTGCAGGGTTTTATCCAGCTCTATAGTTCGTTTTTTTACTTGAGATCTTGTAACAGGTCTGTTGGAATTCTTCTTGTGCATTTAAAAATATCAGAAAACCCCATTATCTGCAGGATTTCTGATAACTCCTTTTACACAATTAAAATAACAGCTCCGATTGTTATTTTTAGAACTCCCCCGTCTTCCAACTCATATTTGTAGCACATTAAAGCATTCTTCGGGAGTTTTAGCTAATTGCCGCCTCTCACCACAGCATGGCACCACCGGAAGTCCATATCCAGGCAAGATACCGAACAAAATAGTGGTGCTTTGAATAATTATTTGGTACATAATGACATGTTTAGCTAGTACTGCACAGGAGAGTTAATGGCCTGTCCCACTTGGATGATCTAATCCATGAGTTTGGAAGACCCTAGACGAGTTGAAAAAAAATGTCAAGGTCGTGTTGACTCGCCAAAGTAAAAGACATCCTACGACCTCATACGACTATGTCTACGACCTCCTACGACTATGTCTATGACCTCCTATGACTAAGTCTATGACCTCCTACGACCCCCCTTGAGCTCAGTCTTCCACACCTAAGACCAACTATGACTAGCTACGAGTGGAAATGATCACATTATTAAAATGATGTCATGTTTGCATTTTTTTCTCGGGCCAATTACCGACCTATGACTACCTACGACTATCTACGACTACCTACGACTGCTATCAGGACCTACTACGACCTACCTACAATCTACCTACGAGTAAAAAGTATACATTTTCTCCATGCCAACCTTTTTTTTGGACTCGTGGACATTTTTTATCAAGCTGGAAAAAATGCCGCGACCTACTTGAGGCCACAAGTACGTGGAGGCCACTCATGAGCATAAGGAAGAGTTACGAAGATCTTCTACGACCTCCTACAACCCCGTGGCGACCATGCTGCGAGTATGAGTCAAGGGCAAACTCGGCAGAGGTCGCCAATTAGGTTGTGAAAGTGGGACAGGGGCTTTATACCGCAATCTTATAAAACCACAGGTTTGCAAATTTTTTACATTTAGAATGTGAAATGGTTCTTAAACATTCAAAATGTGAATCCTGGCCATCTGCATAATCATATGCAAAATCTATTTGAAAAGAGCAAACATTACTGCTTTGGGTGAAATCCTTTATGAGCGGATGAAAGGTCACCAAACTGAATTGATATCTTCTGCATTGCTGAATATTTCCATCTTTCTTTTACTTTCTTTTTTTGCATATTCAGCACCTGCGGTATTTAGATGTTGTAAACTATCTCTGATGATTGAAATGGGCTGGAAAGTGTTCTGCTCATCAAATTGACTCAGTTCATGAACTGAGCTATACCCGAGGCTGCACCTACTCTTGCAGCTCCATGGGCCTTAGGAAGCCCAAAGCATTGAGGCCTAGCCCCTGTGGCTGTTTTGCAGAGTGGAACAGTCAACAAGCACCCACGAGTTGTCAGTCAGCAGAGTCTGTGCGGAATCTTACATTGATCGATTGATCGAAAGGTACAGCATGGAAACAGGCCCTTCGGCCCATGCTGACATTAGATCACCTGTTCACACTGTTATCCCCCCCCCCCCCCCCCCTTCACATCCACTTTCTACACACCAGGAGCAATTTGCAGACACCTGTTAACATACAAACCTACATGTCTTTGGGATGTGAGGGGAAATCGGAGCGCCTTTAGCAAACCCATGCAAATATGCAGGGAGAATGTTCAAACTCCACACAGACAGCGCCCAAGGTCAGGATTGAAGCTATTTCTCTGGCACTGTGAGGTAGTGGCTCTACCAGCTGTGCCACTGTGCCCCCTAGATGGCCTTTTGACAGTTTTGTGTGATCTAATGCCTATTAACTAAACTTAAATGTTTTTGATGATCTGGTACATTTATAATTTGTTCAACTGGATTTAAATAATTTAAAAATGTTATTGAATAAATATTCGACAAAAATTCAAGTTAAATGAAGTGCTAGAAATTAATTCAAAACATCAAGATTACTTAAAATAAATGACCCAAATCTTGCATAAATAACCCAAATCTCACTCTTTAATTGTGTATTGTTGCTGTACCTACTACTTTATTTTTGTTTAATTTTGTTTATATGTTTGTAATTTGCTTGTTTTAATCTGTAAGGTGTCCTTGAGAGTCCCGAAAGGCTCCCATAAATAAAATGTAGTATTATTATTATTATTATTATTATTATTATTATAAGGTTGGGTGGGACAGATGCAAAGTACATCTGACTACTTGTCTCATTTGGTTTGTGCTCCACCACTGGATGCGGTTCTGAGACCAGCAACTGAGCAGGGAATCTGAATTGCCAGCACTTGGTTCCTCACTTCATTGTAGCAATGTTCAGGTGTGTGAGTCAGTCCTTATGCATTACAGTCAGCCAACACATCTCTGTGTTACCAGCTGAACTGCAGCACGATGCAGTTGGTTGAGTACTACTCCAGTGCCAAAGGCTGTTTAATAAATACAAATGTCCCTGTTTTTAATAGAAAAAAAGTCTAATGAACCAAAACACCGGTGATTCTTTGAAGATATCAGCATGACATAGAAAGAACATAAAAAAGTACAGCGCAGAAACAGACCTCTCGGTCCACAATTCCTATGCTGAAAATAATGCTGAGAAAAACTAATCTCATTTCATACCCCTTCATTTCTAGCATGTCCATGTATCTATCTAAAAGTTTCTTAAGCGCCACTTCCGTATCTGCATCCACCACCATACTTGACAGCATGTTCCAGGCACCCACCACCACTCTCTGTGTACAAAACCCACTCCGCACTTGTTCTTTAAGCTTTGCTCCTCTCATCTTAAAGGTATGCCCCCTGGTCTCTGACATTGAAACTTAAATGATCAAATGCAAAACAGAAATAATACCTGACCAAGCAGTTAAAGAGTCAATGCTGCAAATCACTTGGATTTATTCAGAATTTCCAGCAACTATGGCTCTGTTTTCAGGGACTGGTGTGCTTGAGGTTTGGCTGTTTCCTGACTTCGAAGCTTTAACCAACTTTTTGCATTGGCATCGATTCTTCTCCGTCCATGGTATTGTAGAGAGGGTGAGGAAAGAGTCCAGTGAATAGGCATGCCTGCTGGGAAAGGGTGAATTAAGCCACAGATAAGGATCCTTAGCAGAGGAAGCTACAGACCAAGGATCATTACAAAGCCATTTTTCTCCTTTCTCTTGGGCTTTGCAACAAGGATCTTGAGGAGAGTTTGCTTCACCAAATTACTGCTGATGAAAATATATCACACATAGCAATCACAACAGTGGCTGCAGCTCCGAGCCAGGGCTACACAGCCACTGGCAGTGAAGATGATCTTAAGCATAAATTTCTCATCCCTCTGCTATTGTAGGCAAGTACAGAGCATGCCAGCAATTTCTTGCAATCTTCAGCAAACCAGTCACTTAGGGAGGTCACCTAGACTCTCTCCCTAGGAAAGGTGGATTCATCTCCTACCTTGAAATGAAGCATTGTGTGACATATTGCACAGACTTTCCTTGTTTGTAGAATTTGCAATCGAATAGAGATATTAACTCCACTCATGAGTTCATAAGTTCATAAGTCATAGGAGAAGAATTAGGCCAATCTATTCCATCATTCAATCATGGCTGATCTATGTTTCCCTCTCAACCTCATTCTCCTGCTTCTCCCCATAACGTCTAACCCTTTACTAATCAAGAACCTATCGATCTCTGCTTTAAGAGCACCCAATGACTTGGCCTCCACAGCCATCTGTGGCAATGAATTCTACAGAGTCACCGCCCTCCAACTAAAGAAATCTCTCCTTATCACCTTTCTAAAGCTACGTCCTTTTATTCTGAGAGTGTGCTTTCTGGTCCTAGGCTCTCCCACTAGTGAAAATATCCAGTCCATATCCGCTCTATCTAAGTCTTTCACTATTCTGTAAGTTTCAATGAGATACCCGCTCATCCTTCTAACCACCAGCGAGTTTAGGCCCAGAGCCAGCAGGTACCCGGATGGGACGTCGAAGGACGAGAAGCCAAAGCAAAGAAGTGGAAGCTAAGATACCGAATGGAAACAATGTCGAAAAGCTGAATAACCGAATGGCCACGACACCGAAACGTTAATAACCGAATGAGCATGATGCCTAAAAACCAAATAACCAAAAGGGCACGACGTCAAAAAGCCAAATAACCGAACCGACATGACGCCTAAAGGATATGAACCTAAATGTCCACGCCGAAAGGACAATATGCAGAACAGACATGACGTTGAAAAGCCGCCGAACGGACATGACGTCTCCGGGGATGGGATTTGTCCGAGACCTTGTCAATGATTTATCCAGACCCCCACGTCCATCACATCACTGGCCGGGGGAGACGGGAGGATTTTTAATTTTCCTTTGTTGCTTTTGGACTTTCTTGAATCCTTATATATTTAAAACTGTGTGTGTGTGTGTGTGTGTGTGTGTGTGTGTGTGTGATTTTGCAGGTAAAACGTATCTCCTCGAAAACCAGACGCAAAAACGCAGAGATTTTTACAATTTCGGTAGGGATTTAACACGATTTCATAAATGCACTCCTGTGTAAATTTGGTCATTTATCTCCAATGCAGATGCTCTCAACGTGCAGGCGTACTTTCCATCACCCTTCCTCCCCAACTCTCAGTCATTTTTTCGCCTCCCACTGTGCTGTGGACCAAAGATCCAGAGGGAGTAATGGCCGCCAGGGCCACGTCCTTTAAAAGACGCAGAAAGATCGAGAAAGTGCTGCAGCAGCTCCGCTATAGGATTTTTGTTCTACAGATCGCTCACGTGCGCTGAAAGAGCTACTCCTCACTGCCGGCGCAGCTCGTGAAGCCCTGCCCCTCCCATCCCGCCTGCCCGCTCATTCCAGCTGTGGGTTTCCGGAAAGTTAGAAGCCAGTAAGAGTCAGAGGCCCGGTCGTCTGTCCCCCCCCCGGCTCGGCCCGGCTCTGTCACATTGGTGGGTGCACTTCCCTTAGCGGAAGTCACGATCAGCTGGTCCCCTCACTGCTTTTCACTGTCCTCAAACAGCTCCGTGCCTCGCTCATGCCGGCCCATGTGAGCTGGCGCCCTGCCTCCCTCTCGCCCTCTCCCCCCTCTCTCGCTCTCTCTCTCCCCCTTCTCTCTCTCTCTCCCCCCTCACTCTCTCCCCTCTCTCTCTCTCTCTCTCTCTCTCACTCTCCCCTCTCTCCTCTCTCTCTTACTCTCTACCCGCTGTCTCTCTTTCCCCGCTCTCTCTTTCCCCCGCTCTCTCTCCCCCACTCATTCTCCCCCCCAACTCTCTCCCACCCTTTCCCCCCCCCCCCCCCCGCTCTCTCTCTCCCTTCTCTCTCCTCTCTCTCGCCTCTCTCTCCTCTCTCTCTCCCTCTCTCCTAGACGCACCTGCGAGTTGAGGGCTATGCGTCAGTAGACAGGGCGGTTATGGGGTAAAAGGAGCTGTTTTAATAATATTAATATATTTACAAGGGGGTAGTCCCCGTCCCCGGAGACGTCATGTCCGTTCGGAGGCTTTTCGACTTCATGTCCGTTCTGAGTATTGTCCTTTTGGCGTGGAGTCCATTCGGGTTCGTATCCTTTCGGCGTTGTGCCCTTTTGGTTATTTGGCTTTTAGGCATCGTGTCCGTTCAATTAGTTGGCTTTTAGGCATCGTGTCCGTTCGGTTATTTGGCTTTTCGGCGTCATGTCCGTTTGGTTAATTTGCTTTGCGGTGTCGTGTCCGTTCGGTTATTTGGCTTTTTGGTGTTGTGCCTTTTTGGTTATTTGGCTTTTAGGCGTTGTGTCTGTTCGGTTACTTTACTTTTCAGCGTCATGTTCATTCGGTTATTTGGGCTTTTTGGCGTGGTTTCCGTTCGTTATCTTGGCTTCCACTTCTTTGCTTCGGCTTCTCATCTTTCGACGTCCCGTCCGCACATGGAGCCAACAAACGCTTATCATACATAACCCAATTGTCCCGGGAATGATTCTCGTAAACCTCCTCTGGATCATCTCCAATGCCAGCACATACCTCCTCAGATATGGGGCCCAAAAGTGCTCACAATACTCTAAGTGTGATTTGACCAGTGCCTTAAAAGCCTCAGCGTTACATCCCTGCACTGACTCGCACTAACTTGAGGAAGCCACAGTAGGATCCTGAGAAAGTCTGCAACTAGAAAGGAGAACACTTCCTTAATGTTTATCCTGGTCTATGAATAAACGTAATAAATCTTGATGGGTAATTGATGACTTGTGGTGAACAAGCCATTTTTCTTTCATCATGGAACAGACTACAGGGCACATAACATTTGAACTGCTTTCACCAGATCAAAGTCTGGATATTTGGGAAGTTGAGCTTTAATCCAACCAGACAGCACTTCTCCAAAGCCTATGCTGGGAAAGAATAATCACACATTCGCATGTAAGCTTACTCGACAGGCTCTGAGAAATATTGCAAAGGCAATATTTTCACTGTCTGGATTTCTCTGCAGACATCTTGTGGTGCATTCTATAATTGATCTCCAAATTGAGAGTAGCCTGATGTAATCTCCATATCTTGAGAATGGGGCAGGCTCCATTTTTTTGTGTGCCTTCAAATAAATGGAAGGAATGCATTGCCTGTCAGTTGTAATATGTGTCTAGTTTTTATTTACATTGATGTGCCTGCCCAGACCCATTCCAGGCCTATGCATCTCAGAAATCCCAGGATGCAAGTTCCAAAGGAAGACCCAACAAACATAATTTTTTGAATGCCTTTACAATGCAGTGAAAAATGAAGAGCAAAGTCTTGTGAAGAGCAAAGTCTGAGAAACACTAATCCAATAATGGCCAGATACATTTTGAAAATGTTGGTTGGCAGGTAAATTATAAGCAGGCCAATTAAAATTGCCCGGTCAGCAAAGGCGATTACCTACGGCTACCTCGACTACCTGCAATGACATGGTGACCCCACTACCACTGCACTACGAGTTCAAAAGTATCAATTTTCTCCATGCTGACCAATTTTTACTCGCAGAAAATGTTTCAGCTTGTTGAAAATTTTTCCTCAACCAAACTGAGGCCGCGGGTAGTAACCACTATGCGGGAACTCCTCTCGACCATGAAGGAGACTTACCAGTGACTACCGATGACCATGTGTCGACCATGCTGCGAGCTTGTGGCGAGCGCAAACTCTCCTAAACTCGCAAATAAGGTCGCCATAGTGGGACAGGCCGTTTACCCACGTCATTACCCACGTCATTACCCGCCCTATACCCCTTTATCTGTTATTTGCACTTTAATCAATTTATTCATTGTGTATTTACGTATATAATGGTATATGGACACACTGATCTGTTTTGTAGTCAATGCCAACTATGTTCTGTTGTGCTAAGCAAAGAAAGAATTTCATTGTCCTGCCAGGGACACATGACAATAAACTCCTTTGACTTTGACTTGACTTTGATTCATGCCTACATTGCACAACTTCTTCCGGCTGTTCACCTTCCCTCTCGAGGATGTTCTTAAATCGGTCTGAGACATCTTGGACCCTGGCACCAGGGAGGCAACACACCTTCCTTGAGTCTTGCCTGTCGCCACAGAATCTCCTGTCCGCAACTCGGACAATAGAGTCACCCACCACTATGGTTCTGCCTGACATTGGTCTCGCTGGTTGAGTCTCAGCACTAGGATTCGAGTCGCAGACC
Organism: Okamejei kenojei; assembly: GCA_035221665.1. Lineage (NCBI taxonomy): Eukaryota > Metazoa > Chordata > Chondrichthyes > Rajiformes > Rajidae > Okamejei > Okamejei kenojei. The sequence goes on along the minus strand of CM069140.1, from coordinate 49,835,755 downwards.
TGTCCGCCGCTTGGACTGGAAATGTCGTCTGACCCGACAGCTCCCAAGAGGGTGTATGATAATGAGAAAATACTTCCATTGAGATCCCCTGCACTCGCTAAAAGGAGAAATGGGGGACGCTGAGATGGGAGGGATGAGAGATGCGCTCAGGGAGGAGGGGGAAACAACAGATGACAGTAATGGTGGGAGAAATATGTGGACACTGATGTCAGTGGGGGTGGATGGGCAGAAAGAGTAAGGTGGGCAGGGGGTATTGTTTGAATTTGGAGAATTCAACTGGATTGAAAGCTACCCAAGTAGAATATAAATGCTGTTCTTCCAGTTTGCATGTGGCCTCTGGCAATGGAGGAGGCCAAGGACAGAAAGGTATGGGAATGGGAAGGGGAGTTACTGTGGTTAACAACCAGGCGCACCAGCAGGCCTCAGCAGAAAGAGTGAAAATGTTTGATGAAATAGTTGCCTGGTCTACGCTTGGTCTTGCCGATGTGAGGAGGCCACATTGGAAGCATAGAATGCAGTCGATGAGATTGGTAGATATGCATGTGAAAGCCTGTGTTTCACCTGGGAGGATTGTTGGCATCACTGGATGGAAGAGAGAGGAAGTGATAGGTGTTACATTTCCTATGGTTGCAGGAGGTGCAAGGAGGTGGTGGGTTGGGTGGGAATGTATTGGTGAACCAAGGAGTTGCAGAGAGGGTGGTCCCTAGGGAAAGCAGAAAGTGATTGGGACAGGAAGATGTGACTGGTGGTGGGTTGAAGTTGAAGTTGGTGAAAATGTCAGAGAAGGATGTGTTGCACGTGGAGGCTGGTGTGATGAAAGGCGAGGATTAGCGGAACTCTATCCTTGTTCCATCTATGGGGAGGGGGAGCTGACTTCGAAACTGTGAGAAACAGGAGACAGGAGTAGAGGTTCTATTTATAACCTCAGGGGGAAAACCTTGCCAGAGGTCGGGTGGGAGGAGGTGATGTCAAGATAGCTTGGGAGGCAATAGTAAGTTGTAATAGATACCAGTGGATAGTCTGCTCCTGTGATAACGATAGAGAGATTAAGAAAGGGAGACAGGTGGCAGAGATAGTCCAAGAGCATTTAATACTGGGGAGGAGATTAGTAGTAAAGTTTAGCCAAACATGGTGTTTATGCTAGGCCAAAATGGATGCGAAGAGTTTGGAACTGATGATGATACAAGTAAATAGGATGAACTCTTTCTCATGACGATGGCTAAAAAAATCATAGTGTTTTGAGAAGTCTACACTCCCTTGAAGTCAACGGCAGGCAATGAGAGAAAATGTTGACCACTCTGTCCATTTTGCATGACTGCCAAAAGCAAATGAAGATGATGTTCTATTATCCATCTTCAATTGTCAATCTTACAAATATTTCTGCATCAACTCTCGGAGTGCTTTGGCACATGAAATTAAGCAGAACCTTTGTTTGAGACCAACAATGCTTTCAAATCTTTGGCAAGTGTTCTGAGATTTGTCTCAAAAATGATCATGCAAGTTCTATCTCAATAGAGAAGCAATGCACACTGCATAAGGTTTATATATCTTCCAACGGCCCATCAGATCTCTTTTAATGTTACCAAGGAACAGTCTGAAATTCCTGTTGCTTATTAAAACAAATCAAATGTAAGTTGTCACATCAACATCTGATGCAGAGATATCTTTGTGGATAAAACAATGTGGTGTTGGCACAATAATTGGAGCTACACCCTGCACCAATCAAAAACAGTTACATTCTTCAGACATTGGCCTATTATTTCTGCTGTGCTTAGGAAATGATCTCAGCTTTCTTCCCTGGCTGAAGGCCTCATGATGTCTGTGCTTTGGCAAGTCTCTGAGCTGACAGAAATATTGATTTATCAGCGGTTCTTCATCTCAGTGGACTCATCTGCTGGCAAAGTGGAAGAGAAATTTGGAGCCTCTAATAAGATAATCTATTTGGGTGTATTTTAAGCAGCAGTGGAAAAATCATCACTCAAACCAGAACATTCCAATCTCATTCCTCAGAGTAATTTATTTTGAATTCCCATTCTTCTGGGTCTGTTCCATTTTTGTGGATATTTCTCCTGCCCCCATGTTTGCTTCCATTTTCTTCCATTTTCCTTGTCATATTCCGAAGATATGGTCTACTATTCAGAGTTCCAATGTCAGGCATGAGATCAGACGACTCCAGTTGATCTTTCTCAGTCATCCTGGCAATGAGAAAAGACCACCCAAAATATATTTTTCTAGTTGGTATTGATTCAGAGTATTCATCCAGAATGAGTCCATTAAGATTTAAAGTGAAGATTGATGTAATGAAGCTTAAGAGACATTTACATCTGTAATATACAATAGGTAGTTTGATTCACTATTCCTTGCCATGTACTCTGCTGGAGACATTTAAACAAAATGCCAGTTACAGGTGTCCGACCACAAAAATGTTAAGTGTATTTGCTACTATATACGCATGTACATGTAAGATTTCACTGGACCCGATGTACATGTCATCTGAGAGCTATATTTGCATTTGCTAGTTGCCACTACAAAAATATGACTTTGCTGGAGTTAATCATATATATTTACAATAACTAGGTGTGCGTAGAACAGCTAAGCAGCTGTACTGCTGACTTCCTCAGAGAGCAATACCGATTAGTACTCTTCAATAAGAAAGAATCCCTCTGGTTAAAAAAGTTACAGTGAGAATTTATGTACCTGCATATAAGATTTGGAATTTAATTAATCTCATAATACGACATCCATTTTCCTTGCTTATTGGACAATACTATTTCCTTAGTTGCGATAGCAAAAATGATCTACAGTTATTTTATTTTTGGAATCACATACCTTCAGATTTAATTTACATACATAAATATTTCATCCTTAATCAAAGGGGAAAAATGTGCATACGTAACACATAGCAAACATATGTATCCTCATATAAACTTCATCATTGGTTATTTTATCACTGATTGCAGGCTTTTATATAAATTGCGTCTGAGCTTCAATCTGTGATCACTGGCCCAAAGATTAACTCACACCTCTCAGTGGTGTGGAGGAAGGCAATGCACAGAGGAGGTCACCATGTTCCCTCTCCCTTAGGTTTTCTATCATCTTCATGGAAGCTTCTAATGCACCTATTCTGTAGCTGCCAAAGAGGCCCTTCTTGGTGATCATGCCAGGTGCAACACTGGAGCAACAGCAGCCCTTTTCAGTTTAGTTTAGAGATACAGGTCCTTCAGCCCACTGAGTCCACACCGCCCAGCAATCCCCGTACATTAACACTATCCTATGCACACTAGGAACAATTTACATTTGTATACCAAGCCAATTAACCTACAAACCTGTACGTCTTTGGAGTGTGGGAGGAAACCGAAGGTCTTGGAGAAAACCCACACAGATCATGGGGAGAAAGTACAAACTCTATTCAGACAAGCACCCGTAGTCAGGATCGAACCCGGGTCTCTGGCACTGTAAGGCAGCAACTCTGCTGCTGAGCCACCATGACGCCTTCTTTCAATACACAGGAAAACAACCATAATGCTGATTTTAAAGTAGGTTTGCCAATTTCACAAATGTTCATAAAATGGGCATTAGCAGAACACATAAATGGACCAAAGTTCTGGACTAACTCAACAGATCAGGCAGCATCTCTGGAGAACAAGGATAGACAATGTTTCGGGTCGGGACCCTTCTTCGCTCTGATTGTAGTGGGGTGGGGGGAAGAAAGCTGAAAGAGAGGAGAGGCAGGACAGTGCATGGCAGGTGGCAGGTAATAGTTGGACACAAGCGAGGGGGGTTTGATAGGGAAATGGTTGGAACAAAGGTCAGAGATTAAAATTAGAAGGTGTGAGACAGAAGGGCAAAAAGGTTGGAAATTGTGGAGCCCGAGGAAGTAGTGTGGAAGGAGCAGGTGGGGAGAAATAGGTGCTAGTCCATTCCCTCCTCCTCATCTCACATTCCCTCCAAGTATCTACAATTCTTGGTTTCTGCAGCAGAACACAGCATTGTTTCATTAAAAGATGAAATAAAATTTTACTTCGGAGTCATGTGAGTGATTCCGTGAAGAACCCCACCAGTCCGCATGCGCGTCACTACGTCTGACGCATGGCGCAGCGACCGGCTGGGAGGAGCAGCGCTTCTCCAGCGGTAAGTTTAAAATGCCTCGGGTAAGTGTCAAACTTGTTGGAGGTCGTTTCTGTGCTTGTTAAATCTTGTTACAGGAGGACAAGTCCAAGCATGGAGAAATTGTTGAGAGCAAGGCGAGCCGTTGCGAAAGTAACTAAAGACCGCGGGAGTACGGGTAGCGGACGGCCGCCTAGCTCATCTACTGAGCTCCTAATAACAAAACCAGCGACTACAGACTTGGTGTCTGAGGGCACCATGGCTGCGCCGGAGGGGCGTAAGGCCAATAGAAAGTCTGTACGGCCGATAGACTCGGATGAGTCCGGTCAGGACGGTTCTCCCTCGAGAATGGATACCATATCACGGAAATCCAGGATGGAGCTCCTACTGGAGAGGAGGCTCTATCAAGAGCGCCGTCCTCTCCAAGAGCCCGCGCCAGCAGCACCTACAGGGCTGCCTAGTGTCTCCCTCTTGGAGGAGGAGAGCCAAACGGGTCAGTACGATTCTGAAGCAGAATCTGTGGGCTTAGCATTGGAGGCTGCCCCAAGGGATGAAGGGCACAAGCCAGAGGTCCCATTCCTGGTGGCTAGGTTTGCCGTCCCGGAGAGCTGCTGGGAGAAGAGCTGGCTGCGAGTATAAATTACTTGGCCTCACACCAGCTTCAGGAGCTGGCCATGGATACAACGGCCAAGAACTACAAAATCCCAGCGAATTGTATCCTGTTTAAAGTGCTGGCCGTAAACCATGCCATCTGGGGCCATATGGCAGTAGGCATCAGGGCGCAGGAGATAAAGCTGCAAAAGGTGCTGAAACTGCTCGCATCGGACATTACGGCTTTCGGTAGGTCGGTGGATGCTGGGCACCTGACTGAAGTTCAGCAGGATGCCCTGGCTCTCATGTGCAATGTGCACTTTGAGATAAACTGCCTTAGGAAGAACGCCATCCGCCCTACCATTAACCCGAAGTTCGCTGCCCAGTGTAAGCCTAGTAACATCCAGCCACCGAATCTGCTGTTCGGGGAAGACCTCGCAAAGCGGGTGAAGGAGCTGGACGACAAGGCAAAAACCGTGGGGCTCATCAAGGCACCAGTGACCAGCAGAACCCTTCGGAGGCATGCTTATAACTGGAATAAAAGTAAACATATTACAACAATTTCCGTTTAAAATAGTTACGGATAAATTTAAATACCTAGGAATTAATGTATCTAAATCTTATAATCTATTATTCACATTAAATTACCCTTAGTTATTGGATAAACTAAAAAAGAATATTTTATACTGGAAAACACTACCAATATCAATGATTGGCAGAATAAATGCTATAAAAATGGTCTTTTTACCATAGTTATTATATTTATTTCAAGCTATCCCTTTATATCTCCCAAAACATTTTTTCAAAAAAATCGTTTCTATTATTAACAGCTTTATTTGGGATTAAATTACAGAATAAGTAAAAAACATTTATGTAAATCCAAGATAAATGGAGGATTAGCGTTACCTAATTTTTAATATTATTTTTGGGCAGTTCAGATTAAGAATATGAATTTTTGGCTGGTAAAAATGGACCAGGAACCAACTTGGCTAAAGATGGAAATGGAAGACTGTTTTCCATTTGATATAAGTTCGATTCTTCTTGTTCCAAGTGAAGTACAAAAAAAAAACTTACGGGGATAACCCTATAATTTATAGCAATATACGTACTTGGAAACAAATAGTTAAGACTTTACATCTGAATAATATGTCACTCTGTTTACCAATTATGAATAATCCTTTATTTAAACCTTCTATATTGGATAAGGGGTTTAGACATTGGAAAAATTTAGGAATTATAAGGATAGAACATCTTTACAGGAAAGGAAAATTTCTATCATTTCAAGAATGAAAAGATATCTATGGATTACACCCAAATAACTTGTTCAGGTATTTACAAATTAGAGACTATATCAAGTCAAACATGCAAGACTATAAGAATAGAGAACCAGGATTATTGGATGAGTGGCTTAACAAGCATCCAAATACAGAAAAATTAATAGCGTGCATATATAATACTCTTTTGGATAAGGAAGTCCCAACAACAGAATTATACCGACAGATATGGGAAAATGAAATAGGTCTATCTATAATGAAAGACACTTGGGAAGAAAGTTTACAACGTATACACCGATGCTCATTAAATGCCAGACATACTTTGGTACAATTTAAAGTAATACATAGATTACACTACTCAAAAACAAAATTAAATAGAATTTTTCCTAATATTTCTTCTATTTGCGATAAATATCAGAATTTAGAAGCCAACTTAATGCATAGTTTTGTAACATGCATAAAACTTAATAGTTATTGGGCTGATATTTTTGGAATCATCTCTGAGGTTCTTAAAACTAAATTGGACCCTGATCTAAAGTTAATAATATTAGGAGTCCCTGACTCAAGCTTAATATTAACAGTAAGTCAAAGACATTTTCTTGATTACTGTTTGATAATTGGAAAAATATATATATTAAAATTCTGGAAAGGAACATTATCCCCCACAATCAAAATGTGGACAGTGGAAATGTCGGAGACGTTGCATTTGGAGAGAATTAGGTTTGTCCTAATGGACAAATATGAACTTTTTGAACAAATATGGTCTCCATTCATTGATTACTTAAAGGGGTAGCTGAGCTCAGCACAGTAACTCAATAAGTACCCTGGTGTAGGATTAGATAAAAAAAGTATTGGGATCTGTATACATGTCTCAAGAGATATTGTTATATGAAACTGTTCCATTCAATGTAAAGATTCTTTCATTTAATTTTTAATTATATAATAATTGTTTTTTGTTTTTTTTTATTTTTCTTGTTTATCTTTTCTTTTTTACTGTTTATTTTTTAATTATATAATCATTATTATTTAATCACGTCTTGATTATATTTTATTTATTTATTTATTTTTTAAATTATGTAATCATTATTATTCAATCACAACGTCTTGATTATTGATTTATACTTTTACTTTTTTTTTCACTCCCTTACCTTCCCAAAAAAAAATCAAAAACAGTAGCATATATAAATTATCCTGCAATATTTGTACAACGTTTGTGATAAGTCTGATTTGTATTTGAAGTGCTGTTGTACCTTAGATAATATGCAATGCTTCTAATAAAAATATTAAACAAAAAAAGAACCCTTCGGAGGCAGTACCCCTACAAGCAGTTTGCTGAAACCGGGTCCGGTCAAGGACCAAGCCAGCCATTCAATGTGCGCAACTGACGCACTCCAGCAGGAGTACGGGCAAACATGCCTTTTCTCTCCAGAACCAGGGGACAAAGAACTCCACCGGTAACCATGGAGGTAGATGGGTCTGGTACTTGTCAAAATATATTGAGTGAGAATGACCTACCAGTTGGGGGGAGGTTACACTGGTTTCTGAAAGAATGGTATGAAATAACATCAAACTTGTTTATACTGCAGAGTATACAAGGGTTTCAAATTGAATTTATTCCCAATTTGTGTCCACCCACACAGCACATGCCAGAGCGGGCACTCATTTTCTCACAAAAAGAGAATTTGGAGGTTCAAGCTGAAATTGGAAAATTATATTTTAAAGGTGTAATTGAGAAGACTTTATCAAACTCAACCATTCTTATCTAATATTTTTCCTAGAACAAAGAAAGATGGTGGGAGTCGAATTATTTTGGACCTGACAGGACTTAATCCGTTTGTGCAGTATACTCATTTTAAAATGGAAACATTTGCTACTACCAAGCAATTGGTTTCCAGAGTGATATATGTATAGATCTTCAGGATGCATTTTACTCAGTGCCTGTTCATAAAGAGTATCGGAGATATTTTAAATTTAGCTGGATGGGGCAATTATGGCAATTTAAAGCACTGCCTAATGGGTTAATCTCAGCCCCTAGATTATTTACAAAGCTGCTAAAACCAGTACTGGGGTTACTCCAGGCTCAGGGTCATATTGTAATGGCTTATTTGGATGAGATCTTAATAATTGGAAAAACCCGGGTGGCAAGCTGTGTTATCGGTTTCAGCTGTTAAACTCATGGTTGAGAGATTGGGGTTTCTCATCCATCCAGCTAAATCAAAATTGGTGCCAGTTACAGTAATTAACTATTTGGGATTCACAGTTAATTCAACCCACATGTCTGTGACTCTGCCCAAGGGAAATAGATTAGCTTTAATTGTGGGCTGTATCAAGCTCTTGGGGGAGCAATCACCTTCAATGTGGTGAACATGTGGCCAGCTTGATTGGCCAGCTTGATTGGCAAATTGGTAGCTGACTTTCCAGCTGTGCAGTATGGACCTTTGCATTACCAAAATTTACAGAGGGCAAAGGTACAGGCACTCAGAATACATGCAGGTTGTTTCAATCGGCCCATGCAATTAGCATTTGAAGCCATTGCTGAAGTACAGTGGTGGATAAGAAACATTTCAAATTGTTCTAGCAAAATTCTGATGGAAGCACCTTCAGTTGTTTTGCAGACTGATGTTAGTGCCCTAGGTTGGGGTGCTACTGACCATTTCTAGCTGTGGAGGCAAATGGGATATGCATGAGGCATTTATTCGTCAATCACATGGCATTAATTAGAGCTTTTAGGAGCATTTTACGGGCTCAAGGCTTACAGTATCACTAAGCATCACTTACATGTTCAGCTTCAGATTGACAACACCACGGCAGTGGCGTATGTTAATCACATGGGTGGAATCAAGTCCAAATCTTGTGACAGATTGGCTAACCTTGTTTGGCACGGGTGCATTAAAAAGAACATTTGGATTTCAGCTGTCTACTTACCAGGCAGATTCAATATGGTGGCAGACACCAGGTCACGCAAATTCAATGACAACACAGAGTGGATGTTGAATCAGGATGTATTCAATTAGATTGTTGTTTGGTATGGGATGCCAGATATAGATTTGTTTGCATCCAGACTCAATCACCAGGTACCAAAGGATGTTTCATGGGAAACAGATCCAGGGGCAGTAGCATTAGATGCGTTCTGGCTACACTGGGGCGGCGTGTTTTTTATATGCATTTCCCCCATTCTGCCTCATCAGTTGGTGCTTGACCAAGATCAAGCAGGACTCCGCTTCGGGGGTTTTGGTGGTACCCGACTGGCCTACACAGCCATGGTTCCCTCTCATTTGGACATTATTACACAGCCTAATATGGTGGTTCGAAAACATCGAAAATTGGTGCACCCTGTGACTGGAGATCAACACCCATTTTATGATCGTGTTAATTTGTTAATTTGCAGATTCTAAGAAGGCCATACCTGGGTCTGGGACTATCGCATCGTACCGTGGATGTCATTACATCGTCCTGGAGGGATAGTACGAAAAAGCAGTACATCTCTCATGTCAGGAAATGGGAGGAGTTTTGTTTACATGGGAAATTACATACCACACAGCCTCCATCCCAGATGTGCTCGAATTTCTGTCCAAGTTATATTTTGATGAAGGGTTGAGCTATAGTGCTATCAACAGTGCCAGCAGTGCCCTTTCATCGTACCTATGCCGGGGGTTGGAACTTCATTCTGTCGGATCTCATCCATTAATATCCAGGTTTATGAAGGGTGTTTTTAATTCCAATCCCCCCAGGCCTAGGTACTCTGAAATCTGGGATGTGAGCATGGTACTCACGCTGCTTCGTCAGTGGGGTACAGCCACATCCTTGTCATTGCCAATGATTACCCTAAAGTTGGTTACGCGCATGGTGCTGGTATCAGCGCAAAGGGTTCAGACTGCACAAACTGCGTCTGGACAGGATGGTGTCAACAGGAAATGATGTTATATTTTACATCTATAACCTAATTAAACAAAGCAGACCAGCGTTGTCAGGATTCAAGCTTGTGCTTTCAGCATATCCCACGGATTTACGGCTGTGTGTACTGGCGCACTTGCTGCGTTATATCGAGGTCACCAAGAGGCTCAGAGGCTCCGAAGTAGCATTGTTTATTAGCCACAAAAAGCCACATATGAAAGTGTCCGTTCAGACCATTTCAAGATGGCTGAAACAAGTGCTGGGTTGTGCATGAGTTAATACTGACAATTTTAAATCTCACTCCACCAGGGCGGCATCAACGTCAGCAGCGGGGGCAATGGACATCCCTCTAAACCAGTGGTTCTCAACCTTGTTTGCCCCATGCACCCCTTTCACCATATGTCAGAATGTCATTCCCCCCCCTTTCCAAGATTGTCTGCCTCAAAAAGTGCATTCCAAATAATGTGCATATAATACTGAAAATCCTTTTTTTCTAACAGTTTGAGTTTGCTAATCTGTGGTCCCAATTCCCCACCTGAAAACCTGAAATTCTCCCCCAGGGGGAATTCCCCCCTGGTTGAGAACCCCTGCTCTAGACCATATCCTCGCGGCCGCAGGATGGTCAAATGAATTGACTTTTCAGAGGTTTTATAATAAACCACTTATTGAACCCGGGGTGTTCGCCCATTCCGTTTAAGTTCTGTGTCATAGCTTCTCCCTGGGAGAGAGGAGTCGCTATTGTGTTTTCTTTTGTTTATTTTATGAATTAAAGCATCAACATGTTAATCAGTACCATGTTTCAATGTATTGCTCATTATTCACTCCTCCTGAGTCAACTGATGCAGTGTGAGACGCCTAAATTTCGATCGGCGTGAAATCACAGACCTTTGAAATCTTCATTGAATCACTCACGTGACTCCGAAGTAAAGTAGTAAGATTAAACGAGAACTTACCGGTTTGAAGTTTGATCTTTATTTTATGAGGAGTTACGATGAGCGATTACGTGCCCACCGTTCCCAACCCTCAAAATCTTAAAGATCAACTGGAAGGTCTGGTTTATAATCTTACTATGTACTTCAGTTACTGTCATCTGTGATTTTCACACCGCTGCTTTGAAGATTGACGCGCATGCGGACTGGCGGGGTTCTTCACGTAATCGCTCATCTTAACTCCTCATAAAATAAAGATCAAACTTCAAACAGGTAAGTTCTCATTTAACCTTACTATCTCTTGTCAGAGCAATAAAATACTTTGTGCAATAACCTCGATCAGAAATTTAAACACCCAAGACTAAAGGAGGCTGCAAATAATGGTGGACATTGCTCGGTTCATCATGGGAATTGACCTTCCCCCCCCCCCCCCCCCCCCCCCCCCCCCCCCCCCCCCCTCCCCACCATAAAATGGATCTACAGGAAGTGCTTCCTCAAGAAGGCAGCTTACAGTATGTCATCAAAGACCCACACCACCCCAGCCATGCTCTCATCTTGCTGTTACCAACGGAATGAAGGTACAGGAGCCTGAGAAATATCATTCAATAACAGCTTCTTACCAGTAACCACCAGGTTCTAGAAACCAGCCTACCACAACCCTAACCACAACCCTAGCTCAGCACTGATTTACTATGGATTTTGTACTGAGGTTGCACTGTACACTTTGGTTTATTCTATTATGGTTTTCTGGTATAAGTGATAATTTGTTGTCGATTTAGTATTGTTGCATTTAATGTCCCTGTAAAGCTGCAGCAAGTAATAATTTAATTGTTCTAGTCCCAGTGCATATGGCAATTAAACGCTCTCAATCCTTGAAATGACCTAATGGTTTTTTATTGATAATATAACTTTTTATCAAACTTTGTGTATTCAATGCCTTAGAACAGCTGCAAATCTGAATTTTCACATCTTTGTTACCAATTTCCATTGTCAGAGTAAGTTGTCCATTAACATCATCATGCATCAGAAATGTGTAAGAGAAACTGCAGATGCTGGTCTAAACTGAAGATAGGCACAAAAAGGTGGAGTAACTCAGCGGAACAGGCAGCATCTCTGGAGAGAAGGAATGGGTGACATTTCTGGTCAAAACCCTTCTTCAGACTGCTCAAGAAGGGTCTCGACCAGAAACGTCATCCATTCCTTCTCTCCAGAGATGCTGCCTGTCCCGCTGAGTTACTCCAGCATTTTGTGTCTATCATCATCCTAGCATCCTGGAACTCTCTGACCAGCTTCACCAGAAGACAGATCATTACTGGCTTCTCAAGAGCTGTTAGAGGCAAATAATAACTGTTGACCTTGTCAATTATACCTATATTTTAAAATTAAACATTAAAAATATTTTTTCTTACTGATTTTAACATTTTTAGTTTCCTTTTTCACTCTTATTTTTAACAATTCTCTGAATATTTCCACAATGCTTGCCTCATTTTCCACTCATCCAGTACTCCCCGATTGTTTACATCCTTGCCTGGATGGAGAATAACAAGGCTAAAATTCAGGCCAACATTCAAATTAACTAAGTTTCAGGCAGAATTTGTTTATTCTCATTGAAAAAATATGAAAGGTGGAAAACCATTTTTTTTTTCATTATCCCCAGTCGGTGATCCATTTCTTTATGATCTGCTCGATCAAATTTAATGGGTGGGTTTCCACACTTTATAACTGTCTCAATACATATTGCTTCTCAAATGACCTGAGACTGAATCAACGTGCATAGGAATGTTCTGTACAGCAGTAGAACTCATCCATTCAGTAGATGGATGCGAGGTTGGTCTCTTTTAAAAAAATAAACACTCAGTGGAAGCAGAGCAAGTTCTAATTGAGTAACATAAAACAGGTCTTCGAAATTAAACTGCTTTTGAATTATTTTCAATTATTTGACTTTATGCAAGAAAATCATTCCAGAATTCAAAAACAAATTGTTCAGAAAATTCACACTAAAACCACTGAAAACACTGTAGCACTTTTGACTGGCCTGAAATGGGAAAAATAAATGGTTGTACTCTGTTCTTTTTCTTTTAGAACAAGAATTGAGAGGAGATTTAACAAAACAGAAAGCTAGCTGGTGGTAAACAGTCTGGATACCAGTACCCACATACGACAACCATCTGTGTTGTTACGTTGTCAGCATTCTTAATACAATGTGTTCGGTCTGTATCAGGGAGTCAAACTGAGAAATTAATTCCCATACGTGCTTGTTGTTTGGGTGCTTTATCGTCCCATTCAGCTGTACTTGGGATATATCACGTCTGATGTTATTTCAGAGCGAAATTGGGCCAGATGCAAAAATGGAGCAGATACATCCATGTAATATTCTCATTAGTTCACCTCTTGGATTCCCAATGTCAGGCGTAGACTTAATGATGCTATTATTTGTGCAACACCCAATTCTGATCCATCAATTCTGATATAAATTGGAGGTCCAAGCTATGTAAAACACTCAGTAGTACTAGAAACACAATTGCTTTGAGTTTAGTTAACAATTTAGAGATACAGTGTGGAAACAGACCCTTCGGCCCACCGTGTCCGTGCCGCCCAGCAATTCCCATACACAAGCACCGTCCTACGCACTAGAGAAAATTTATAATCATCACCAAAGCCAATTGACCTACAAACCTGTATGTCTTTGGAGATGTGGGAGGAAACCAGACCCGGAGAAAACCCATGCGGTCACTGGGGGAAATGTACAAACTCCCTATGGACAGTACCCACAGTCAAGATCGAACCCGGGTCTCTGGCGCTGTAAGACAGCAACTCTACTGCTGCCCCACTGTGCCTACCACAGCAATCTTTCTTGCAATTTATAATGGGCCTATGTTAGCACTGGAAAACTGCCTGTGCATTTTCAGAAGTGACTATAGATTCTTTGAAGCCCTTATAAAATTCATGGAGGGTACTACAACTATCATGGTGTGGTATCAGGGACCATTGAACAGGAGGCAGCTCCCACCGAATATGCAGAGAGACCACATCCTACCTTGGCTTTTCCTAGGTTGTCACTGCTCAAGTATGTGACCGAGTGGGAAGAACGTCAGCTCCATTCTCATGCTTGGACTGCTCCCGCCATAGAGATTCCTTGCCAAAGTTTCATTCCAAGCTTTATTGGTCAAATTTGCTGTTTTTGATGTGGGAGACTTGACTGGACATTGGCCATCTCTTGATGTACCAAACGTGGCTAACATCTGATTGCATCCCTAAGTGTTTTCAAGATTAAATGCAGGACCAATTTATTTAACAGTTACACAAAATAAAACAGATTTCAACTAAAGACACAATAGATTTAAATCAGTGTGCCAATAACACGTCTAAGCGTTGGCCTATTTGTTCTTATAATGTTATCGAATATGAGTGTTAAGTGTGAATATATCTAATGTTCAGGATAAAATAGATTGCTGCAAAACATGGTTGGATCACTTAAGCTGTCAAGTCAATACGCATTGCACTGCTCTTCCTCTTCCCCTTTCCCCTGGGATCTTACGTTTCTCCGGCTTTACACAAATATATCAGTGTTAACATCAAAGTTTAACATAGTCTGATTTTATTAAGTCCAATTAGCCCCCTTCCTCAGCCTTTAAATACAGTATGTAAAATGTATCAGTAAATAAGCCAGCTCAGGATCTAGAGGGTTAATGTTTCTAATGGATCTCCTCCAAATTTTTAAAATCTGTATGATTACTTTTCTTATGATGACAAATAATATAAGATTTCAAAATACCAGGCACTGCAGCATGTCAAATTATGTGTTGTGGTACTCCTCATCATCCAGAATTACCAGTTGCTTGGCAATGTCTGTCTATATTAGAATCTTTAAGGTGACGTCTTGAAGAATATTTCTGCCACAGATTTTTATAGTTCTATTCCCACTGAGCAATCCTTTACAAAGTTTTGAATCCTAAATTATTACTGGGAAAATGAAAAATAATGTCATAATATCTCATACTCTAAAAGAAAATTATATTACTTCACCTCTCAGGCTTTTATTGATTAATTATTGAAAGATCAGTATTAAGAAGAACAGGAGGAGCCTTAAGGCACAATGAGCCTGCACTATTATAAAAATCAATGGAACTTTATTCTCCTATCTCCATGTCCCTTAATCCCATGACTAGCCACATATCTACTGATTGATGTCTTGAATACATTCAATGAATGAGCAATCGCCGCTCTCTAGGGTAGTTCAAATATTCACAATCCCTTTAAATGATGTAACATCATCTTTTCTTAGATTGAAGCAGCCAAGTAGTGATTATGCTTCCCCCTCCCGCCCTAGTTTTGTACTTCATATGGCAATTGCATTTCAAGGCTGCGGAATATCATCTAGAAATTCTTCTCAGATTCATAACACAAAACAGGCTATATATTTGCCACTTCCTCCAAAATTAATTCCTTTGTGAAATGCTCTTCAGAGCCAGAGCACAATATGTTGGCTCTAGCATATAGTAACCAGGGATTACTTTTAGTCATAGAGTCATGCAACCAATAGGCTATTCAGACCACCATATATTTGCCTACCAATGAGTACCCATCTCTACCCACTAATCCCATATCTTTCTTTCTTTAAAGGGGCAGCACAGTGGTAGAGTTGCTGCCTTACAGTGCCTGAGACCTGGGTTCGATCTTGACTACAGGTGCTATCTGTATGGAGTTTACATGTTCTCCCTGTGACCACATGGGTTTTCTCTGGGTACTCCGGTTTCCTCTCACCCTCCAAAGATATACAGGTTTGTCAGTTAATTGTCTTTGGTAAAATTGTACATTTTCCCTTGGGTAGTGCTAGTGTATAGGGTGATTGCTGGTCAGCATGGACTCGGTGGGCCAAAGGGTCTGTTTCTGTATTGTATCTCTAAAGTTTACAGTCAAAAATGATTTATCTGTACTCATGCCATAGCCTTCAATGCCTTGGCAATAAAATGCTTGCTCAGATATCTCTTAAACATGAGAATACCCACTTCCACTATCTGCTGTTGGAAGACCAGACCATTCCAAATTCCAACCATCCTCTGGATGAAAATGTTCTTCTTCAGATCCCTTCTAAACTTCTTACCTTAAACCCATGCATTCTACCTTTTGTCAATTCTGCTATGGGAATAGCTCCCAATTGTCTATCCTATTCATGCTACTCATATTTTGATGCACCTTTATCAGTTTCCCCTCAGCCTCCTATTTTGCAATGAAAAGGAATCCAGTCAATTTGTCTCTTTTCAAAACAGTATTGTTTCATCCATAGTAATACCCAGGTGAAGTTATTCTGCACCCTCTCCAATCATATCCTTCCAACAGTGTTGTGACCAAAATTACACACAGTCTCTTGCTGTGATCTAACAAATATTGTGTAAAGTTATACCGTAATCTCCCTGATTTTATGCCCTCTGGCCTTGCTAAATCAGAAACAAGTAATGCCTTCTTAACCACTCTATCTACCTATGCTGCCACCTTCAGGGATCCTTGGACATGTGCAACAAAATCCCTCTTTTCCTCTTGTGCCCTTGCCCCTCCACCATTCATTACGTGGATTCTAGCCTCATTAACATCTCTCATAATGCATTCATCTTACATTTATCCAAATTAAATGTTGGGTGGCACAGTGGTGGAGCAGTAGAGTTGATGCCTTACAGCGCCAGAGACTCAGGTTTGATCATGATTACAGGTGCAGTCTGTACAGAGTTTGTACGCTCTCCCTGTGACTGCAGGAAGAAGTCTGAAGAAGGGTCCTGACCCGAAACGTCACCCATCCATTTTCTCTGGAGATGGTGCCTGACCCTTGGAGTTACTCCAGCAATTGTGTCTATCTTTGGAATAAATCAGCATCTGCAGATAGGCTGGAGACAGGCTTTTGTAATGTGAGAATCCAAGAAGCTAAGATGGATTCCATGGATGCATGCCAAGGCTTGGCCACCAAGGAGAAAACCAGACCAAAGGGAGCATTCTGGGGAAATTATGGACCTGATAAATATGTTAAAAAGCGAAGAACAACTGCAACTCCTCTGAATTAAATCATGTTGCTGCAAATTCTAAATAGTGGGGATCTGAAGAATGGAGAGAATGGCAAGTTATCCAAGACGGGAGTCATGGTGAAAATAACTTGATGTCAGTTAAGATAAGGGCAATCAAATTCTGGACAAGCCTTGTGAACATAACAGCTCTAAAATCACATGAGCATTAGCCTTCACCTGAAATACTGTAGCCCCACACTCTCCACCTGATACATTAGAACGGGCAAAACATGGGAACGGAGCAGCTTACAGTGACAGATTTTTAAATCTTTGGTGGGAATAACTGGAACCCAAGACTCACAGATTATTAATCACTTTTGCAGAAATAATTTACATTACTAAAGTCATTACATGCTGATATGAAGCAACATGCCTTTTGCTAAGTGACAATATCCAGAACCAAAAGATTAAGACAATATTTGTCATAATGAAAACGTTGATAACCACTGGCATTGTGCCCAGGGAAAGGAATGCCACATTTAAAATGCCAACTCAAACATGTCCTTCAGTATCAACTGCAGGTCTCTGCAAGGCTTTCTCTTTCTTTATTCAAAATAAAAATGCAACTTTGAACCATTACATCTGTTATTGCATTGAGAAAGCTTGTTTCTTTGAAAGACCTTTGACATAACCTGAACATAGACCAGAAGTCAAATATGTCTTTTTACTAATAATATTTCCCTTCACAGACCATTAAGATAATTGTTATGGAGTATATTTATCTTTTTCAGGTTAATGGAATTAAGACAGCTTAGCCTTAAAATATGCTGCGTGCCCCTGAATTGCTTGAAAGTTTGACAACAGAACATGTCTGTGGTGCTGTTATCAAACCATTCTTTGTTCCCTCGTGTGAAATATGCTTTAGAACTGTTGATACTGCAGGGAAGGTAAAATTTTAATAAAGCTTCAGTTGCAGCAACATTTTAGATTCTCATTTCAATCATGATGTGAAGAAGAACAAACTGTCAAATCAAGTTATGGTGGAAGCTGCAGACAGTAGAGTCTGCTGAAAGTAATGGATTCTTGTCTCTGTTTCACAGAGTCAGCTTTCTTGGAATGAAACTAATGCTAACCAGGTTTTGTTATAATGTTCTTCAAAAAATAGTAGATCTTCAGTCACTTATCCAAATGATGATCTTTAAAAAAATCTGTAAACTAGGAATGTTACAATCAGAAAACTGTTAAATATTTAGCAGATTTTGACATTTATTTTGCCCTGTGCAATATCCTAATTGGGTCTAAAATGGGCTGTAACGTTGTTTTGGTCTCTTCACATGGTGACTAGTGCTTACCATTTAGAAAGAGTGCACAAGCAAGCTACTAATTCCCAATCTAATGCTGCTTCTTTGTCAAGGTGGGTTTAAAGAGTGAGTTTTCACTTTAAAACTATGTAGACTTATGGATGAAATGACAGTTTATATGATTAAAACACAGCCGATGTTTGGAATAACCTAAGCTAAGTAGGTGAGAGAGAACCAGCAAACCAGATTATGAATTGATGCCAAGTTGAGGCTAGACAACAATCCTTTCCTTTGGAAGAAATTGACCTTTGGTGCATTTGCTGCCTGATGCAATGAAAAATGTTTCATTGAATTCCTGAATACACTAAGCATTTCACTAACTGTTCCATCCAATTTAAATTAGAATCATACCATTTTATAGAAAAGACAAGTAGCATTGTCCTTTCTATAAGGAAGTAGCTTTGCACAGCATTGTGCTTCTAAAGCTTCAGGAGAAATTACACATGCTCAAAAATCAGTGACTTATTTACAGGAGTATGAAGATTAACATTGGATACAAAATACTATATGGATTTAAAACTATAAGGAATCCAAAGTAGTTTCATATAAATATAATTAAAACATTTGATAAGAATGTCATAAACCAAAAAAGGCAATCTTCATTGTTTATTGAGATATAATAGCTGGTCATTCGGCCCTTCGAGCCAGCACCACCATTCAATATGATCATTGCTGATCATCCAAAATCAGTACCCCGTTCCTACCCATATCCCTTGATTCTGTTAGCACTAAGAGCTAAATCTAACTCTCTTGAAAACATCCAGTGAATTGGCCTCCACTGGCTTCTGTGGCAGAGAATTCCACAGATTCACAACTCTCTGGGTCATGATCTCAATGACTGGCGGTGCTGGCTCGAAGGGCCGAATGGCCTTCTACATAGAAACATAGAAACATAGAAATTAGGTGCAGGAGTAGGCCATTCTACTGCACCTATTTTCTATGTTTCTATGGGTGAAGAAGTTTGTCCTCAACAAAGTACAAAAAAAGCCGACCCCTTATTCTTAAACTGTGACCCCTAGTTCTGGACTCCCCCAACATAAGGAACATTTTTCTTGCATCTAGGCAGCCCAATCCTCTAAGAATTTTAGTCTTATCGACTATCAGATAACATATTTTTACACATTAGGTGGTGAAAGTCTGGAATTTGCTGGACCAGAAAGCTTAAGAAGTTGTGTCAATATTTGAATACTAATCTTTCTTGTACAGCTATCTATATAAATGGATCACAATGAGGTAGATTTTGATCATCATTGACCTAACAGAGTATATATGGTGTATATATCTAGCTGCTCTCCTCCAATGCTAGTGAGTGGCACGGTGGTGCAGCGATAGTGTTGCTGCCTTACAGCGTCAGATACCCAGGTTCAATCCTGACCATGGGTGCTGTCTGTACGGAGTTTGTATGTTTTCCCCAAGACCTGCATGGGTTTTATCCGGGACCTCTGGTTTCCTCCCACACTCCAAAGGCATACAGATTTGTAGGCTAATTGGTTTGGTAAAATTGTCAATTCCCTCTATTATGTGTAGGATAGTGTTAGTGTGCAGGACTTCAGGTCAGTGTGGACTCAGTGGGCTGAAGGGTCTGTTTCCGTGCTGTGTCTCAAAACTAAGCTAAACTAAACTACTGCTTCAGCTTTCAAGTTGGTTCTGTTCTAGGGCCACAGCTTGACAATGGCAACAGGGAATGATCCTTTGCATCTCGAGGCACACACTAATGTACTGGCTTTGATGAAGCCCAGGCTATTTCACCCAGTGGGACATAATTCTCATACAACACAGGCAATCAAGATCAATGCATTCGCTGATCAATGCATTCGCTTCCAAAGAGCTTTCAAGCTATTTCTGCAAGGTTATCTAATTTGTTAAATCTTTTTCATCAGAATCTGCATTTTCTCTTTTGTGAAATTAAGGCATAAAATATGTGTGTTTGTATCCTATCAAGTGAACAGATACTTCCA
Organism: Okamejei kenojei; assembly: GCA_035221665.1. NCBI lineage: Eukaryota > Metazoa > Chordata > Chondrichthyes > Rajiformes > Rajidae > Okamejei > Okamejei kenojei. Next base: position 49,815,648 of record CM069140.1, on the reverse strand, counting down.
CATGCAATCACTTAGTTGCAACTATTTTGGAGAGCTAAAAAAAAACACTGTTATTAGGAACCTTAAGTATGAAAATGCTGAATAAGCTTTTTCTCTAATAAATATTTTAAATTATCCAATTATTATTTTATCTCTTTTCCTTGGAAAATTGTTACTAGTTTGCATTAAGTCTTAGATACAAGCAAAGGTGACTTTACATTTTATGATCCAAATCACCTTGTGAATACCACCTTATTCAATGCTGGTTTTAATTAGAAAACGTTGAACTATGTATCTGCGGTTGCCATTGGTTAGAAGATCCACTAGTTTTCCTTTTGCTTTTGTGCTGTGACAGAATTGCTGGCATCGGGTGATAAACCGTGAAAGGTAATTTCAAGTGCATTGTGAGAAATCATCTGAAGTTAGCAATTTGTCACAACATGATCTGATCCCATTCTTTGTTGAATGATTTGGTCAATCTGGTTCTGTGCTGTCAAGCCTCCAGCTGCTGTGGAGATGTTTGTAAATGTTTCAGTTTAATAAACCTGAGGACTTGCTTCACTACTGATGTTCGTCCTTGTCATCAGATCAATTGGCATCAAAATCATAAGCTAATATATCAATGGTACTTTTAATAGCAGTCGTCAAGTCTCTAGTACCTTGTTACAAAGGGCTGTTTTTTTTTTGCTGTTGTGAGACAAACAACATTCCCATACCATTTTACCATTGAATGCAATGTACTTTGGCTCCCTGTTTCAATGAATCAGGACATATCAAAATGTACTCTTTTAATGGGTGGCATGGTGGCGCATCAGTACAGTTGCTGCCTTACAGTGCTTGCAGCACCGGAGTCCCGGGTTCGATCCCGACTATGGGTGCGGTCTCTATGGAGTTAGTATGTTCTCCCTTTGAACGCATGGGTTTCGTCCAAGATCTTTGGTTTCCTCGCAAAGATGTACAGGTTTGCAGGTTAATTGGCTTGGTGTATGTGTACATTGTCCTGAGTGTGTAGGATAGTGTTATGTGCGGAGATCGCTGGTCGGTGTGGACTCGGCAGACCAAAGGGCTTGTTTCCGAGCTGTATCTCTAAACTAAACTAAACTAAAAACTGAAGTAAGATGTCAGTCTTTTAATTCTGGGGAGAAAAGAGTACAAACCATGACTGTACTGTTTTGGCCTTGATGTCGGGACGTAGCATTGCCCCGATCACTTAGTGACGTGGTTTCTCTTTACAACACACTCGTACTACTCCACAAAACCAGCAGCTGATAAAGGTACGGTAGTAAGAGCGTGCATTTCTGAAGCAGGAAAAGCATAGACAGGTTAAAACAAATCAAAATAAAATAAAGGATGAATCAGCAAACACATTGTGTGTCGTAACTTCAAGTTTACTACTGTGGAGGTACAAAAATAGTGCACAGCCTGGAAGAGCTAATGCAAGAATAACATTTACTGGAATTATGTGGGAAGAGGACATCACAATGATTCAATGGTACTTTATTGAATTACATGTACCTAGGTATAGTGACATTCTTTTTGCATACAGTTCAATAACAATCTTACTAGACATTAGGCACACTCATACGAAAGTACTAGAGAAAAGAAACAGTCAATAACAGGCAGCCGTCCCTTTCTTCACCATCAACATTTTTTCCCTAGTTCTATTTAACCATGGGTGTAAAAAGATAAAGAGTAAATTATATTTACTTTTACTACTGGGTGTTTACCTAGTAGTATATTACCCGGAGAACTAAAGCTTGTTTATTCAATTATTATCATTAAAGTGGTATATCCCCCTCACAGGAGTGCAATAAACTAAAAATTGACTCTCAGGGAGTTCACGATGAATAAATAAAAGGTTGTTCCAAGATTGATATTTTGGAGCAGTTTAAAGAAATTCTCTTTTACCCAGAGAACTAAAGTTTGGTTTTTTTTTTCAGTTCTTATCATTAAAGTAGTAAATCCACCTCACAAGAGTGCCATAAACTAAAAATTGACTCTGAGCTCACAGAGTTCACAATGAATAAATAAAAGGTTGTTCCAAGATTGATATTTTGGAGCATTTTAAGGAAAGAAAGAGAGGAGAGTGTAACAGAGAAAGAAAAACAGAGCAGATGGAGAAAGGGGGATGAGGGACAGAGGAAGATAAGACATGGGGATGAAAAGAATAGGAAATATAAAAGTGGGACAACATGAGGACATGAATTTTAAGGTGGAAGCGTTAGTTATTTCTGAATCTCAAGCAGGCATTATGCTTACACATTTCTCTTTTTATAGCTGAAATAGACATGTTTCAAAGTCTCCTGCAAAACACAGTGCTGAAGGGACTGAGTCAGGCAGAATCCGTGAAGGGAAAAGCAATGTTTCAGGTTGGGATCCATTACAAGAATGATTTTAATGGCAGGGAGAAATGTGGAAAAGGGGAGGGTCAGGACAAAGCCTGGTGAGTGATCGGTAGGTGTACAGGTGAGGGGCATTGGATTGGCAGATGAGTGGAATAAGTGTCAAAGGAGACAAAAGGGTGTGAGGGGTGAAATGCAAAACCAGAGGGAGTGATATACTGTAGATGGAAAGGGGCAGGAGGGAGGGGAAATAATAAGGAAATGAGGGGCTTGCGGGTAGGAGGAGTGCATGAAGGAAGGGAAAAGAGCAGGGTAACTTCCTCAAGTGGGAGTTTTGGGAGCAAAGTCTTCTTTCATTTTTCTAGGAACAGACTCTACAGCTTAAATACTATTTTTCTTTGAGCAATTGTCATCCTTTCAACTATTACCTTCTTCTGTACTCCTAAGCCTTACCGCAGTCTCAATTTTAACTTCTCAAAAAAAAATTCATTACATTTTTCATCTTCTTTTCATTATAAAACTCACTTCAAACTTTCACAGAAATTATGGAATGAAATAAATGTATTCAACTGATACATTCACGGTGTCATCTGACTGGGTGGCTGTCATGTGTTCTGGTCCCAAGATGCAGTGATTATAACTTAGTGTTTTTGTAAACTCATGGGTTATATTTAAGTGGCACACACAGGCATTTACAATAGTACACACAGACGTTTGCTGTAAAATATTAATTAATAACAAAAATAAACTGTGCAGTGTTGTCGTAAACTTTAGCCAGCAATGCAGGTTGAAGGTTGATCTGATGATAGACACAAAAAACTCAGCGGGTCAGATAAAATCTCTGTCGAAAACAATTAGGTGACGTTTCGGGTTGAGACCCTTCTTCAGACTGAGAGTTAGGGGAAAGGGAAATGAGATATATAGATGGTGATATACACAGATATAGAACAAATGAATGAAATATATGTAAAAAGCAATGATGATCAAGGAAACAGTCCAGTGTTGGCTGTGGGTTAGGTGTTTATGAGGTACCCGGACGTGGCGCCGACAGACAAGAAGCCGAAGCAAAGAACTGAATGGAAACGAGGCCAAAACGCCAATAAACCGAAAAAGTCTGAAGACAAAACGCCTACTAACCGAAAGGATGGGAAGCCTAAATGCAAACTAACTGAAAGGGTGGGATGCCTAAAAGCCAATGAACCGAAAAGCTGTGTCACCTAAACGCAAACTTACCGAATGGCCGCTCTGTCGAAACGCCACCTACCCGAAAGGCAGTGTCGCCTACAAGCCAAAGGACCGACTGCCAACAGAAAAGTCCAATAACGGACATGACGTTGCCGGGGGACAAGAACCAGGGTGATTCCCATGCACAAAACAGGCAGCATCTCTGGAGAGATGGAATGGGTGGTGTTTCGGGTCGAGACCTTTCTAGACGCACTCTGAAGAATGGGTGGAGACGGAGGAGAGAGAGCAGGGAGAGAGAAGGGAAGAGAGAAGGGGGGGAGAGAGGGTGGGATCACCCTGGTGTGGGGGTTGGGGTCCGATGGCGGTGCATCGTGGTCAGTGACTGTGGGACACTCCCGCCGGTGGAGATGGAGGAGAGAGAGAAGGGGGAGAGAAGGGGAGAGAGAGAAGGGAGGGGGTGAGAGAAGGAGGAGAGAAGGGAGAGAGGGGGGAGGAGGGGAAGAGAGAGGAGGAGAGAGAGAAGAGTGGAGAGAGAGGAGGAGCAAGAGAAGAGGGGAGAAAAGAGCGGAGAGAAGGAGAGAGAGAAGGGAGAGAGAAGGGGAGAGAGAGAATGGAAGGAGGGGAGAGAGAAGGGGGAGCGAGAATGGGGGAAAGAGAGAAGGGGAGGAGGGGAAGAGAGAGAAGGAGAGAGAGAAGAGTGGAGAGAGAGGAGCGAGAGAAGAGGGGAGAGAAAAGAGGGGAGAGAGAAGGGAGAGAGAGAAGGGAGAGAGAGAAGGGAGAGAGAAGGGAGAGAGAAGGGGGAGATTGGAGCGTGGGGTTCATTTTCCCACACAAGCCATAGGTGACTGGGCAATCTGAACCCAAGCACCAAGTTGAAAGCGGCCGAAGGTGTACATTCCTCGGGACAGCCCCCACTCTCCCACGGCCACCCTCCGCGGGCTGTGGGTCGGGTGGAGCGGAGGTTTGGGACAATGTTCATGCCTTCACAGTGATGTGATGAACGCGGGGGTCTGGACCAATCGCTGACTAATCATGCCCCCCCCGGCAACGTCATGTCCATTATTGGACTTTTCTGTTGAGCGGCAGTCGGTCCTTTGGCTTGTAGGAGACGCAGCCTTGCGGGTACTTGGCTTTTCGACAGAGCGGCCATTCGGTAACTTCGCTTTTAGGCAACGCAGCTTTTCGGTTAGTAGGCGTTTCATCTTCGGACTCTTTCGGTTTATTTGGAGTTTCGGCCTCGTTTCCATTCGGTTCTTGCCTTCGGCTTCTTTGCTTCGGCCTCTTGTCCGTCGGCGCCACGTTCGCACACGGTTCATAAATTATAGTCAATGGAACTCACTAGGATGACAGTGAAACTAGTACAACGACTAGGGTGGGGGAGGGATGGAGAGAGAGGGGATGCAAGGTTTACTTGAAATTAAAGAAATCAATATTGATATCGTTCAGTTGTCAGCTGCCCAAACAAAATATGAGGAACTGTTTTTCCAATTTGCATTTAGCCTCACTCTGACAATGGAGGAGGCCCAGGACACAAAGATCACAACGGGAATGTGAAGAGGAGAGTTAAAGTGCTTGGCAACCATGCGATCATGTAGGCCCAAGCAGACTCCTGTGACCTCATATGTACTTGACCCAAGTCTGATTGTACACTGTAGTCAGACAATTACAGCACTCTTGCCCAAATCAGAAATACGCAGCTTCAAGCCTCAGGCCAGAACTTTGAGCACCAGGTTTATGCTAACACTACAGTACCGAGACCATCAGGGACTGCACTGCCAGAAATTGTGTATTTCAGAAGAGAGATTACTGAGTACCAGCCATTCTTCTCAAGTGGCTGTAAAAGGTAGAGTGGTGTAATTTTTAAGACCAGGATAGTTTCATCTCATGTTCTTAAATAACAGTTAAAGGAATTTTCTAGAGATTTGTTTCATTGCATCTAGTAAATCCTTGCCTTGTTTTCCACTTTTCAAAAGCCCTTCATTGGCTGTGAATTGGTTTGGGATGTCTTTCGAGATGACATTTTTTAGTCAATTTTAATATTGCGGGTATAAACAGTTTACTGTTATCTTGAAAAACATGCTGTATCAGCTTTGCCCATCAATAGTAATTGGTTGCAAATGTTTCAATAACTGGAATAGTGGTGTTCTTACTTAGCTTATTAGAATGTTGCATGCTAACATAATCATCTGTCGTTTCTCTGCTTCCACGGTGCCTAAAGCAATTTCTCGACTGTGAATCTATTCAAACATTCCACTGAAATGAATGGATGTTAAGCCTTGCAATGACGTTGGCATGAAATATAAATTGTAGTTTGCTTGAACTGCTGACTTATCAAATAACAGAGCAATTAAGAACAGAATTATTCTTACTGGAATTGGAGTATCAGTTACATTGTCAGACAGGTGATCAAGGGCACGTATTCATTTAACTCGAAAACCACGTTCCTAATTAATTGAGAAAGCGATGAAGCCTTTCATAACTCCCTACTCTAGGATTACTTGCCGAAAACCCATGGGCAAAACAATTATGGTAGGATTATTGCATCACTGTGAACATACTGTAGTACTGAGAAAAATAACGTTGAAGTACTTGAACACAGATTAGGCTAATGCAATGGTAGAAGCTGAAGCTATCAAATACTTTGGGCAAAATATCAATATGTTTTTTTAAATTTGTAACACTGTATCTATCATTGCTTCTTCCTTTGGAAAGTCAAAATGTTTGGTCTGCACTGTTCTGATAGACATACTCCACCAAGTCATAACAAAGACATATTTTAACCCTTTCTTTAAAGTTTTAACTATAGACTGTTGCCTTTTTTTATAGCCTATTTTTCTTCAAATAACATTTTCTTCAAAATGGTACTTTGAGGAGATGAATTTGAAGGATAATTTAATAGCATAAATGTATAGAATCTTATGTAATCTTTAAAATAAGAGCATTTTCCTGGAAAAATATGAAAACATGCAGATGTCGAGGTGAAAGACTTTTCCACTGTGTTGTTGGAAGGACTACCAACACTCTAGCCATGTGCTGAACTTCTGAACACTTGGGCCAGTAAGACAGATCCTCTGCGGTATGTTCAGGGAGACTGGTGATTGTGGAAAAAATCCCCATAGAGAATAGGTGCAGGTGTAGGCCATTTGGCTCTTTGTGCCAGCATCACCATTCAATATGATCATGGCTGATCATCCAAAATTAATACCCTGTTCCTGCTTTCTCCTGATATCCTTTGATATCCTTTGATTAGGGGAAAACAAATGGTCGGCACGGACTGGAAGGGCCGAGAGGGCCTGTTTCCGTGCTGTAATTGTTATATGGTTATATGATTCCATTAGCCCCAAGAACTCTCTCTTGAATACATCAAGACGTACCATTTTGATTAATTTGAATCATAGAACATAGAAGAGTTCAGCACAGGAACGAGTCCTTCAGCCAACAGGGGTTTGTGCCGAAGATGATGCCAAGTTAAACTGATCTCATCTGTCTGTACATGCTCCATCTGTTCCCTGCACTTCCATGTGCCTAACTAAAAGCCACTTAAACACCACTGTCCTATCTGCCTCCAGTACCATCCCTGGCAGTGTGTTCCAGGCCCCCACCACACTCTGTGTAAAATCTTGCCCTGCACATCTCCATTAAACTGTCCCCCTCGCATCTCCAAAGTCTCTATATAATTTCTGAGACAACCAGATTCATTCATTCATTCATCATTGTTGACAACATTAGCAACGCAGTGGTGCTGGTTTCCAACGGGAACGGTGATGGACGCACCACACATCTCTGTCCTCCAGTTCCTGCAGACTTCTGCCACTAGAATTATAGGATTTTGGTGTATGTGCTTTATCATCATTCCTTACAATGCTATGTATGACAGTGATTGCAACTTCTACTGAAGTGTGGATAGCCGTTGGCTCGCTAGAAGCTCATCCACCCTTTGACATGTCTTGTTTTTGGTCCTGCTGGGGGTCCATAGCCCCCTCCTCACCTGGCAAACCTGGTGGGGGAGACGGTTTAGTCGCTGACTATCCGACCATGGAGCAGGGAGCACGAGATTACATGGTACCCGTGGCGGGGGAAATTCCCTCCGACCTGACCACAACTGCATGCTAAACTTCTAATGCGGCCTAACCCAATTCCTATAGAGCTGCTTCATGATTGCCTGACGCTTATACTCAATGCCCCTAGCAATCAAGGCAAACATAACATAATCCTTCTTTGCCACCCTATCTATGTGCTGCCACCTTCAGTGAGCTCTGAACTAGCACTCCAAGATCCCTCTGCACATCAGTGATGCTAAGGGTCTTGCATTAACTGTTATACATTCCCTTTACATTGATACCTTCCTTATACCTTCCCATACATTACCTTTACATTTTGGTTGTCAATTTCATAGTGGGACTGAAGAAGCAACCAAAATCCTAATCCGGGTCTTTCTCCAGATTAGTACAGGGTTCCGTTCTTGAAAACTCTTCATAACCCTAACAGTTTGCAAGTCAGAAATGTGGCACCTGGCAATATATTTGAAGTAAAGCACAAGGGCAATCACGGACAACATGCAATTAAACTGAAGCATTCAACTCATTCAGTTGTAGCCCCAAACTTAGTTTCCACATGGCAGAGGTTGCTCTGAGCAGCATGCAAAGGTTGGGTGTCCAGAACATGGGGAGGATCTATATATTTTTTTTTATCATGCATGCAAAGAAGAAGGTACCATTAAACTTTACAAGGCAAGTTTCTTCATTGCATGCAAAGGAGAGGTAACAGCAAAATGTTCAACGCTGTGCTTCATGACAAGTACAAGGCACCATATGAAACCAGTTTATTTCTCTTAGTCTTTATATCATAATATTACAAGGAATATTGAAGGAAAGCAGGCCAAAATTTCATTATTCACAAATGGTTCACTTTTATCAACTTTTCCTTGCTTAGTTAATATGAAAAAGTTTAGTTTGAGTACTCTATTCATGTCACTTCACTTAAAACATATAATAAGAGGATGCCAAGACAATGTTACATCCACATACATTTCATCCAAGCTGATACACTTAATAATGTATAAAATGCGTAGACACACAGAATACCCCGTGAAATAAACTTTGCAAATGGCATTTCTTTTATTGAACCCAAATGGAATGATAGAAAAGAAAAAGCCCAGCCCAGAGTAAGTTGGGCCAAATACAAGTACAGGAATTCAGGATTCTCAAGAAGAATTTAGGTTAGTATTTTCCATAGATCTCAGGTTGCTTGCAAACACATGCATCCAATGAAGGACCTCAGAATCAAAGTTACTATTTGAACCAATATAATGTAGAAAATACAGCAACCAATTTGTCTTGCCAACAGAATTGTGATAAAGACCTTTGATCAAGGAATAAATATTGCTCAGGATACCAGGTAAAGCTCTATTTATTTTCTTGGAAGAGCACCATGGAGTATTTGATGACACAAGAAATTGCAGATGATGGAATCTTGAGGAAAATATAAAGATCTGGAGGAACTCAGAGCGTCAGGTAGCATCGGTGGAGGGAATGGACACATGACAATTCAGGTCGGGACCTTCTTGAATCTATTCACCTGAAACATTGTCTGTTCATTTTCTCCACAGATGCTGCCTAACCGTTGAGTTTCTTCAGCTCTTTGTGTATTGATGGAGTGTTTGATATCAATCCGGAAGGCTTCAGTTTAATTTCTCCTCCAAGAGTCAATCTAGATTTTGTGCTAAAGTTTCTGAAATGACACTTGAACCCACAGTCTCCGACTCAGTGGAAAGTTATGTGCCTTGGAATTGCAGCTGGCATCTGTAGGTATGATTATTTCCTTTGCAATCTAAACCACACATTAGGGAATAACATACTAATAAGAGAAAGACAGTGCAAAAGATAATTGAATATGGCTGGATATTTGTTGCTTGGATGGCTGCAGAAGTTGAAAGGATGCTGTAATTCATCTTTCAAACAGCAAGATCAATCCCTTTCCCCAGCCAATACTCCCAGTGTATTCTGCAGCAGTTACTACTCAAGTACTCAACAGAAACTACCACGAGAGAAAAACATTTAAACATGGTGCTTTTCAACCAGCTTTTTAAGAAAAGCAACAATTGAAGCTGGGAAAATACTCAAATTATATTTCAATTATACTACTTTCATGTTCAAAAGACAACGAGATTACACTGTTCTTCAGATTGTTGTTACTCGAGAGGGTGCTGCTTCATGGAAATGGTGGGCTTTTGTGGAGAAAGCTGATATGATTTTAATGCTTGATTAAGAAAATACTACCACACAAAACATGCCAGGTAAACCTGAATAAATGAAAACAGAAATAATTAGAAACAAAATGCATTAAGGAAGTCCATTAATGGCTAATAGATTCCAGTTGATTGATTGATATTCCCTGGCTGCATTTTCGTCTCCTGGCGACTTTGCCTAATGGATAATTTGATTTGCAAGCACTCAGGGAATGACATCATGCTTCCATGTTAAAAGCATTATTCTGGATTTAATCTCACAAGGGTGGTTTTCAATGCCAAAGACATGAAATGAAAGTCTTCAACATTATATGACAGGCATTAATATTAGCCATATACTACTGAATGACAATGGGACCATTTGACTGCCCACTTAAAACATTCTATTCAATCATATTGCTTTCGATGAAGGATAAAAAAAAACTATTTCATTCCTAAAGGTTTTGGGGTCAAGGTTTTACGAGTGAATGAGATTATTTAGTTATCTGTCTGTCAACCCTTTGTTCAATTTTCCTCAAACATAGTTAGAAAATAATAATACACAAATATGCTCACCTTTTTCAGTTATGTTTGAAATTATCGCTCTCTTCATTTTTATCTTTGCATCTCTGGATTGCGCATAAAAATCTCTGGATTGTGCAAAAAAATTACTTTCAACCTCATCTTTAATGTACACGTCCCAATAATTATTCAACATCTTGCTTTTATCATTCAGAAACATATCAGAGTTAATGTAAAAGCTGCATCATTGCAATATATCCCAGCCTGCAAATATAGGACACTGTACCTTTTGCAGTAAATGCATAATCATGGATAACCAGAATGAGTTTTATTGCAGGTTTGAAAATCAGAAACATAACCCTGGTACCCGCTCCCCCCCTCCCCCCCCCCCCCTCCCCAACCAACACAGCCAGTCCACAAAGAATGGACCCTGCACCCTCTCCTTCCCATTCACCACTTCACGCCTACTTAAGGCAAGACTCCAGTATGAAATGACTTGACCATTTCCCACCCCAGCCAACACTTCACACCCACTCACAGCCTGACCTCAGTCTGCACAGACTGGGCCCTTCTACACCCACCCCCCTCCAATCACCACTTCACACCCAATCACCCACACCCTCTGTGATGCGCAACATCACTTATCCAATAACAACAATAAAAATAGAGGAGGTGGAGAGGCTTTTCAGAGGACAAAAAAGCTGGAAATCTCCATGACCTGACAATGTTTCCCCCTCTACTCTTAAGCACTGTGCCAACCAGCTGGCACCAGTCTATACAGACATTTTTAACCAGTCCCTGCAAACATGTACTGTCCAAGCTGGCTTCAAACTCTCCACTATTGTCCCAGTACCCAAAAACGAAAGGATTACTTGTCTTAATGACTACAGGCCTGTTGCACTGACCTCTGTATTCATGAAGTCACTCGAAAGGCTTGTGCTGGCTAAGCTGAAAAATATCACACTCCCTGCTGGACCCTCTGCAGTTTGCATATCGGGCCAATAGATCTGTGGATGATGCAGCAAACCTCGGCCTGCACTTCATCCTACAGCACCTAGACCGCCAGGGGACCTATACGAGGATCCTGTTTGTTGATTTTAGCTCAGCATTCAACACCATTGTGCCAGAGCTACTACACTCCAAACTCTCCAAGTTGACTGTGCCTGAACCCCTCTGTCGGTGGATCACCAGCTTCCTGACAGACAGGAAGCAGCATGTGAGGCTGGGAAAGCACATCTCAGACCCGCAAACGCTCAGCATAGGAGCACCTCAAGGCTGCATACTCTCTCCTCTCCTCTACTCTCTCTAAACCAACGACTGCACCTCCACAGACACCTCTGTCAAGCTTCTCAAGTTTGCGGACAACACAACCCTGATTGGACTGATCCAAGATGGGGAGGAATCTGCCTACAGACAGGAAGTGTCACAGCTGGCGTCCTGGTGTCATCACAACAACCTAGAGCTCAATGCTCTTAAGACAGTGAAATTGATGGTAGAATTTATGGAGAGCTCCCCCTTCACTCACCCCTCTCACCATCAACAACACCACAGTCACATCCGTGGAGTATTTTAAGTTCCTGGGAACCATCATCTCCAAGGACCTTAAGTTGGGGGCTACCATCGACTCCACAGTCAAAAAGGCACAACAGAGGATGCACTTCCTATGGCAGCTGAGGAAGCACATTCTGCCACCGGCAATGATGGTCCAATTCTACACGGCCATCGTAGTCTGTTCTCACCTTCTCCATCATGGTCTGGTTTGGCTCAGCCACCAAGCACGACGCTGGAGGCTGCAGAGAATAGTTCAATCAGCAGAGAAGGTTATTGGCTACAATCTTCCCTCCATTGATGAACAGTACACTGCAAGGTCCAGGAAGCAAGCGGGCAAGATTATCTCTGACCCCTCTCACCCTGGCCACAAACTCTTTGAATCACTTCCCTCTGGGAGGCGACTCCGGATTGTCAAAGCTGCCACAGCTAGACATAAAAACAGTTTTTATCCACGAGTAGTTGCTCTACTCAACAGCCAAAAATCTGTAGCCTCCCTTTGATCTGTTTTTTTGTTGGTGCACATGCTTGATCAATGGCGTTTTATCATTAATGTTTTATTATTATTAATGTTTAATGTTTTCAAAGACATTCATAACTGTCACTGTATGTCATGTCGTTACTTGTGGGTGGAGCACCAAGGGAAATTCCTTGTATGTGAATACTTGGCCAATAAACTTACTTATTTACTTACTTACTTACTTAACAATGGTAGCATGTCCAGTTCAGTTCCAGACATCAGTTTTCATATTTAATCTCATTATAAATCTTTGGTCAGTTAGAGATATAAAATATAACATGCATTTGTTACTGAGTTAATTGCTGTATAACTGTACAACATTACATCTTCCCAGTCGTCTTTCATGGAGTATAACACGCATGGAGAACCACTACTATTTATTCAGTAGGGGATTTATAAACACACCTCTCCTTCCAGAAAAATATTAAGAAATGTTTTCAGAGATCCACCATCATAGAGGAAGCATTAGTGTTTCCCAGAGCTTTTAGGGGTTTTCTCCTGGCAAATCTGTTCACATCAAAGAATTTCTTCAGTTTTCTATTTACTGGTTCCACTGGAGGGACACAGACTAGATTCTTTGCACAAGAAACAAGGAAGGCATAAAGAAGATTTTTGAACAGAACAATAATGGGCCATATGGAATTCCATCATTTTGTCGATAGCACTACCTAAATGGGATAAGTGTTGATTTCATGAGGAAGAATACGCTCTCCAGTTAATGGCATGCAATCAAAGCATCAGGAATGCTCACTACTCGAGTTAGCAACCTTTTCATCTCTAACCCTGAATCACCCAGAGAGTGAACTAGATGTTGATCTAATGCATTTACTGGCTAAAAATGAAACAGTATTCACTTTGTAAACCTGGATGCATGACTCTACCCTAAAATCATTACTGTTTGCAGAAAATAAATCAAGGAGCCAGTAAAAATTCCTGTTGATCAAATGCTGTCAATCAGAAGCCATGTTATCTATCCTTACTCTGAAGAAGGGTCTCGACCCGAATCGTAATTCATTCCTTCTGTCCAGAGATGCTGCCAGTCACTCTGAGTTACTCCAGCATTTTGTGTCATTTTTCAGTGTAAACAGTTCCTTCCTACACATCTATCCATACTCCTTGTATCCCACTTCTAAAGCTGTAAATTTGATGTTTGCTGATAATCACTTGTGCAGGAACTTATCAGGTTGTTCTGGAAGAGTAAATTAATCATGTCCATGGATATTCCAATATGTTGGTGTTGTGCAACTGACTAACAGAAGATGGATGTATAATATCTTCAGCAAATATTGTTTTCTGTATTTTATTTAATCTATCCTACAACATTCACTTCAGGAGTTTCATTCATCTAAAACTTTTTATAATTCTACAATAACTTTCCGTAAATAAGACACAAGTTGTTTGTCATGTAGCAGATATTTCTCTCTGTATTACATGACTCATTTCTAATCTGATTCATATGACACATTTAGGGTAGAGACTACTACTTGTTATAAATCCCTCAAATGCTTTTTAAAGCTACCTTAACATGAAATTATCCCTGCATACCCACAGGGTGGAGTCCCGGTTGTGGTGACATTACTCTTCAGTGGATCACTGCTGAATACTTATTTTGATTATAACCATACGCCTGGCACATTTGTCACAGACTTAAATTACTTTTTTTGTGTGTAAATTGTCATCTAACCCTTTATTATCTGACTATGTGGACATCCCTCAGGGATAATTTGGGCCTACATTGCAAACTGCTCACATTTGAGCCTTGCCTGGCCACTTGACTGCAGCGGGAAGCACATGCACTATGCAGCATCCTCCTATTCCCAGGGAATTACTATCTCCTGTATGAGAATAAGGAGGATAATCGAGGCAACTGGAAACCTGTCCATTTAGAAATAGCATTTGAACCGCAATTTTACTTCGGAGTCACGTGAGTGATTCCGTGAAGAACCCTGTCTAGGACGCATGCGCGTCAGTATGTCAGCCGCACTGGCGCAAGCACCATACTGGCAGGACAGCGCTCCTGCCAGCGGTAAGTTAAACCTAAAAGGTAAGTTGTTTTTACTTACCAGGGTTTTTTCAGGCAGGAGCCTATTTTCACAGAGGTTTCCTGCCAGTTTCACAGCCCGACGAGTGTGCCGGTTATGGACTGTGGGGAAACCCAGTCCGACCGCGGAAGCGGATAACCGGCAAAAAGATCGGGTTGCGAGATAAGGAGCCGCTGACAAGGCTGTCAGCGACTCCCAGCCTGCAGGGATGCCATGGAACGGCAAGGAAATAACCGCAGAGTCGCTGACAGTGCAGTCAGTGGCTCACAGACGTCGGTCCCCAGGTAGGGAATAAAATTGGTGAGGAAAGATTCTTTCAGCCCTATTTGGACTCGGGTGAGTCGGGCTACAAGGGTGTTTCTCTTAATAATAAAGTTTAATGTATGTTATACTGTTTTTCTTAAAGTTAAAAGTTAAAGATAAAGTTATAAAAAGTTATTGTCATATGTCTCTGACAATGAAATCATTGTTGCTTAGCACAGGTTCCTGTGAAGGGTTAAAAATAGTTTTAACCCATCACAGGTAAAGCTGTACACTAAAAATTTTGATTTAGTGAGTCTGCACTGTAATAGCGGGCCTATGGGACAGGCGGCGTCAGCAGCGCCTGGGATAGGGCTGCTTCATGTGTAATAGCGCGGGCCTATGGGACAGGCCGCACCAGCAGCGCCTGACAGGGCTGCTTCATGTATGAAAGTGCTGGCCTACGGGAGAGCCGTGCTAGTAGTGCCTGATACAGGGTTGTTTCATTTGTGACATTGCTGGCCTCCGGGAGAGCCGTGCTAGCAGTGCCTGATACAGGGCTGTTTCATTTGTGACATGGCCGGCCTACGAGAGGTGGCATCAGCAACGCCTGGGACAGGGTTGCTCAAGTTCACACAAAAGTCTGCTACGCCCATGAAGTCGGGAGATGATTCTCCACCGGGGCTGGATAGCAAGGCCCACAGAGACGGGGGATGATTCCTCACCGGGGCTGGATAGTGCGTTTGAAATGACTATCCCAAATACAGCAACTGTTGCATACAGTGCTACAGCAGGGCACACGCCAACAGGAGGAGTGTCAGCGTCATCCTGAACAAAAAGGTGCCAACAGTATCTAGTAGAGAACTGTTTGATAGTACATTCATAAATGAGGATTAGTTCTGACGCCGACTCTGATGGTAGGTTGAGAAAGAAGTTCCACCTCTGCAGGCCGCACCAGCAGCTCCGGTGACAGAGCTTTACAGGTCTCCCTCTTGGAGGCAGAGACCAAGATGGGTCAGTATCCTGCTGACACTGAGTCTCAGGGTATGGCTGTGGGACATACCCCAAGGGATGAAGGGCACGTGTCAGAGATACCTTTTTTCCTGACAACAAAGTTGCCATCCCAGCAGAATATTCTATTCGGGTATAGGTCCAATGGGTTCTTATCAGCATAGGTATCCTGCGGCCTGCAGCAGCGCCTGTTTAGGGATGCCTACGAATCGCCCTCTCTGAGGAGGGAAGAGCATAAGGTCAAGATATAACTGACTCCAGGCTCTAAAGAAGTCAATAGTACATACTGAAGCACATATGTGCCAGCAGTGAACAGCGGCAACAGAGGGATGTGAGAGCCAGCCACCAAATCTGTTATTCTGGTAGGCCTATTCAGCAGGGGAATAAAACCTGGCAGACGAATCAATCAAGGCCAACGGCGGGCAAAGGTCATCATACAGAACGCACCCCAGGCGCTCATCGGCAGTAGGCGGTTCACTAGAGCTGGGGGCAGCATTATAGCTCACAAGTTCCATGCACCTTACCAACCCTACTCAACAAAATGGGTCTAGCACTTCCAAAACATGGGTAAGTGCACCGTTCACAAGTTGTAATATTTACATTTGTTTCTACAACACACAAAGGATAAAAACATCTGGTTGAGGCACAGTAGTAGCATTCCAAGCAAGTTTGGATTATGGTCAGGGTTATTTTAAAAAAAGTTAAGGTTCGGAAGTCGAGCCAAAGTTCTCATGCAAACCACCTATGGAATAAGGCAGGAGTGGCATGTTATTATGAAAAATGGAGAGTGTCGGCCATATGAACTTCCGAATATGAAAACTTATTTTTCTGACTAACAACAGATTCATAAGGGTCTCAAAGATCCATGCTATGCAATTCCCATAACAGAGGTTATCAAAGAAAATATAACTGCACTAATAACAGTAAAACATTGCAGAATGGGAAAACTGTTCGTTGGTCATTGGGATTTACCTTTAATTATTAATTAGCCTTGACTCCGCCCTGTGGCAAGAGATTGGAGTTAATAGCAACCTGTTATAAAACTGACTTTTATTTTCATCAAGAGTAATTGACAATATAGTAGCTGTGTTTCAGCTGAGCTAATCAAGGAACTGATATCGTGTAAGTAGCAACCTCTCAAAAGACAATTAGACCATTGTTAACAACCTTATGCTATTGTCAGCTGAAGCAACCTCAGTCACAATGATGAAAAAACAGTATTCAGCATTGCTGAACATGACAATGAACTAATTTGAACTTGAACTTGAAACTCGCTCCAGTAGTTTGGTCGGTCGGATTCAGTTATTACAAACTGATGCTAAGGACTCTCAGGTGAGTAGTTCTACCATCTCTGGTTGGAGGTATTGGAGATTTGCATGTTACCATTTCTTCAATTGTTGGTATCAACTAAATATATACACTAGATGCACCCCATGGGTAAGGGGCTATTGAGCGAATATACATATTCTACATGCTCAAATTCAATTTGCTACTCTACGATGGTGACATATGTTAGTCACATGGCAATCAAGTAAAAGTATCCTGTAATAATTACCTAATCTCCTTTGCCACTGGTGTGTCATCCAGTGCAGATCGATGACAACACAGAATAGGTATTGGATCTCAAAGTATTATGAAAGTATGGTTCAATACTACATCGAATATCAACATGTTGGTGCATGTTTATTCACTGATTGCAAAAATATGTGGCACAACAGTGCGGAGAAATACATTCTCGCTACAAAAGGAGGAATGTTCTTTTATGTCTTCCTCCATTTTTGCCTCATTAGCCGGGTCTTAAAACAGTCAGCTAGATCTCGCTTGGGTTCGTACTGTCGGACTGGCTAGGAAGCCATGTTGCCTGCTTCATCTGCTTAGGAAAGCAAATAGTATGTTAGCATTCAAAGCGAAAGGGTTTGAGTATAGGAGCAGGGAGGTTCTACTGCAGTTGTACAGGGTTTTGGTGAGACCACACCTGGAGTATTGCGTACAGTTCTGGTCTCCAAATCTGAGAAAAGACATTCTTGCCATAGAGGGGGTACAGAGAAGGTTCACCAGACTGATTCCTGGGATGTCAGGACTTTCATATGAAGAAAAACTGGATAGACTTGGCTTGTACTTGCTAGAATTTAGAAGACTGAGGGGGGATCTTATAGAAACTTACAAAATTCTTAAGGGGTTGGATAGGCTAGATGCAGGAAGATTGTTCCTGATGTTGGGGAGGTCCAGAACAAGGGGTCACAGTCTAAGGATAAGGGGGAATTCATTTAGGACTGAGATGAGGAAAACATTTTTCACACAGAGAGTGGTGAGTCTCTGGAATTCTCTGCCACAGAAGGTAGTTGAGGCCAGTTCATTGGCTATATTTAAGAGGGAGTTAGATGTGTCCCTTGTGGCTAAAGGGATCAGGGGGTATGGAGAGAAGGCAGGTACAGGATACTGAGTTGGATGATCAGCCAAGATCATATTGAATGGTGGTGCAGGCTCGAAGGGCCGAATGGCCTACTCCTGCACCTATTTTCTATGTTTCTATGTTTCTATAATAATACACGGTATACGGTTATTCCAAAAAACAAAAAATTGCTGGTTCAAGCTGTGGTTCAGGAGACCGGCCTTTGCACAATAAAACAATTATTGACTTACACATTTTGAATGGATCGACATGGCTCAGGTTGTCACATCAAGCCATGGATGTGCTCACTGCAGAGTGCAGGGATAGCACCCAAAAAAGCAGTATATTCCTATTGAGGGGATCAGAAGTGATTTTGTTTAAATGTTTATGTTACATTTAATATGGTAGAGATTACTGACATTTTTCTGTTCATTCTTAAATGGTATTTGACAATAATTCAGTTATAAAGAGACACTACAGCTGCAACAAACGGGAACTACTCTGTCGGGTTCAACCCGGATATTGAGTTGTTAAAAAGATCTTGACACAAGTTCTCCCACTATTAGATTATGCAGTTGGTTATTGAAAATGTGTGAACATTACTTCACCAAGGGGTTCCAGCTACATCCTTAGTTATGACACTAATATCAGCACAACGGTGGCAAACATTGCAAACGCTGTGGCTAGATAGGATGGAATTGGACTGCAGGTGCCATTACATTTTACATTCTGGTCTACACAAGCAGAGCAGACCGGGGGTGGCATGATTTAAGATCATTTTTCGGATACCCCATGGTCTCACGTCTATATTATCAAGGCCACCTAAGAAGTGTGGAATCAGCATTGTTTATTAATCAACAAACAACTACACAAAGGAAGGTCGGTTCAGACTATTTCAAGGTGGCTGCAGCAGGTTCTGGGTTATGCAGGTATTAACAATGACAATTGTATATCTCATTCCACCAGGTCAGCATCAATGTCAGCGGCCAGGGCAATGGACATGCCCATCGACCATATCCTTGTGACCGCAGGATGGTCAACTAAATTGATTTAAAAAGAATTTCCATAGGCCGGTTACTGACCCGGAATTTTTCCCAGTCTGTTTGCATCCACTTTAGCCTCCCCTGAGTTACAGGGGTTGCTATTGATTTCTTTATTAACGTAAACCATTAATACATTTGAATCAATATCATGCTAATGCATTTTTGATTATTCCCTCATCCTGAGTCAATCGATGCAGTGAGATGCCGAGATTTCGAACTGCGGCATGAAATCACAAAGCTTCGAACTCTTCACGGAATCACTCACATGACTCCGAAGTAAAATAGTAAGATTAAACGAGAACTTACCAGTTTGAAGTTGGATCTTGATTTTATGAGGAGTTACGTTGGTGATTACATGCCCGCCACGCCCAACCCTCTCTTATAAAGATCATCTGGTAGTGCTCGAGTCACGCACCTTGCTATGTCACTTCGGTGATTGGTATTTGTGGTTTCATACCACTGCTTTGAAGATTGACGCGCATGCGGCCTAGACGGAGTTGTTCACGTAATCACCAACGTAACTCCTCATAAAATCAAGATCAAACTTCAAACTGGTAAGTGCTCATTTAATCTTACTATTAAATCCAAAACTCACAAAGATGGCAACTCAAACAATTTCGACAATATGAGGCTCTTTGACTAATTAGACCTTCTAGGGAACATTGTTTTGTTTCTTACTCTCACATTGGAGAAAAGAAACCATCCGCGAGTTTGGAAAGGTATCAATATTGAACACGTGTAGGAAGGAACTGGAGATGCTGCTTTAAACTGAAGATAGGCACAAAAAGCTGGAGTATCTCAGCGGGACAGGGAGAGAAGGAATGGGTGAAGTTACAGGTCGAGACCCTTCTTCAGAAATCAAAATCGTAAACCTAAAGCGTCCATGAGGCTCATAACTCTTCAGAAGGGTCTCGACCCAAAACATCACCCATTCCTTCTCTCCAGATATGCTGCCTGACCCATTGAGTTATTCCAGCTTTTTGTGTCTATCTTGAACACAATACGTTTCAAAAGTTGTGAGCCTCATGGAAGCTTTAGGTTTGCGATACATTTAATTGTAGAAGATCTGCTTGCCCCATTGTAGGAAGAATGTTAAAGAGTCATAGAGTCATAGAGCGCAGAAACAGGCCCTTCAACATAACTTGCCCAGGCCAACTAATAAATCCTCATCCACGGTACACAAAATGCTGGAGAAACTCAGCAGGCGCAGCAGCATCTATGGAACGAAGGAGATAGGCAACGTTTCGGGCCGAAACCCTTCTTCAGACAAATCCTCATCCACACTAGTCCCGCCTATTGGTATTTGGCCCATATCCCTCTAAACCTTTCCTATCCATGCACCTGTCCAAGTCTGGGGATGTGAGATGTTTAGTGGATAAACAATTCCAGGTTGTGCAAGATAGTTGTTGGGAGCTTTATGGGGATGGTCCAGAATAAGAATCTAGAGAACTTTAGTCATGGACCAGTATGAAAGCGTAGCTGGGGAAGTATTGTGTGAAGCTGGGAAAAGCTTGGAGAAACTTCCTCAACTTAGAATTGAAAAAAATATTCCATTTAGCTTTAAACTTTGAGATGTTTCCCTGAGTGCGTGGAGAGAGTCCGTGAGTGTATTCGGGAGCAATTTTGATTTTGGGGTGTTAGGGATTCAGTGGGCATAAGAGTCTGTGCAGGAAAGTAACACAAAGATAAAAGATTAGTCCTGATAATATTGAATAGCTGAATAGGTTCAAAGGGCTGAATAGCCTTCTCCGGTTTACAATTGTGCATGCCTGCTGGTGATGGAGGCAGACGAGTGGGAACCTCGCAGGAACCTCGCATCTGTCCTCCAGGTGGCAGAAGTCATTAATCTGAGTGATTTGGAGGCCACCACAAGCAGGATTATGATCAATGTGCTCTGCAAGGAGCAGAAATTCTAAATTAACAAAATTGTACATTCACCTTTGGGACCCATTGGATTTCCATTACTCATTTCACTAGAATGAAACTCAGGCAGGCTTTATAAGGGTCTTGTGACCTTCCCTACTGAACCACGCCTACTCTCCAGGCAGTGAAGTAAAAAATATAGACCAAAGTTATAACAGTGGGAGCACAGATACGCATAGTGATCCCTGTTATGAAAGCAGACTTCATTTCAGAGAACCTACATATTTTTATAAATCACACAGAATTATGTTCTGTTTTAATACAATTATTTATGCATTGCAGACACAGATATCAGTGATTGATTTAAATAATGAATTATTGATCTCATGCATAATGTGCACATTCTTTCGATCCTTTGGATTCACTGATTGAAGCATCGGACCGACCAAATTTGCAATTGGAATTTATCCAGATATTTAATATAGTAAAACAAATGAGATTATCGCATTCCAGGAAATTATTTCATGCCTCGATTTTAATGGCTTTCATTTAATTCCAGGGCATCATCGATATATCTTAAACTTGGGTCTGTGGTTTGAAATATCATATAAACCTCCTGGTTAAATAGCAACATGAAATATTCCATTTAAAAATGTCATCAAATTCAGGCTACTTCATAGTCTAATCACAAAAATCGGGCTAATCATAAAAATCAGCTAAAATATTTCAATCTTGTAAGATATATCATAAGATGCCAAGGCTAGAGCATTCATAAACCACATCTTTTCAGATTTATCTTAAACAATGAATGACAATAGTTTCATTCAATATGTGTTGTTGTGCACTCTACTTCCTAAACATATTCATCCAGAGTATTTCCTATGTTTGAAGAAGAAGGCAAATATTCGGGGTTTTTGGCTGTTGATAATTTCCTTCTGACCCACTGTTGGTTTGCATTCATTTCCGTCACAAGTTCACAGTCATAACAAAAGCATTGTATGGAGTGGTTTTAAGGTCAGGGCACCAGGACTCTATTTATATTTGTAAAATGACATAAGAAAGTGCTATTTTCCCTGGAATAGGACTGCTCCATAATGATGTGATGTCGGGTTCAAGAGCAGCTTCCTCCCTAAATAAGCTCTAAACTACATTTGCAACATCATTATGTATATATATATATATGTAGGTATATGTATAGAAAGGAACTGCAGATCAAAGATAGACACAAAATGCTGGAGTAATTCAACAGGACAGGCAGCATCTCTGGAGAGAAGGAATGGGCGATGGGGAAGTGGGCAGTACATAGATAAGGAAGTGTGTAGATAAGGAAGTGTAAGATGTGAAAATTTGACAAAGGGCATGGAGATTAAGGAAAATGTAGAATAGATTTAGTTAGTTGGGAGAAGGTAACAACAAAGCAAACAGAGATAAAATGAAATCGGAGACAGTACCACTGGTCAGAGAACTGGGAAGGGGATGGAGAGAGAGGGAAAGCAAGGGCTACTTGAAGTTAGAGAAGTCAATGTTCATAGTGTTGGGATGTAAGCTACCCAAGCGAAATATGAGGTGCTGTTCCTCCAATTTGTGCTGGGCCTCACTCGGACAATGAAGGTCAGTGTCGGGGGAGAGGGGGAGTTACAAAATCAATCTGATTTCTGTGCAGTGGACAGTGAAATGTAATTGTGCTCTGAACAATAACTTAAAAGATAGAGAGTAGAAACAAGGAATTGCAGGCACTGGTTTGCAAAAAAAGACACTGAGTACTGAGTAACCAGTGGATCGGACAGCAACTCTGGAGAACATGGATATCTAACACTTCAAGTTGGGACACTTCATCAGACTGACATTTTGGGTCAGGACCCTTCTTCAGACTCAAGTTAGGTCCCTAACAGAAACGTCACCCATCCATATTCTCCAGAGATGCTGCCGGACCCATTGAGTTACTCCAGCATTTTGTGTCTTTAAACGTAAAGGATAGATTTAATTGACTTTGTTTGACACTCAGAATAAATTTAATTGACTTTGTTCTGCATAGCTGCCATTAATAGTTACTTGTATACTAGAATATTTTAAGAAGTGAGTGTCCAGGTGGAGTAATGATTAGTTGAAGTTGCCTAGATAATGGTCATGGTTATCCACAATCTCTCAGAGTTGGAGAGGAATTAGTTTACAATGCTTCCAGAAATTACCCACAGACTCCTTTGGCTTCTTTTTATTCTGTCTGTCAGGAGGGAGAGCAGTGAAACAGTGCACAAGTGAAAACGACAAATACATGCTCTTTTGGATAGAGTGAACATTAATGGTCTGATAGACATTTTTTTGCACTTCTTTAGTAAGTTTTACAGACAAGTCACTGAACATAATCCTGTCTCTTTAAATTTAACCAAAGGTCTCAAAACAATTTCATGTTAATGAAGTGCCCAGAGATATATCAGAACAGCTTCTACAGAATGTGCCAATTGGCGCAATTGTTACACCAAAATACAATTCCAAAATATTTTACTTCTAGGCTTTAATTACAAATACTTTTCTGATTTTTTTTAATGTAATTTGTCCAGGGATCTTAACGAGTTCTTTCAACAAGTTCAAATACGTAAGTTGGAATAAGAAACAAGGCCATCTCTATGGTGAAGAGAATAATATTGTCCCAAATTCAAGAATCTGAACAGAAGAATTACTTAAGGCAATGTGTTGCATGAATCTGCCTTGCAATGTTAAATACAAACATTTCAGAATATCAGGTTCATGACATACACTGGCTTTCTGGTACATCAGGGTTTTTATTTTATTTGGTTTAAAATTGATTTATTTTACTTATGATCAATGAGACTTTCTTGTATTTACTTCTATTTGCAAATTATTTCCATATCCAAACTCTCACCCCTTAATCCAATCCAATGGTGATTCGTTGAGGCTTGAATGTGTGCCATATTTTTTGCAAGAATGACAAATTCCACTTTTTAGTTACAGAAGTTAAATGGCAGTATTAAAGCATAGTCTAGTTTCATAATTCTAGAACTCATGAGCAAAAAACAAAGTACTGGAACAAATCAGTGGGTCAGGCAGATTCGATGGAAGAAATGCACAGATGACCTTTGAGATCGGGACCTTTCTTCAGACTGATTGGAGTCGGGGAGAGAGAGAAAGAAAGGAGGGAGTGGGTGCACCAACTGCAGTAGGCATCTCTGCTTGGTATTGCTAGAATCCATGCAAGGTTGCAAAATGTCCTTACAAGTGGAAGCTTAAATCTAAACCACCTTTTGAGTATACACTAAAGATTTTCTTAGAATTTTAACCCACCAAAGGGAGCAACTATGCATGTTGCAAATAAGAAATTAGACTATTTGATTATATCTATCCCTCAACTGCAGAACACCATGTACATTCCATATGCACCACCTGAGCACATCGTTTCTAGCTTAAGGGACATGACATTGTCCAGAAATTTATTCTGTCAGCAGCATTAAACGCATCATTTCATTGCATTTGTGCATCATTTTCAGCGTCAGAAATTTAATAGAGTTAAATTTGGAGGCAAATCTCAATGCTAATGGTACTTTACAAAACATCCTGCATTATCAACGGGATGAATTTCCAGGAAAACATACACATCTAAGTTACTCTATGGTGAATAGCAAAAACCTGGTCATTGTGTTGGAACTGTAAATGTAGTAAGATGTTAAAGTCAGGCATTTAGAACAAGGTTTTGGTCAAAGATTCACCCCCATTCTTCATTTGTTAACTTTTATTCTTGCTAACCTGAAGACATTCTGTTTGTTTTTATCCTCCTCAGCACCCGTTTTATGCCAAAATATTCCTAAACACATGATGCAATTATGGATTATTCCAGTAAAGCACTGACATTTTCCTCGTTCTTGTTTATTTTTTTCGAGGTAATAATACCTCATATGGCGATCCCTTTCAATTGAACAAAGGAGACTATGAAGGCATGAGGGAGGAGCTGGCCAAGGTAGACTGGAAAGGGATCCTAGCAGGAATGACGTTGAAACAGCAATGGCATGAATATCTGGGCCTAATCAGGAAGACGCAGGATCATTTTATTCCAAAAAGGAAGAAAGATTCTAAGGGGAGTAGGAGGCAACTGTGGCTGACAAGAGAAGTTAGGGATAGATTAAAACTAAAAGAAAAGATGTATAAAACAGCAAAGAGTAGCCAGGAGCCAGAGGATTTGGAAACTTTCATAGGACAACAGAAGGAGACAAAACGGGCAATACGGGCTGAAAAGATGAAGTACGAGGGGAAGCTGGCCAGGAATATAAAGAAGGACAGTAAAAGTTTCTTTAGATATGTTAAGGGAAAAAGAATAGCAAAGTCAAATGTGGGTCCCTTGAAGTAATTCTATCCCACTGTATGCCACTTTGCTTACTACACTCCTCTTATCCTTTCCCCCTTTTCATTGTTTAGTTTAGTTTAGAGATACAGCATGGGAACAGGCCCTTTGGACCATTGAACACCCATTCACACAATTTTTATGTTATCCTATTTACACATAAATTTCCTACTCACTTGGGGCAATTTTACAGAGGTCAATTATCTTACAACCCCATACATCTTTGGGAGGAGATCGGACTACTCAGAGGAAACCCAAGCAATCACATGGAGTACATGCAAACTCCACACTGAGAGCACCCAAGGTGGGGATCAAACCTGAGGCTCTCGTGCAGTGAAGCAGCAGCTGTACCAGCTGTGCCACTGTGCATATTTAACTGCATTACTACTGATGTTTACCCAGCTATAAAAATTCTTTGTCAAACCTCTCTGGATTTCAACCCCTCCTACCTACTTTAAGTGGTCAGAATCAGTATGGTTCAGGTAACAGCTCTTTGATTAATGGGACAAGATTGATGACAGGCCCCCTGTTGGTGACTTTGCCCCCAGCTGATAGCAGGGAATCCTTTCTCTCGTTATGCAAATGGATTTGTGTCCTTTGTGGAGGATGATCAGGATTATGGTGTCTCTAAAGTATCTTTACAGGACCTTCTTTTCCCTGGCAGAGGAGATAAGGTTTTGAATTCCTGGTTGAATATCCTCTCCCCCACATTTTAGAGTCAGCAGGAATATCGTCTGCTCCTGAGGCCTTGTTCACTCTCAGTTAGCATTTGGCTTTTTCAACTTGCTGTTGGTCAGAGGCGATTCCTGATAATATACTGTGGGATAGGGTCAAGGGTAATTTATGTTAAAAAAAAAGTACAAGAAGTATTTCTTCCAGTGGGTGCTGGAAGAAATACTGTGTCCTTGCCAAGTTTACCTCCGTATTGGCTCTGAGTGGGGACCCCTCAGATATTTGGACTGCAGATATACTGGGCAGTACTGACATATCCCCACAAAATATAGTTATCAGTAAGGTGAGCAGCTTTTGCCTCTTTAATCCGAAATTCCGTTTTTCTTTGAGACAACTATGTCAACTCAATCAGAAATATATAGATCAGTAAAGACAAATATCTCAACCTATCTCCTTCCCCAACCTGGAACTTTTGGAGCGATTTGTCTGGTCTGCACTTGACACAAGCCATACTTCAGACATCCTCCCACATTCATCCTCTGGCTGCAATGACTTTAGCAGCCATCCACCTTATCACGGACTGGAGCCTCTAATGGACTGTTGATCTCGGGTAGATCAGAGGCAATTGAAGCAGATAACATAAATGTCAAAATAATTATTATTTTAAATTAAAAAACATTAAATGATTGCCAAATGATTAAAAATATAACGACGCCATATAATTCAGGGCCCGTGGTGAAAATATTACACTGAAATACATGAATATGTTGCAGAAAATTACTGCAGTTCATCAAACAATAAATTCTTGATAATTTAAAGTACCAAGTATGAGACTTCTAAGTATTTTGTCAAATTCTGACTTCTTTGGCTGCTAATCTGTGGGTTCATCTTTTATTTACCCTGAAAATAAGCCATGAGCCAAATTATTTTTTTCTCCCTTTCTCCAACAAACTGTGCTTGTACTGCTTGTTTTGACTGAGTTGAATTATTTACGTCGAAATATTATTCTGAGGTAAAACTCTCTCAAGATTATCCAGCAAGCTGGGACAAGCTAGCTGTCACTTTGAAATGGTGAGCAAATTATTAAATAAAACAGAATATTAATAACAAATGTTTCATTATACACAAGTAGAGAGTAAAGCTAACAATGAAGTGAAAATGCTTTATATTTTAAATAAAAACAGAAAATGCTGCAAATATTTAGCAGATCAGGCTGCAGCTGTGAATAAAGAAATGGAGTAATGTTTCAGGTTGATGACCTTTCATCAAAATCATGTTAATGTTGCTGACAACTGATAGAGCTACTTATTAATTCATTACTAGTTCCGTCTTTGGGGATGTTTGGGATCCCATATTAAAGGATACTTTCAGAAATCCCATTCTCACATGAATAAAGCAGGACAGAGAAATGTGTTTAAGATTACGGATCTTACGCTCTCTGATCTGTAAATGAAATGACTGTCTGGAGAACTTGCTTTAAATAAACTTGTGAGCTCTTATCTTATGCTCAAAGAATAAGTAAATTCATATCTTTAGCCAGAGGATGGTGAATCTGTGGAATTTATTGCCACAGACGGTTGTGGAGGCCAAGTTAACGGATATTTTTAAGGCGGAGATTCACAGGTTCTTGATTAGGCATCAGGGGTTATGGGGTGAAGGCAGGAGAATGGGATTGAGAGGGAAAGATAGAGCTGCCATGATTGAATGGCAGTGTAGATTTGATGGGCCGAATGGCCTAATTCTGCTCCCAGAACTTATATTGAGAGCAAAGGAATTTGGGAAATTATTTACATCTAATTTAGGATTTATTTTTTTATTTATCGTGAAATTAATTCAGGATTCATACTACTTTTTTTTAATCCATTTTCCATAAAGTGGTATGTTTGATTGTGTTGGCTGAGCTGAATTACTTATAATATTTATGTAAATTGGATATATTTAGCCATTCATGCATTCAAGAATATTTAACTGTTTGTTGTAATGGCAGTGGAGTGATTTTCCGTTCCATGTACCCTGTTAAGAAATATTACATCCATAAAACAATATAAAATCAGCATTGCATTATTTACATAGCAACATTAAATAAAAATTTCCTTGATTTGATAACAGGCAAAACTCTCTTGAATTTGCTGATACCAACTAACTGTTGGTACTTGTCTAATTTGGGGCAGACATTCCAGGAATTCAGGAAGAGTCAGGCTTTTTTACTTTTTATTGTGAATTTACTCCTAAACTAAAATATTATTAAAACCTCATAGAGCCCCTACAGCTGACTCAAGAAATCCACAAGAAACGCTACAGCTGACTCAAGAAATCCACACATCCCAGGGTGGGACCCACTACTGCATTCAATCAATCTGCTTCTCATACAAGAGCAGTGCATTAACTAACATGTTACACCGTAATCTTAAACCTCGGTTACTAAGAAAATGTATTTTGAATTTGTAATGTTCCGTTCCTGACATAAACTTATACTAATATATATTGAATTATTGTGCTGAAATCAGATTGCATCTTGTGATCAAATATTACCAGCGTTCCTTGCATTACAGAGGCATCTCTTTGGAAATGGGTCCACTCAAGTCAGTTTGTATAGTTGTACTGTTTCAGTACAAATCAATCAAATTAAGCCCATTTTATCCATAAAATGTGCATGGTCAAATGATCAGAGCCTATGATTTTAGAACTAGAAAGGCATTTAATTATTTCATTTTGTGTCAGGCCATGGTAACCTGGATGCTCAGTGAATATAGACCAGCATTGGTTAGGTATCAGATGGCCAGAATGTTGGTACTTGTCACCAGCACTGTAATTGCATAAGTTCCACTGCATAACTTTAATTCCATTTTAAGACGTCTCATTCTCGGCCTGAAAGCATCCTGCAGTTGCAAAGGGTAGGCTGTTCAGTTGGTGGATCCATAACATTACCAACAATAACACTGGCAACTTTCCAGACCAGACACTGATTACAAGCTTAAACATTCCAGCTTTGTTGCATAACCAGTGCTAAACATGGAATTACATTGATGTTAAAACATGGGGTCAGGCAGTCTGGCACAACCAGTCCATGTTGATTATTATCCTCTGTGAATGCATCAGTCCTAATCCATTGATCCCAGATATATTTACTTCATTTATCTTCACACATCTATCTAATCTAGACTCAGATTTTAGCACGGTGTCAGGTTCAATCTACTTTTACTCTCTACTTTTTTTTATTGGATGAAATACGTGTATTTTAGATTGCAGCTGCCTCTTCACCACAGCCATGTTCCATTTTAACAAATGGAAGAAACAGAAACGAAATGAACATATTTCAATATAGTAAACACTCATTTTTACAGTCCTCTTTATAATGGATTTTGGTTACAGCGGGCACACATACCAACCTTCACCACCTGGCCGGGCTGCCAACAACACTCCCGGCTGCTTCCAGGCCAAGCTACAGATACTAGCCTGCACTGCCATTCCCAGCTGTTTCCAGACCAGACCTACTGCCGCCAACACAGCCTGCACAGCTTCCTCACGGCTTTCACGCCATGCCTGCTGTCGCTGCTGCCACTGCCAACCTTTACCTGCACTCCAGCCGTCTGCAGGTCACGACCAATGACTCTACCAATCCTCGCCTCAGCTCACCTGGATTCCAGGCCCAGTTCCAGACCAATAGCCTGAAGAAAAGTCCCGACCTGAAACATCACCTATCCATGTAGTCCAGAGATGCTTATGGACTAGAGTTATACCAGCCCTTTATGTAATTTTGTGTATTAACCAGCATCTGCAGTTTCTTATTTATGTTACCTATAATGCCTTACTCAGTTACAGTGGACAATGGGCAATAACGATCACCATTGCCCCCATTATGGTCCCGTTTTAAAGAGGGCTTAATGTTTTCAAAATGGAACAGATTTTATTTTGATCACATTGTCTGAAAACCAACTTGTGTAGTTTTGAATTATTTTCATTGGCAACAACCTCTGAAGCCATTGTAAATTGCTCGTTTCTAAGCTTCCCCCCAGTCTAGTTTCAATTAAAAAAGCTGAACCAAGCACTTGGAACAACTAATCTTTATTTTACCAAAAGCGCGTTATAGATCAACTACTGTACCTATCCCACCGCGGGTTCGATCCTCGTGTCTGCCTTATTCAAGCCTCTCGGCCTCTATCAGACAGAGACACTACAGAAGTTTACACAGTCCAAAGCGCACTCCCAGAAGATCGACGCTGAACCTCTTGGTAGCGGACCTTTATATGTCCCGGGACCTCAAGGGGCCGAACCACACGGGGGTGATCTCTTAATAACCCAATTACAGATATCAATTAACCCCATACATAACAGGCATTCCCCTAACTCAATGATACAATAGCTCAATACATTGTATTCAAAACAGACTTTGAGAGGAATCCAACTTAGAAACATTTACCTTGATTTACAGAAAACCCAGACAAGGCTCAACACCTCATCCAATCAACACTCGGCAAAGTCAAACTCTGCAACATTATTTACAATTATTTACAAGGTGTTTGCAGCCATCCAATCCATTCTATGCATTTTGTATCTAATTGACAGGGTTTGCAGATATTCCCATTCTTTGCTTGCAAATTGTATCCAAGCTCCAGACACTCTGGCATCTCTTCGCAGCTTGTCCCAGCACCGCAGAGAGCAACTCCAAATTGACCAAATTTCCCAGCAAACCTGAAACTTCACCCCATTTTGAAGTCCTAGCTGCTCCAATTTAGCCAGGATTAACATTCCTTCCTTTTATCATGATGGTGCCTCTGGGCAAAACCAACTTGAAATGTGAGCTGAAAAGAACCACGAGGAATTTGACCTTCTATGTCTTGAACTTTAATTCCATTACTCTGCTTGGCAACCGGGCCTGTCAGGAACTGGGGCTGATCTCCTTTGACAAAACGGTCCACAAGCTGCAAATTACCCTGGACCCGCTGAGTGAATTCCCTGATCTTTTCGACAATACCCTGGACAAGTTGCCCATGACGTACAAGATTATTATTGACCCCGAAGTGACACCCATCATCCGACCTCCACACCGATTGTTATTTACCATTAGTGACAGGGGTCACTCTGCTCTGAAGGACATGGCCGCCACAGGCATAATTGAAGCAGTCAGCGATCCTACTGACTGGGTCTCAACCATGATTGCCACAGTCAACAAGGGAAAAAATGAAATCCGCTTGTGCATCAACTCGAAAGAACTGAACACTGCCATTAAGCGCCCACACCATCCCATGAAGACTGTCGAGGATGTTGCGGCAAAGGTCAGAAGGGCCACCCTATTTTCTGTCCTCGATGCAAAGAACTCTTTCTGGCAGATACCGCTGGACAAGGAGTCATCAAACCTCACCACATTTGCCACCCCATTCGGCAGATACAAATTTCTGAGAATGCCATTCGGAATCAACCCTGCGAGTGAAGTCTTCCAAAGAACTACGGAGCTATTATTCGAGGACCTACCTTGTGCCATCATTGTCGACGATATCCTAGTGTATGGCAAAGATGCAACGGAGCACGACCACAATCTCAGGCTCATCTTGGATCGCGCACGCAAGATGAACCTCAAGCTTAATCCTGACAAGTGCAAGTTCCGGGTTCCAGAGGTCTCCTACATCGGCCACATCTTCACTCCTGATGGCCTCAAACCCGATCCGAAGAAGGCTACTGCCATCACAGAAATGCCTGCCCCCACAGACGTGAAAGGCCTGCAGCATTTTCTGGGCATGGTAAACTATCTCGGCAAGTTCATACCGAACCTCAGCGAACTAAGCTCCACACTGCGGGAGCTGACAAAAAAGGACACAGCATGGTCATGGTTCCAGCAACATCAGATTGCTTTCGATGTTTTAAAGTCCAAACTGACCAGTGCACAGACCCTGATTTTTTTTAACCTGAAATGTCCGGTGACGATCACCTTCGAAATTCGGGCTTGGCGCAGCCTGCTTGCAACCATCTGCCGAGGGCACTCTACTACCTGTCTCGTATGCCTCTCGTATCCTGAACAAGCCCATCCACGCCGCGCCAGCTCGTTTGCAGCGTATGATGATGCAGCTGCAGTGGTACGATTTCTCAATTACCTATACTAAGGGTAAGGGCATGCACGTCGCTGACACTCTCTCCCATGCACCTTGGGCATCTTGCGAACAACATCCCTATGAACAGGAAAATTTCACGGTCCTCGGTGTCGATTTCGTCTCCAGCAAGCAACTGCGCACCCTGGCCGCGCACACTGCCACTGACGATACGCTTCAAATCCTCTCCTCCATCAACAAAACAGGCTGGCCAGACAGACAATCCAACACGCCCACAGAGGTTCAGCCTTTCTTCCTGGTTCACGATGAACTGGTAGTTCAGGATGGGGTTATCATCAAGGGTCACAAGGTAGGTTTACCTTCATTGCTACGAGACGTACACTTCGAAGAGGCACACAGCGGTCACCCAGGAGCCGACGCCACACTGGCACGTGCCCTTAGTCTGTTCTACTGGCCGGGAATAGCCAGTTACATCCGGGACTGCTTAGCCTCATGCCCTGCTTGCAACAGCCTTGCACCTCATCAGCAGCAACAGCCTCTTCTGCAACAACCTCCACCAGCTCTGCCCTGGATGCCGCTGACGGCAGACATTTTCGAATGGTGCGGAAAGCACTACCTCGTTCTAGTCGACTCCTTTTCTAATTGGTTTGAACTAGACCAACTGACCTCCCTCGCATCGGAGATGGTCATCCAGAAGCTGAAAAGACACTTCTCTACCTTTGGCGCTCCCGTCAGCCTGAGAACCAACAACGGTCAGCAGTTCACCAGCCACATGTTCAAGCTTTATGCAGACCGATGGAACTTCCAGCACGTCACGAGCAGTCCCGAGTATCCACAGAGTAATGGACTCGCTGAACGCGCTGTCAGAAGCGCCAAACACTTGCTGGAGCGACCACAGATTTAAAAGTCAGACGTTTATCTCAATCTCCACAATTTCAGAAACGTTGCCAGAGACGGAACCCTGGGATCGCCAGCACAGCGACTGGTGTCGAGATTGACGAGGCCTCCGGTACCCTCATCTTTCAGGTGATGGGGGGAGGATTTGGTCTGCACACGCTCGAGCCGTGTTAGTAGACCACCAGACAGATATGGCGAGTGTGTTTAACCCCATGGCATGGGTGCTCTTCCACACTTAATCTTTAGGGGGAAGGATGTTGATGGATGTTGCACGTTAACCAATCACACACCAGCCAGCACCTCTAACCACCTCACTGTAATATTTATACTAACACTTGTTTCCCAGCATGGACAGTTGGAGCAGCCAGGATGTACTGATAACTAATCATCCTTCATGCTGTTAGGTTTCAGTGCTGATTAAAGATGTATTTGAATCACGTACTGAGTCTGGAGGTCATTCACAATGATGATAACCCATCATTAATGATAACCAAAACGGCTCAATAATCAGCTAACTAGATATACATAAGTGTGCTTTACATTTCCCATCTATCAGCAACACAAGATGATGATGTTTCTTCTCAGAATCTTATCAAGCATCCCCGTTCTGTCTGAGGAGTCTTCACCTCCCGAGTTTTTGTGCGCGCAAATTCAATCCATCCGTGTTACTGCTCAGTCTTCAATTACCTTCCACAGTCAAAACTAAACCCTAGAAAATCCTAAGAAGCTTCGGACAAAGCAAGTTACCATCATGCACTTATGCTTTTCCACACATTTGCTATAATTCCATTTCACTTGAACCTATTCCTATTCTATTATTTATTGGCTATATCCCTATTCCTATTCCGTTCCCTAATATATTCTTTATTATTCTAGGATCGACACTAATTACCCTTCTTCACACTCTCAACCATGGTAAATGTTCCAATTTAACCAAATTCAGTCTCAAACCTTCACAACATTAACAATTTAACAATAAACATAAGAACATCCCTCCACAATGGTCCCACTGTGAGGGAAGGCACAAAGTCCAGTCCCCATCCCCATGTACACCCATAGTCGGGCCTATTGAGGCCTCCGCAGTCGCCGCTATGGAGGCCCGGTGTTCCAGGCCGTTCTCGCCGGGTGATGGTACTCCGGCATCGGGAGAATCCTCTCAACGGCTTGGGTGCCAGGAACGGCTGCCCCCTTACCGGAGACCGCAGCTTCCAAGTTGACAGGCCGTGCTGGACGGGGCTCCACCACTGGCGATCTCAGCGAGAGATCTCAGGCTCTGCGATGTTTAAGGTCAGCGCCGCCACCCGCGGCTGGCCACTCCACAGTCCCGCAGCTCCGCGATGTTTTTGTCGGCGGTCCCAGCATACCGGAGCTCCAGCACGGCGACCCGGGCAAGGCAACGCCCGCTCCGCTCCACGATAGTGCTCCAGCGCTGCGCCGCCGCCGAAGCCATGGTTCTCGCCGGTCCCGTCAGGAAACGCCGGTCCCGTCAGGAAACGCCGCTCCAGACTTGCTGGTAGGCTGCGAGGACGGGTCGAAGGTGCAGCCCGGAGGAAAGCAGCCTCTCCGACCAGGTAGGGACTTGAAAAAGCAGTTTCCCCCTCCCCCCCCCCACCCCCAGATAAAAAAGGCTAGAACTCCGAAAACAAAAACTCAACTAACTAAAAATAAGAAAAAGAGATGAAAAAACGGACAGCTGCAGGCTAGGCAGCCATACCCGTACAGGATGGCGCCCCCTAGAAATTCAATTTACTATTTCAAATTTCAAATTTCAATGCCCATTTCATCTTTCTCATTCCACAGCTGTTCAAATTTAATCAATCAATTTGCTTTGCTATTAATCTTATTCTAAATCCAATCAAAAATACCAAATCCATGGACAATTTGTTTCCACCTTGATAATAGATGCCACTTTACCATCAAGGGTTAAACAATTCAAATCCATCGGCCAAATATACATCGGCTCTGCTATTCTCAATACAATTCAAGGTTCCCCCTACAGTTAACCAAGTCTTTCCTCCAGTACCTCTTCTTATTTATGTATGCACTCCTCACTATGGTAACTCGTTACTATATTGTTTCTCTACTATGTTGACTCTTTACTCTTTTAGCTCCTTACTATGTTGGCTTAGTTCGCTGTCTAGGGGTTCTCACTTTTATTCTATTGGCTTTGTTCTTTGTCTAGCGGTTCTCGCTGGTACTAGTTCTTCTTATCTCTAAGTACCTTTTCTAGATGGTTAGTATTGATCTTCCGAGGGGAACATACATGTTTAGTCTACCTCATCATTTTATACCACCATCTTACATTTCCAGGGCATGTATTAACTCCTGGTATCCGCTAGAGTTTGTCCCTTCTTTGATAGTAACAAAATAGTCCAGTCCTATCTTCGCCTATCCTCCTATGGGTGAAACAAAAGATGAATGCCAAATTAACAGTCAATTCTCTAACAATTTCAAGGCTGTATCCCATAAGCCCTTTTAAAATTAATTCACTTATAACTAAATGTTGGGGCAAAGTGAGTATTTTGCCCCGAACCATGGAGAAATTCCTTTACATTCTGATCCAATTCTAAAGAGGAGCTATCCCAATAGTAATTATAAGTTGTCAGTGTTATTTATTTTGGAGATGATTAAAGTGCCCTTTGTTCTCCTTTCTTTTATTTCTCCAGTAGCTAGGTGATATTAAAGTTGGGCACCAGGTAGCTTTTCTTCTACCTTTCTGATGGTAGTTTCAGTTACTGGGGAGTGGAGATACTGAGGAGAATGTTGCTCTGCCTGCTGGCCTTCCCAAATGTCTTAAAGGGGCAGGACAGTATCAGTTCATCCTACTGATCACCTTTTTCTGGGGAGCTGCATTAACTTTTGCTGTCTTCTTCCCGTTCCTAGGGGTCTGTGCATTCTTTTACCACACTCCCCAGATAGTCTCTCGTTGACATACTGTCCTGCAGGCACAAACTCAGCAATACATTAATTCAATATCTTCTTTCCCCACTCCCATTCCTCCTGCACGGTAAGTTTGTTTCTCTCCCCCTAGTGCCATTTCCATTCCTTAGTTGCCATCCCTTTTCACACTAGCTACTATGTTCCTTTTCTTACTTTCTTTATTGCCCCTTGGTTTTTCTTCAATCCTGCTACGTTCTGCCTTCTCACTGGACACTCCTTGCTCCAGTGACCTGATTGGGTGCAGTTGAAACAAGCTCCTTGATTTACAATCTTCTTTGCTCTACCTCTTTCTGGGGTAGTCATAAGATGGTTTATAATTTTCTTCCATAAGATTTTCCGTTTTCACTACAATAGTACATCCAATTTGTTCATTCCGGTAAATTACTTGAGGGGGGTCTAGAGTAGGGGTCATGGCGCCACGCCCACAATTCCAGGGCGGGTTGGCAAGTCAGGACTGAGAAAATGGGTTAGTTTGAGTAAACGGTGTGTGACTTCTCAGTTCCTGGCATTCTGGCCATCTCTCTCTCTGGTTTCTTAGGTCCCAGTAGTCTCTTGGATTAAAGGACCTCCCATAATTCCTTGGATATTGGATGTCTCTATATTCTCTAGGATCTCTAAATTCTTCATAATCCTGGAAATCACTTCTTTGACCCCTCTCTTTCATTCTTTCCTCTGTAACACGGGGATTATTCACACTCACTACGCTGGCCGAATCTGCTCTACCTATTCCTTCCCTTACTGGTAACTACCTATGGGATACCTGTTCAATTTCTGTTACGTCAAAGTCTATCTCGGTATCTAAAATCACTGTCTCACTCTCAGATAAATCTTCCGGTTCGCTAGGGATTTCCCGATACTGCCCAAATAAATCATTCCTTTCCGCTCGAGTGATCTGCCTAGGTTGTCGCTCACAGAAATACTCTGCCGGTTGCACGATATCTAACATACCTTTCTTTTCTTCAAACACCTGTAGCTGACCTTTTCGTTCTACTCCAGGTACCATAAGCCACTGGACGATCTATCAATGATGCATGGATAGTATTGAAGGATCTGGTACCTCAGTACCTGCTGTTGGTAGAACCTGTTCAGATGTAGAATCTGCAGGAATTGTTATAGATTCTACAGACCTTTATTACGGACACATCATACACGGTGAAAGTGAAGCCTGGGAAACGCCAACAGGAACATGGTAGGAGCTGTGAACTTCCACTGGCGATAATATTTGTCCACTCCTCTAAATACTCACCTTCTTCCCCCTCAAAGTCAGCACTAGCCATCGGATTCCTACTCTTTAATTTTACTGGGACTACTTTTCTTCCAGGAGATCAAACTTTCCCTTGTTCTGAGTGTTTCCCTTCATCTCCACTCCTGTCCTTACCACTACCTGGAGGTTGATCTACTTCACCTTCTTTTAGCTGTAATGCAAGTTTAGTGATCGCTTTTTCCCAAATAGCCATTCTCTTGACATCCTTATTTGGCTTCCGATCCTCAAAATATTTTCTCCATAACCTTATTAATTATTTGCACTCTTGTTATTACTATGCTGCCAAATGATCCATTCTATGTATTTTATCCCATTTACTGTTCAAATCCCCCCCCCCGGTGGCCATAGCTTATTTCCTAATTTCTTATTTAATGCTCCTGATAAATTTCTTAATTTCTCTGCCTTGTGAGGAAACTCATTACACATTACTCGTAAAGGGCTTTTCTCTTCTTCTGTTACAGCTCTATCTACATTATTCCCCATGCTTCCAAACACCTGAAACTGAATTTTTAAATCCTTCCTTTTTATCCCTAACTTTACCAAACTCGCTCCTCGACAATGGCTAATGGTTCAAAGCGATCGCAGCCTTGCAACTCGTTACTCCTTCGCACCACCAGTCCTGTTCTCTTATTCAAATTCTTCTCCTGTCTCCCATAAGTCCACACACTTTCAACCGTATAACTTTCTCAATCAAAAATCAAGCAAATCCAAACACAATCAAACATACTCCAGCACTCATTTAATCCTCAATCAAAACATCCAAAAATGATCTTCAGACACAGGCAGGATATCTAAGTAACACAGTCCACAGGCAGGATAACACGCAACCTATCACTATCAGGCACAACCACACTTCTAAATAAACCACAAACATTTGTTTATTGTAAATCACGATCTCTAAGAAATCTTCCTCGCGGTGCAATCAATCAGCGGGATGACTCCTCCCCCAATGCAGCGATCGAAGGAGTACAACCCCTGATCAAACCACCCCAGTTCAGATTCTTACAAAACAATCTCGATGCTGCGTCACGCTGTTATCACGCAGTGAACCTCTCCCTCTGGTACCATAGATTTACCCCTTCCTAGTCTATTCTTTGCTGAGGGGTACTATTCCCTAAATGAATGTTACTATCCCTCTGCTGAGACTGGAGTTCTATAGGGGGACCTTTATCACTCCTCTCTAAATTTGACAGAATTAGGGGTACCCTTCGCTATTCGGATTACTTTTCATCATGTCTCTCAGGTACTCTTCGCTATCAGGTACTAGTCAACAATCAACCAATTGGTTATTATTCACTGTTGATCAGTCGCTATTCAGAATCGATCATGGACATACCCCATTTTGAAGTCCGAGCTGCTCCAATTTTCTATCTGCGTACAGCTTTGCTCTAAATTCTTGATGGAGTTTCCTTTGTTGAAGCATTTACTGCTGGTGGTTTGTATTCGTGTTGGGAAGAAACTAGTCTTGAACCTGTTAGTCAGGTTTGCACCCAATTACTCACTTGAATTCAGAAACGCAAAGCAAGCATTAAAATGAATAACAAATATCAAGTTTAAAAGTGAAAAGAAATGCCTCAGGAATTGATAAAGCATGTTAATTATTGCAAAAATGGCTGAGTAAAATTCAATATAGTTGATTTGGAAGAAAAATGGATTCCCTCCCTCTCTATCCTTTCCCCACCCAAGTCGCACCAGCTTCTCATTTTCACCCAACAAAAGGCTAACAATGGCCTGTTTCGTTTATCATCGTTACTTTTTTGCATATCTTTCATTCATTGTTCTTTATCATTCTACATCATATCTCCCGTTTCCCTTTTCCCTGACTAGAATGAAGAAGGGTCTCAACCAGAAACATCACCCATTCCTTCTCTCCATAGATGCTGCCTGTCCCACTGAGTTACTCCAGTTTTTTGTGTCTCTCTTTTACCATATTCACCTCCATCACTTTTATAACATTCTCTTTGATCAGGCGGCACAGTGGCGTAAAGCTAGAGTTGCTACCTTACAACGCCAGGGACCCGAATTGGATCCTGACTACGGATGCTGTCTGTACAGAGTTTGTACGTTCTCCGTGTGACCACGTGGGCTTTCTCTGGATATTCCTGTTTCCGCCCATACTCCAAAGTTGTATTGGTTTGTAGGTTAATTGGCTTTGGTAAAATTGTAAATTGTCCCTAATGTGTAGGATAGTGCTAGTGTACAGGGTGATCGCTGGTGGTGTGGACCCGGTGGGCTGAAGGGTCTGTTTCCATGCTGTTTCTAAAATATAAAGTAACCAAAAGTCTAAAGGTATCTATGATAGCTCAATCTCACCAGCCATCTCCTGGTCCACATTATTGTGGTATCCAACTGAAGCTCCATCCTTTCTTCGTCACTTTTTTTGACTCGTTCTTCCCCTTCCTTAGCTTTGCGATCTAATTTCCTGGGGATAGGCCAGTAACAGCTATTGTTTCTGCCACCCATTTCCTTTGGGCATTCTCCCATTGAACAAAGTAAGGCAACTCAGAACAGCAAAATACTGGACTCAGCAAAGAGTGCAGACTGGGAAATAAACGTGCCTAACCGGGTTATGAAAAAATAGTTTGCCAATTCTAGAGAAAGGACATCACGAACTAATACTAGTGGGAGCATAAGGGTGGGTGACAGCGAACAACCAGATCATGTAATGTGATGAAATCTCCAGGGAATGAATCCATCAACATTGGCAACTCTGCCCTCAGGCAACATCAGCTGTCTGCAAATGCAACTCATGCTGGGATTGAGGAGGAATGATCCTGAGGCGGGTTATTAGCATTCATTCCAGTGTAATTACATCCGAGGACTGGCTTCTGAGCAAACCTTCCTGAGAACTAAGACATGTTTCAATTGCATGAGTAATTGCTGCTGGTTGAGGCACAGAGGAGGACTTGGACAGCACTTACTCTGCTTGCAGTTGGCAGCATCCCTTTGACCTTGGGTTATAATCTTTTGGAGGGGTTGGTGGAAAATTATATTGAGAACAATAAATAATGAGAAAACTTATGGAAAATAATGACGAGCAACCAAATTCTGCTGCTGTTCCAGCATTTGTCACATTTATTAGCTGAAGAGTGGATGTTGTTGAACAGTCTCAATGTGGTTTGTTGAGCGGGATGGAGGGCTATTTTTCTTGAAACCACCCACACGTTCATTTCCTTTCATCTATCCCTCCATTTAGAATGTTTTCCTTTCCATCGCCCCATCGCCGGATTCATGATGAGCCGCACTTCTTGTGCGGGCTTCTCGCAAAAGCAGTTCCAGCGCCATTAATCACCAAAGCCCCGTGATGTCTGACAGGATAATAATTACATCTTGGTTTAACTTGAAGTGCACTTGTCCTGTGAAAACTGATTAACGAGAGTAGTAAACTACAAACTTCAGCAGAGACCAACGTTTTCAGTATGGACTTGATTAATGCTATTTAGATTTGCACAAAATGCGGCCTACTCTAACTGACTTCTTTTGGATAAGTGAAATATCTGACAACACATCGTACGAACATCAAAGCGGCGATTAGGTTCACATCTCAGGGGCCCTTCCTGTCAGCTAACTTTCTCAGCGAGATGTTGGGTTCCTCACCACTAGTTTTATCACTGCTCCAGTTGGTGAAATGGATCCCATTTAATCTGCAAATAGGTAATGGATATTTTCAGAGCTAATTACAGTGACTGGTCATTTGGAAAAATGCCACAGTGTATGCAATGCAATTGCACATAGAAGCCA
Organism: Okamejei kenojei; assembly: GCA_035221665.1. Classification (NCBI taxonomy): domain Eukaryota; kingdom Metazoa; phylum Chordata; class Chondrichthyes; order Rajiformes; family Rajidae; genus Okamejei; species Okamejei kenojei. Next base: position 49,774,826 of record CM069140.1, on the reverse strand, counting down.
GTGGATGATATAAGTCCTTGTGGAATGCTGCATTGGTGCCAGCTCTGCAAAATTGGACCACACCAATGAACATACCACATAGTGTGAAGCACACGTGAGAGCTGGCATTAGCACCAGGTGGCATTCCCCGCATGTGCTATTTAATAGCTCTATTTCTTCATCCACAGAAATGCCTGATGTGCTTTCCTGTGCATCAGAAGTCTGAACTAGACTGCTTTCTGCCCCATGTTACATTGAAAGCCTCACCTCACCCAGCTCCACCGCTAGAGCAGCTTCTGAGAAACACTCATACTTCCTGTAGTCTGGAGTAGAAGTCATTCCACCAGTTCTTTAGAACATGCTGGGAGCACTTGGAGCAACACAGTTGAACAAAAGTGAACCCTTCACCCAGTTAGGTCTTATTAGCTCAATCTGTTTCGTAATCTTGGGCATCGAACACAACTGATCCATGGACCTATAACCAAAATAACTGTCAAAGACCAACAGTGAATGGTCAGTACACTTATGTGGGGCGCCGATAAATATCTTAGTCTTATAAATCATGAAGTGGTGGAGAAATCATATCAAGCATGAAATTTAAACATCTTGTGGAAAGGATTGGAAATTAAGAAACTCGAACTTTCTCAAACTCTCAGACCTTAAGAAGTAATTCACTATTGTAGCAGAACAAATATTGGACATTGGTTTCATCATGACTGTTTGCTTAAAAACAATATTTATAAAAGAGAATTGAAATAACTATTATACGTCTAATGGTAAGGGGAGATTGAAGCGTTGCGACGAGGGAGTAAATGTATCCATTGGGATGGCAGTAAGGGCGCTTGTTAAAGTGATTACACTAAATTCTGATGGCATATATTGCCAACAATGGACGTTTATAATACTGTGACTTGCTAAACACAAAAAAAAACAAATAAGCATATTTTTGAAAAAAAAAATCATGTTTCATTCTTTCAGCTGACACCACCATGTAAAAATCTCAATTAAGTGATCTCCCTCACCCAATTGATTTTCTGCACATGGAAGGATATAAGGAAATTGCTGACAAAATGGTGTTTACTAAATTTCTAAATTGGGTTGAATTCAACTTCTCTGGTTGACAAGCTATGTTGTACTTTAAGTCGAAGATAGACACAAAATTCTAGAGTAACTCTGCAGGTCAGGCAGCATCTCTGGAGAAAAGTAATATGCGACGTTTCAGGTTGGAACCCGTCTTCAGACTCTTGAGAAGCTTCAAGTCTCTCTGGGATCCTTTTCAGGGCATTAGATTTAATCCAAAGAGAATATATGAGAACTGCTCCACAATAATTCTCAACACCAGTGCTTTGCAAGAATACATTTTTGCTCTCCTATTATACGCCCTATACACTCATGACTTATAGCCAAATTTGGCTCTCACTCCATCTACAAGTTGCAGATGACACCACTAAGGTGGGCCAGATCTTAAACAATGATGAGACATACAGGAAGGAGATAGAGATTTTAGTAACATGGTTAGGACAACCTTTCCCTCAATGTCAGCAAGACAAAGGAGCTAGCTAGCGACTTCTGCAAGCACAGTGGAAAACATTCCTCAATCAACATGTCAAAGTAGAAATGGCTGAGAGTTTCAAGTTCCTTGGCATTAATATTACCAATGATCTGTCATGGATAACCACATTGTTGTGACAGCTAATGCCCCTGTCCCACTTAGGAAACCTGAATGGAAACATCTAGAGACTTTGCGCCCCACCCAAGGTTTCCATGCGGTTCCCAGAGGTTTTTGTTAGTCTCCCTAATGGTCGAAAGTGGTTTCCGCTACTTCTATGTTCCGGCGATTATTTCAAAAAATTCAAAACCTGCCGCGACTAAAAATAGGTTGCCGTTTTAAAAATCGGTAATTTTTTAGTCGAAGCCGGTTGCGATGCTAGTTGAAGGTGGTTGCCGGTGGTTGCAGGTAGTGGAAGGTAAGACCTCCCTGGTGGAATAAAACTGGGTGAAAAAAAGGTCTTACCTTCTTTGGGTGGGGTGCAAACTTTGGGTGGGGCGCAAAGTCTCCAGGGGTTTCCGTTCAGGTTTCCTTAAGCCCCTGTCCTACTTAGGAAACCTGAACGGAAACCTCTGGAGACCGTGTGCCCCACCCAAGGTTTCTGTGAGGTTCCCGGAGGTTCCAGTCACTCTCCATGAGTCACCAGAGGTTCTGGTCACTTGCCTGGAAAGCCTCGACCGAAGCGTGAGCTGCATCTACTGCATCAAAGATCCTACTGCTGACTGCACACACACAAAACACATCGTGAAGGTGGGGGCCAGGGACAGCGGAGGAGCGCTTTCTGCACGTTGAAGAGGAAAGTAAACGGCTGCCACAGAGCATGGTAAGTCCTTTAGAGAACGCGGGAGGGAGGGAGAGAAGGGGAAAGAAGGGGAGAGAAGAACAGAGAAAGGGAGAGAGAAGGGGGAGAGAATGGGGAGAGAACGGGGGAGAAGGAATGGAGACAGTTTTAAGAAGTTTAATAAAGTTAGCGGGCATTTTTCCTTCCGGCGGATCTTCTAGGTCTTGAAAACCACTGACTTCGACAAAACGGCAACCTATTTTTAGTCGAGGCCGGTCTTGTTTTTTTTCTAAATAATCGCAGCAACATAGAACTACGCGGCTACGCGGAAACCACTTTCCACCAATTGGAAGAGTGACCGGGACCTCTGGGAACCTCACGGAACCTTCTCTAAAGGACTTACCGTGCTCTGTGGCAGCCATTTACTTTCCTCTTCAACGTGCAGAAAGCGCTCCTCCGCTGCCCCTGGCCCCCACCTTCGCGATGTGTGTGTGTGTGTGTGTGTGTGTGTGTGTGTGTGTGTGTGTGTGTGTGTGTGTGTGTGTGTGTGTGCGCGGTCGGCAGTAGGATCTTTGGTCAGTAGATACAATTCACGCTTCGGTCGAGGCTTTCCAGGCAAGTGACCAGAACCTCTGGTGACTCATGGAGAGTGACCGGAACCTCCGGGGTGCTCTGGGAACCTCTGGGAACCTCACGGAAACCTTGTGGGGCACACGATCTCCTGATGTTTCTGTTCAGGTTTCCTAAGTGGGACAGGGGCTTAAGTGGGGCAGGGGCATAAGAAGGCACACTAATACCTCTACTTCCTGAGGAGACTGAGGAAATTTGACATGTCTATAATGAAGTTTACAAAATTTTCCAGATGCACCATAGATAGCATACAGTCAGGTTGCACCACAGCTTGGTTGGTGAACAGCTCTGCACAAGACTGCAAGAAGTGCAGAGAGTTGTAGATGTAGCCACGTCCACCACACACACCAAACTTCCCACCTTTGACTCAATCTACACTTCATGCTGCCTCAGAAAAGCAACCAACATGACCACAGACTTGTCGAACCATGTCATTCCTTCTTCTCCTTGCTCCCATCCGGCACAGAAGGTACAGAAGCTTGAAAGTACGCACCACCAGACTCAGGAACAGCTTCCTCCCCTCAGTTATCAGGCTTCTGAAGAGACCTTCCATAAGTTAAGAGTGAATTAACCTCATAGCAAAGCTCAGTCCTGGCTATTGCACATGGCTGGATTACCTTTGTATTCTTTGTCTAAAGGGACTGTCCCACTGCGGCAACCTAATCTGCGAGTTTAGAAGAGTTTGCCCTCAACTCAAACTCGCAGGATCGACACATGGTCCTAGGAGGTACTATGAGGTCACTGGAACTCTTCTTCATGCTCGAGGGATGTTCCCGCATACTCGTGACCTCAGCTAGGTCGAGGAAACATTTTCAGCATGTTCTTTTTAACTCGTATTGCAGTGGAGTGGGGTCGCTATGTAGTTACAGGCAGTTGAGGGCAGCCATAGGCAATCTCCTTCGCTGACCGGGCATTTTAATTAGCACATTGTAGTTTACAGGACAAAGGAAAACCAACTGGTAAGTTAAATGCCCGCTAAACTTTATTAAACGTTGTCTGACTTCTTAAAAGTGTCCCCACTCCTTCTCTCCCCTTCTCTCTTCCCCCCCCCCCCCCCCCCCCCCCCCCCCCCCAGCGCTCTCTAAAGGACTTACTGTACACTGTGCTGCCATCTTTTACCTCCCTCTTCATCGCGGGTGTGAATTTCAGACAGCACTCCCCCCGCTTTCCCTGGCCCCCGCCTTTCCGATGTGTTAGGGCATGAAAATAATCAAATCAATTGCACCAACAAATCACACTACTTTATACAATGGATGTCTGTTTAGATGTATTAGTTTGGAAAGATTATCGTGGCCTCCAGCCAAGGAAGGCCAGATGATGTTCCACAAGTACATGTGTAAAAGAGTGTTTACTGTCAATGCATGGGAAAAATCATAACCGTGAAGGCTCCTCTTCATTTTTCTGGCACGACAAGTCTTTAAAAAAAATCACACGTTTCTCTTCTAATTTTGAGACGTAATTTTGGCCTTCGAGCTTTCTTCAGGTGAGTGCGAAGCAATGTACTTAAAAAGTCAATTAAAATCTGACGCTTAAAACGCATTAAACAGCTGCTGATAATTCACCATTTGTGCAAAGTAGGACTGATTTTTGAATTCAACATAAACTATGCCATTTGTGAGGCAATCACTTTGCCCCTTAACTGTGTAGTCAAGGGAAGCCCCAAGTCAATTTTGCGGTTTGGCTTCATTAGTGTAACCATGGTGATTACAATTGTGGTTCTCATACACAGCGTGGGAAGACAATAATTCAACAGTTCAGCAATAATTTGAAAGTAGACTGGAGATCTTTACAGAAGAGTTGCCCTTTGTAATTTTTCAGGCAAATAGGCAGCATAATATCCTCATCAGCAGCTTGAGACCCACACAGAACAAGTGAGCATATTGACATATGCCCTCTAATGAAGAAGTGCGCCATTAATAATGAAGAGAAATAATTTCAAGATTCAAACTGGAGGATCCCTACAGTTAAAACACTTCTAGATCTTCTCACCAAAACACCTTTTCCACCATGTGCAATCTTCTATTGCAATAACTTTTACCTTTCATGTTGCAAATCAATTGTTTTTTGATCAATGAACTATTATTTTATTTTCCATGACTGACTTGTCTATCCAGCACAGTATTCCAACAAAACCTTTCCCACGGTGCTTTTAGTTTTAGTTTAGCTTAGAGATACATTGCGGAAACAGGCCCTGTGTCCTACCAAGTCGGCAATGACCAGCAATCCCCGCACATTAACACTAATTATACACACTAGGAACAATTTACATATATGCCAAGCCAATTAACCTCAAAATCACATATTTTGAGTGTGGGAGGAAACCAAAGACATCGGGGAAAACCCACACAGGGAGACCATACAAACTCTGTGCAGCAACATCCGTAGTCGGGATCGAACGCGGGTCTTTGACGCTGAATGCTCTGTAAGGCAGCAACACTACCACCGTGCAACTGTGCCGCCCTTTTGTTTTGACCTTCCTTTCCATTACTAGACAATTCAAGAATTTCACCTTTGAAATACCTTTCGTGTTGGTTAACTTCTTCCAGGTAATTTCTCAAACATCGACAAAGTTTGCACTTTTCTGTCATTTAGCAAAATTGAACATTTCTCACTTTCCATAATAAGCATTGGACAACAGAGATGCTAATGTAAGCTACTGTTGGTTATCTGATTTACAGCAGCATTGCTTTTTATACAGGTCTTTATACAGCCTGTTTTAGGTCCTTTTTAGGTCATTTGTTCTTAGGATAGATTGAATAGTCCGAATATGAAAAATACAATGGATTTTCAGTATTTTAAAATGTAAAAATTCAACGTGGCATCAAACTAAATGAATAGTTGATTAAAGTGGTGATATACGGGAAAATTAACTTTCCAGGAAATAAATTGAAACGATAGTATGTTTCAATAATGCTTTGTTCAAAATAACTCAGAAATAATGATTTTACTTGTAGATTGTCATAACACATGAACTAGCTTTCTCCATACCATCTAAGTGTATAAACCATCCTTTGATTCAAAATTCATAATCTCTCCATATAAGAACATTTCCAGGCTGGCTGTCAATGGATTACAGAAGGTAATCCAATGAGGGTTCATGTGATGCGCAGATACTACTCAAGATTATGATGAAATCTGAACCCATTGATGACTGATTTACTGTTGTAAAACTTGCCGACAGTCATCCGATATCCTCTATTTATAGCAGATGTGGCTCCATTTCGTGAAATAGTTTTTGTTGTTTATAAAGGTAGCATCATGATTTAGACCGGGAGGATCCAGGGGAAGGATGGGTTCATGTAACAAGACTAGAATTACTTCACAGTCCAAGAGGGATTGCCGCAAATTCTTCTTGCTCTGTCTGGTGCCATAGATCAGCCCCTCCTTCAGAAATGTACCAAATGGTTAATTTATAACATTGTTTATACAAATAAATGGCATAGTGCAAATGGCCAATTGAAAATCTATCCTGTCAACACCTCCATTTGAAGTCATAATTCATGAATGTTCATTATCATTTTTGCTGCAATCCACAGAAATGAAGTTTGGATTCTGATCTCAGCTACATAATTCCATCAATTGTGAATTATTGTGTACCAAGAATATCTGCAGCAACAAGAAAAATAAATGTACATGTTTAATGGTTGTTACATTGAAAAAGTAAAAATCATTTTCTCTGGTGTCCAACCTGTGCATGTTCATCCCACTCTTTTCTTATTTTACTATTCTTATTTAAATGTAACACTCCAGTCAGTGTTCTTCTCGCCACATTCTCATCACATCAAAATCAAGTCTCACTCAATGTGATAGCTCATGTTTGAATTTAAGCTTAGTTTGAGTTCATTTATTGTCATTTGTACTGAGGTACAATTAAACGCTTTTGTTGTGTGGTAACCAGTCAGTGGAAAGGCAATACATGATTACATTTGAGCTATCCACAGTGTACAGTTACTTGATAAAGGGAATAACGTGAATAACTTTTGTTGCAAGATGAAGTCCAGACAAGTCCGATCGAAGATAGTTCAAAGGGTCTCCAATGAGGTAGCTAGCAGCTCAGGACTGCTCTCTAGTTGTTTGTAGGATTTCAGTTGCCTGATAACAGCTGGGAAGAAACTGTCCCTGAATCTGGAGGTGTGCGTTTCCACACTTCTGTATCTCTTGCGAGGAGAGAAGAGAGAGTGGCCAGGGTGCAACCCATCCGAGGCAGCATGAGATGTAAATGGAGTCAATGGGAGGGAGGCTGGTTTGTATGATGGTCTTCGTCCACAGTTCTCTGCAGTTTTTTGCGGAAATGTGTTAACTTTCTTCAGTCTTGCTTGACAAAAATCAAAACTGCACATTTAAGCATCAGATACTGCACTTCAAAATAAAAGTAATAAATTAGCTGCAAATAGGATTATCTTGATTTGTATAATTGCTGTATAGAGTCCAAATTTCTGTTCTTGGTGGTGAGGTTACCAGCAGTTGTATGGATCTTATATTAAACACCTAAAGCTCAAAATGTTTAAGAAGGAACTGCAGATGCTGTAAAATTGAAGGTAGACAAAAATGCTGGAGAAACTCATCGGGTGAGGCAGCATCTATGGAGTGAAGGAATTAGGCAACGTTTCGGACTACCTCCTAAAGCTCAAAACCAGGTTTTAGCTTTTTTATCCAAACAAAATAATAAAAGGACAACATACTCTACTTCCTAGATGCCTCTACTTCCTTAGAAGGCTTAGGAAGTTCAGCATGTCATGATGGACCTGGTAATGTTCATCACTTTCTGCACCCTCTAGTTCTTGGGTTATTGAAACAGGCTGTGACACACCCAGTGGGTATGTTCTCTACCATATAACATTAGAAGTTCAATAGAGTATTTGACAACATGCCAAATCTCCAAAAAACTACCCTTTGGCTGGTAGGACCAGCCAATGTCTGGTTCCCATGGTTGGAGTGTCAAAAATTTGAGTGCATACATTTGTGAAAGGGAGCAGATTTAAAAGAGATTACACAAAAAATAATTTGTATCTGGAAGATACTAGATCTGGAAGATACAGAGGAGTTGGAGGAGACAGGAACTCAAGAACATTTAAGAAGCATCTTGAAAAGTAGATACATAAGCAAGGTATAGTGGGAAATGGAATTAACACAGATATATGAGATTGGTCTAGATTGGTGCAATAGTTGGCAGGGTTGCAGTTGCAGTAAACCGAAGGGTCTGCTGCTATGTTGTACAACAGTATGACTCTTTCAAACCATTCATTAAAAATATATGAGAAAGCCACACTGGTTATATCAAAATCTCCACAATTCACAAGTACTATGTTTATCACATATATTTTATATCATGAAATATTCTGGAAGTTAAAGTAAGATTACAATTTAACCAATTATTTAGAATATATATTTTTATCTGAAGCAAAAATTAAATGAAATTGTGGTATGTTTCAGTTCAGTTCAGTTCAGTTTGGTTTATTGTCACGCATACCGTGGAACAGTGGAAAGGTTTTGTTGTGTGCTACCCTCTGCCTCTTAGCAGCAAACCAATGTGTATCCAATTTGCTAACTCACTCATGTGTTCTAACTTTCTACATCAGACTAGATGGGATCTTGTCAAACAAGAGGCATGACATGAGAATTAAGGGACAGAAGTTTCGGGGTAACGTGAGGGGGAACTTCTTTACTCAGAGGGTGGTGGCTGTGTGGAATGAGCTTCCAGCAGAAGTGGTGGAGGCAGGATCGATTTTAACATTTAAGAGTAAAGTGGATAGGTATATGGACGTGAAGGGAATGGAGGGGTATGGTCTGAGTGCAGGTAGATGGGACTAGGGGAAAACAAATGGTCGGCACGGACTGGAAGGGCCGAGAGGGCCTGTTTCCGTGCTGTAATTGTTATATGGTTATATGGTTATATGGTTATAAATGCTTTGCTAAAGTCTATATCGACAATATCCACTGCCCTGTCTTCGTCAATCAACTTGGCCATGTCTTCAAAAAACGCTAACAAATTCATGAGACATGATTTTCCATGCAAAAAACCATGATGATTATCCTAATCAGTACTCGCCTTTCCAAATGCAAATTAATCCTGTTCCTCAGTAATAGCCCTGTCTCACGGTACGAGTTCATTCCAAGACCTCTCCCGAGTTTGCCCTGGTTCGAACTCTGAGATTTACGGTAATGGCCACTCGTCGGTACTTGGGTCTTCCCGTGCTTACCTGCCATTAGCGAGTCTTCCCGAGTACCTGCCGTTAGCAGCCGCTATGAGACGTCCCCGAGCTCTGACGTACCCGCTACGTTCATTCTCCGTGCTTACCGCGAGTTTGATTTTTTTTAAACTCAGGAGAGCTCTTGGAATGAACACATACCGGTGGACAGGGCTTTATCTCTTCCAATAATATTGTAATAATGTAACCGAGATTTCGACTACGTCAATAACATTGTTTTGGAGGATTTGTAGATTTCTCTCTTCCACAGGGTGGTGCCTGATGATTGTTTTGCTCTCTGGAGGTCTCAAGAATCAGTGCTGGGCTCATTGCTCTTTGTCATCTATATCAATTCTTTGAAGGAAAATGTGCAAGGCATGATTAGTAAGTTTGCAGATGACACTAAATTAGGTGGTACGGTAGAAAGTTAAGATAGTTGTCTAGAACTACAACAGAATGCTGATTATCTGGGCAAGTGGGCTGAGGATTGGCTAACAGAGTTTAATTTACAGTGTCCTCCATAATGTTTGGGAAAAGACCCATCATTTATTTATTTGCCATTGTACTCCACAATTTGAGATTTGTAATAAAAAAGAAAGCACATGTGGTCAATGTGCACATTGTCAGATTTTATTAAAGGTCATTTTTATACATTTTGGTTTTTATTTTCTGTCCCGTTGAGTGTATAGTTTGTAGTGTTTTTTTAATTGTTTTTAACTGTGTATGTGTGGGGGGCGGGGGGGGGGGAACTTTTAAATCTCTTCCCTGCACCGGAGACAGACAGACTGCAGAGGCCGCTGCAACGTCAGTCGCGCCACCTGAAAAGTGCGCGCTGTACTGATAGAGTACTGTTAGAGTACACACTGTAATTCCCTGAAAGTGGCAATACATGTATATATGATGGTGAAGAAGATTTCCTACATTGGCCTTGATTAGTCAAGGAATTGAGTATACAGTTGCACAAGACATTGGTGAAGTCACACCAGGAGTATTGTGTTGTTTTGGTCACCCTGCTATAGGAAAGTTGCAATTGATCTGGAAAAGGTACAAAGACGATTTACGAGGATGTCGTCAGAACTCGAGGGCCTGAACTATAGGGAGAGGTTCGACATGCTCTGACTTTATTGCTTGGACCATAAATAGCTGACGGGTGATGTCATAGAGATGCCATGAGGGGAATAGATGGGGTGAATGCGTAGTCTTTTTCTAAGGTAGGGGAAACCCAGAAGAACTAGAGGGTATCTGTTGAAGGTGAGAGGGGAAAGTTTACCTTTCGACGGAACTTAAGAAGCAACTTTTTCACATGCAAGGCAGAGTGTATATGGAATCAACTGCCAGAGAGGATGGTTGAATCAAATATAAAAACAACATTTAAATGACATTTGGACAGGTACATGAATTAGAAAGGTTTTGAGGGTAATGTGTCAAATGCAAGCAAATGGGACTAGATTAGATAATGCATCTTGATAGTTATTGATGTTGTGTCAAAGGGCCTTGTTTCTATGCTGTATGAGGTCCTCAAGTGAGGACCAAGCTCAATGTGTAGCTCTCAGCTTCTTACCTGGAGATATTGAGGCAGTGTGTTCCTTCATAATGTCATATACTGTCCCTCAGTTGAATATTCCTCAACACCTCAAATTAGTCCAGGCAGACAAAATATTGCCTGAAGATGCTGATGACATGCTCTCTAACGTAACCTCATTGTAGACATTCTGTACATGTGCATAAGTGTGCATCTGGTGGAGCTTTTTAACATATTTTTTCCAATGGCAAGAAATTTGTTTGCCATGCTGGATCCAATGGATTTGGCAGAAGAACAGGTATTCATTAACATGATGCATTGTGTATCCACACTGGAGGACAATGAGAAAATAATTCCTTTCTTATGTATGAAAAATGTACAAGGCACTCCACATTACAGCATATGGAAACATACAATCCATGTAGACATGTGGTCACTGCCTGAGTGATGAACTTGTCTTTCTTTTTGTAAATCACATCTCTAACATAGCAAAGGAATGCAGAACTGCACAGAATGCTAATTGCTAGAAGAAGCCAATTGTATTAATGCCAATAGCCAGCCATTAGCACTGCCACCCTTACCCTGTGTTGAGGTTGCTGTTGTGGTTTCAGCCATTGGCTGATTTCTGCCACAACCTCTTCAGTGTTCAAATTGATTATTCCTTCCTGAAGATGCAGAATAAAATATTTCCCAAAGATCCCTGGAAGATACAGCTTCCTGGTGACAACCCCTCTCTTCTTATTTCTCTTCCTGCTCCACCGCTCCAGGAGTTTATCCTGGGCTTTATACTGTTTGTTCTTTCTCCCCTGTCATGCCTAGCTATGTGTGCAGGGCTTTTCAGTTTACCCATGTCTGGAAATAACTTGCTCTTGTAGGCTTGTAATCAAGAAAAATTAACTCAGCATCATCTAGCCTACTCTGTGTAAGCCACAGAAATCTCAAGGAAGTAATGGAAAGCTCCAGGAGTCTTTTAATTACTCCAGGAGCCATAATAATGTTTCCAGCAACTAATCTGGCTGTTGTTAATGAACCTGAGAGGCAGTGTTAATGAGATTGCTTCATGAGTTTAAAGTGACACTTGGCTGTTGTACTTTATGATGGAACAGAGGCAAATTGTCGAGATTGAAGAGAGCAGCATTGGCTTCAAATCAGCAATGCATAGTTACTGATGATCCACCACCCACTCTGCATGCAACCAGCATCTATGAGACACCCTTTGGCACTCCAAGGTCTTTTCACCTTCTACAAGTCTCGAGTCAAGAGCACGATGGAATATTCTCCATTTCCAAGCAAGAGCAGCACCAACAATCCAGAAGGTATGCACCATCCAACACAAAGCATTCCACTTGGACAGCACCCCATTAAATACCTTCAACAATTATTCCCTCCTCTACCATGGATGCAATGTGTAATATCTACAAAATGCATTACAGTTTATTGCACTGACTACTCTGACAGCATTCCCCAAGCCTGTGTTCCTTGGTGTAAGAGGTCACAAGGATAAGCAATCGCATGGAGCACCTCCACTTGCAGGTTTCCCTCCACGTTGCACACTTGGAAATCTTTCATCTTTGCTGGCTCGGAATCCTGGAATTCCCTACCCAACAGCACCAGGAGAATACAAGGAACATATGCAATAATTCATTAAGGTGGCTCATCACTATCTTCCGCTTTAGGGTTGAGCAATATTTGAATAGAATAAATTTTATTAGCCAAGTATGTATACATACAAGGAATTTGCCTTGGTGCTTTGCTTGCAAGGATAACAACACAATATACAATTAAAAATAAAACATTATAATTTAAACATGTGAAGAATAAAATAAAACACCAGAGCAAAAGGAGGCTACAGACTTTTGGTTGTTGAGTAGCAGCACAGCTCGCAGAAAAAAGCTGTTTTTCTGCCTGGCTGTGGAGGCTTTGACAATCTGGAGTCGCCTTCCAGAGGGATGTGCTTCAAAGAGTTTGTGGCCCGGGTGAGAGGGATCAGAGGTGATCTTACCCGCTCTCTTCCTGGCCCTTGCAGTGTACAGTTCGTCGATGGGGAGATAGTGGCAGCCAACAACCTTCTCGGCCGATCGAACGATGCGCTGCAGCCTCCCGATGTCGTGCTTGGTGCCTGAGCCAAACCAGACCATGATGGAGGTGAGGACAGACTCTGTGATGGCAGTATTAAACTGGACCATCATTGCCTGTGGCAGATTGAGTTTTCTCTGCTGCCGCACAAAGCACATCCTCTGTTGGGCCTTTTTGACTGTGGAGTCGATGGTGGTCTCCCATTTAAGGTCCCTGGAGATGATGGTTCCAAGGAATTTAAGTGACTCCACAGATATGACTTGTTGATGGTGAGTGTGGGGAGGGGGAGGTGTGGGGAGGGGGAGCTCTCCTAAAGTCTACAATCAATTCCACTGCCTTAAGAGCATTGAGCTCCAGGTTGTTGCGATGGCACCAGGATGCCAGCTGTGTCACTTCCTGTATGTAGGCAGATTCTTCCCATCCTGGATCAGTCCAATTAGAGTTGTGTCATCCACAAACTTGAGAAGCTTGTCAGAGGTGTCTGTAGAGATGCAGTCGCTAGCGTAGAGAGTAAAGGAGAGGGGAGAGTATGCAGCCTTGCGGTTTTCCTATGCTGAGCGTTTGCAGGTCCGAGATGTCCTTTCCCGGCCTCACGTGCTCCTTCCTGTCTGTCAGAAAGTTGGTGATCTGCTCACAGAGGGGTTCAGGCACAGTCAACTGAGAGAGTTTAGAGTGTAGTAGCGCTGGCACAATGGTGTTGAATGCAGAGCTAAAATCCACAAACCAATTCCTTACATAGGTACCCAGGTGGTCTAGCTACTGGAGGATGAAGTGTGGCCTAGGGTGACTGCGTCATCCACTGATCTCATGGCCTGGTATACAAACTGCAGGGGTAAACTGCAGGTTTGTGATATTTTTCAGGTGAGCCAGCACAAGTCTTTCAAAGGTCTTCATGATTACAGAGGTTAGTGCGACAGGCCTGTAGTCATTAAGACCCATAATCTTTGGCTTTGTGGGTACGGGAACAATAGTGGAGACTTTGAAGCAGGCAGGGACAGTGCAGGTTTGCAGGGACTAATTGAAAATGTCTGCGTAGACTGGTGCCAGTTGTTCGGCGCAGAGCTTGAGGGTAGAGGGGGGAAATTGTCCTGTCCTTAAGATTTCTGTCTTTTCTGTCTCCTGAATAGCTTCTCCATCTCCTCAATTTCTATTGTTAGTGATGGAGAAGTTGCCAGACTTATGTTGGGCAGCAAGGAGAGGGTGGGTAGTGGACAAGGGCCCAGTCTTTGCAGACTAGAGTGAGGCTGTAAGTAAGTGTGAAATGGTGATTGGGGATGCGTGGGTGGGGGTCCAGTCTTTGCAGACTGGAATCAGGCTGTGAGTAGGTATGAAGTGGTGATCAGTGAGGAGTGGGTGGGGGCCAGGGGGAGGGGGGGTGGATGGGGGGGGGGAGGAGGAGGATAGGTTTACCGGGGTTATGCCCAGAATAGTTACATTAAAACACGTACATACTCTTGTACACATTATGCACTGGGATGGCATTGCCAACACCTGCCAGCAGAAGCCTACATGCACCATTTCAGATGCCAATTTCAAACATCGGAAAGCTTTGCACCATCAATTTTTTTAAAATGTCTTCTTTAGATGATTGCAAAGACCATATTCGGCATTATCCTTTGCTCGTAGTCATACTTCCTTCTCAGAGTCTAGAAATAAAATGTCAAATTCCAATCAAATAGGATATAAAACAAAAATCTGGAAAAATCTCTCAAATACCACGCTGAAGCAGTCCTGCACCGTCAACCTTCACTGGAGTGACCGTGACGGCAATCTGCCAATTGCCGCAAGCACAACAGCAACCTCAAAGAAGGGTAGAAAGGATTAAATTACTCTATCTTAAAATTGTGAATTGTGACTTGTCCATTACACTATTTATGGAGCATGGGTTTCTTCCTGCTGTCCTGATTCAAATACAGTCCTGCATATTTGAGGTTCCCACCCACTTCAAAAGGGCATCAATAATACCGGTGCCCAAGAAGAGCAAGGTGATGTGCCTCAATGACTATCAACCTGTGGCACTAACGCCTGTGGTGATGAAGTGCTTTGAGAGGTTGATCATGGCGCAAATCAACTCCTAACTCAACAAAAACCTGGACCCACTGCAGTTATCTTACCGCCACAACAGATCAACGGTGGATGCGATCTCGCTGGCTCTCCACTCCGCTCTGGACCACTTGGGACAACAAAAACTCATATGTCAGGCTGTTATTCATCGATTACAGCTCGGCATTTAATACGATCATCCCCTACAAGCTGGTTACCAAACTCGCAGAATGGGGTCTTTGCGCATCCCTCTGCAATTGGATCCTTGACTTCCTCATTCACAGACCACAGTCTGTTCGTATTGGTGAAAATGTGTCAGACTCGATAACAATCAGCACGGGAGCACCTCAAGGCTGCGTGCTCAGCCTCCTGCTGTACTCTCTCTATACTCATGACTGCGTAGCCAGTCACAGTGCGAACTCCATCATCAAGTTCGCTGACGACACCACTGTTGTGGGACGTATCACTGATGGGGATGAGTCAGAGTACAGAAGAGAGATCGAGCGACTGGCCATATGGTGCCAGCACAATAACCTGGCCCTCAACACCAGCAAAACCAAGGAATTGATTGTGGACTTTGGAAGGAGTAGGATGGGGACACACAGTCCCGTTTATATCAACTCGTTGATGATTGAAAGGGTCAAGAGCTTCAAATTCCTGGGCGTGCGCACCTCTGAAGATCTATTCTGGTCCGAGAACACTGATGCAATTATCAAGAAAGCTCATCAGCGCCTCTACTTCCTGAGAAGATTACGGAGAGTCGGTTTGTCAAGGAGGACTCTCTCTAACTTCTACAGGTGCACAGCAGAGAGCTTGCTGACTGGTTGCATCGTGGCTTGGTTCGGCAACTTGAGTGCCCTGGAGAGGAAAAGACTACGAAAAGTAGTAAACACTGCCCAGTCCATCATCGGCTCTGACCTTCCTTCCATCGAGGGGATTTGCCACAGTCACTGCCTCAAAAAGGCTGGCAGTATCATCAAAGACCCACACCACCCTGGCCACACACTCATCTCCCTGCTACCTTCAGGTAGAAGGTACAGAAGCCTGAAGACTGCAACGACCAGGTTCAGGAATAGCTACTTCCCCACAGCCATCAAGTTATTAAACCTGGCTCGGACAAAACTCTGAACATTAATAACCCATTATCTGTTATTTGCACTTGATCAGTTTATTTATTCATGTGTGTATATATTTATATAATGGTATATGGACACACTGATCTGTTTTGTAGCCAATGCCTATTATGTTCTGTTGTGCTGAAGCAAAGCAAGAATTTCATTGTCCTATCAGGGACACATGACATTAAACTCTCTTGAACTTGATATTGACACTCATCTCGTATCATAATTATATTGAATCTCTGTGCAAAGTATTAATGGTTTCCATTTATAACACAAACGTATGGATGTCCTGATAATTGGTTGGCAGAATAAACCTGCTAACATAAAAGATAACGGAAAGTAATTGTTGCCGAGGCTTTACAATATGATGTTCCCAGAACAAACTGCAACTGAATCTTTTAATTATTCAAAAACGATTCTAATTTTTTTAAAACATAAACTGAAAAAAACCCACTTAAAACCCATCCAAAACATCTAACTTAACTAATTCCTACCTTATATTTTCTCAGTGCTTCCCCTCTCGTGAATTGAACACAACCTGGTGCAAGATCTTTCTGTCTGGATTCTCTGCGCAAGAGGCGGAGAATCTCCACAAGTTCCACCCCAACACTGAATTCTGTATCACACAATCGTTCACTCATGTGTCAGGCGATGTAGCTCGCTGTTGGTTTCTGTCGTCGTCGAACATGTTGACAGAATTGTCACCCGACGTGTCACAGAGTGCATTGCGTTGTCGCTTCCAGGGATCGCCACGAGGAGGCTTCTGTCATGATCCCCTATCACACTATGACCACGAACTTCTCACAGAAACTTTACGACTACCACTTTTTGGCATTAATGCAAAAATCTTTATTGTAGCTGGATTGCATTTCCCTGCAAACCTGGGGCCGATGTATATTGATTGATACATGCCTGCAAACTCCATTCCAATCATGGATCACCCTTTCACACTAGTTCCTTGTTATCCCAGTTTTGCATCCACTTCCTATAGATGCGGGGAAATTTACAAAGGCCAATTGACTTACAAACCAACACATCATAGCGATGTGGGAAGGAATCACTAGCACCCAGAGGAAACCCACAAGGTCACAGGTAGAAACTCCACACAGCAGCACCCTAGATCAGGATCGAACCTAGGTCTCTGGCACTATGAGGCAGCAGCTCTACCAACTGTGCCACTGTGCTGCCCTACATAATTCAATAGGCTTAGTGGTAGCAGTGGATTGATCTTCCTTCATTTCAAGGATGTACTCTAGTAAAGAATCAAGGTATAGGGAGGATCATTGTGCAACCAAGCACAGTTCTTTTGTTCAAAGACAAGAATGTTATCAACGCGTAAAATCCTGAAGTGCACATTACAATTGTTTTTTTCTACATTCACTTAGAAATTCAATTAGTTTCCAGGCAACCATGCCATCAATGTTTTCTGATAATAAATTAAAGCTTAATTTAAAACATGGTACTCTTCCATCATCTAATACTTTTTTTTTAAATTTAAGATATATTTTCCACCATGAATGTGCCTCTTCTTCATAAGAGATTGTACAATGACACAGTCATTACTTCACAGACCTCAATCGGTTTATACATGCCCAATGGAGCTGGCAGCTAATTTCCTTCAACATGAAGTGTTTGCCAGCATTGTTTTAATCCTTCACATGTACATTTGAGAAATATATTTTAAAGACCTGGCAAACCTCTAATGAGCAACCAGGAAAGTAACATGGAATAAAATGAAATCTTAGCGTCTAGCAAATGTACATTTATATATCTGTGTAGGACGGAACTACAGATGCTGGTTTAACCCGAAGATAGACACGAAGAGCTGGAGTAACTCAACGAGTCAGACAGTATTGTGGGAGAAAAGGAATAGGTGACGTTTCGGGTCAAGACCCTTCTTCAGTCTGAAGACGGGTCTCCATCGAAACATTACCTAGTCCTTTTATATATCTGAGCTTGCACATGAATATGTGTTGTTCACATGTGCATGTGTGAATAATGTAGAATAAGATGCTCTTTCAATGATATAAATGCTGCCTTGATTGGAATTATTAAGATTAGGAACATGGGAAGAAAGTATTTAATTTGTATTTGCATTTTGTAACCTCAGTACATCCAGAATACAACTAGTGAAATAGTTTTTAACAATGAACCATTTTACATTTCCTTAATCAACTTAGTCTGCTTTGATCTGTCATTTTCACACCTTACGCTTCCATTTCCCTCTCCCCTGACTCAGTCTGAAGAAGGGTCTTTACCACGAAATGTCACACATTCCTTCCCTCCAGAGATGCTGCTGAGTTACTCCAGCTATGTCTATTCTCGGTGCAAACCAGCATCTGCAGTTCCTTCCTGCACAAATAGTTTTTAAATGCAGGATTGCATGACAGTCAATTTTCACAGCAATCTGTCAGATTACCCAATAAAGCAGCTCTTTTCAAAAAGCATTTTGTTCAAATGATTAATATCGGCCAGGACACCTGGGTCTATCCTCCTCCACCCTCACCCCCCAATTTAAACATGTCTGGTAATAAATCTGTAGGACTTTTTATGCTTGTTCTAGAGGGCAGATGATACTGGAACATATCAGATCACATCAAGTGGCTAAACCGCGGTAATAGCAAGCAAAGGATATCAGAATCCAGGCATCCACCAGCCTCTGTGTAAACAACTTGCACTGTAGATCTCCTTCAAACATTAGATAGAAACAAAAAGCTGGAGTAACTCAGCAGGACAGATAGCATCTCTGGAAACAAAGTGGGTGACATTTCGGGTCAAGACCCTCAGCGGGACAGGCAACATCTCTAGAGAGAGGGAATAGGTGACATTTCGGGTCGAGACCCTTCTTCAGACTGTGTTTTAACATGGATGATGAAAGTATATTTCAACATATCAGGTTCTGTAAAAAATGATAACAGTAATTGGGTGGAAAATAGCAAACAAAGGTGTTGCTCTGGAGATATTTCTGTTTCGCCATCAACACGGAAAGATTACTGAATAAAACTCAGCCAGATTATTAGTTGTCTACTGGCCCTTCCTCACTTCCTCAGTTCTTCCACACTGAGACATCCAATCCACCTCCGATTTCTTCAAACATTGACATTCCCAACTTAGCTTGCTACCATAAAAACAGATGCAACAAAGTTCCCAAAAGATACATCATATCAATAAAATTTAAAAAAATCAATAAAATGGCACAAAACTAGCGACTCTGTATACTGTCTCATTGCAGTACTGCTATACACTTGTACTGTACCTGAAATGCTTATCTAATATGTATCTAAGTGCTTATGTATAGTGATACTTATACTGAACTGTATACAAAAATTAATTTCACTGTACCTCGGTACATGTGACAATAAAGTACCGTTCCATACCAAATGTATATAACGATGTAATTTATATAAATTGAATGGAGGTAATTGACTCAGTATGTAAGCTGCCACATTTGGTACAGTGTTTAACTGGATCCAAAACATTGCACACTCTGGTAATCTCCTTTTCTCCCACGTATAATCCACAGCATATTCTTGCAGGTGAAGATGTCAGAGAATCATGAAAAGGAAGGTGATGATGGTTTTGAGGAAAAAACTGCCTATGTTCCTGCATCACTCAGTCATTTCCACTCATAAACCAAGCAATTTTCACCCGGGGTTGTAAATGATGCGGATGCAAATTGATAACTAGTGAATTCACAGCAAATGAGAGAATCAGAGAATTGGGAATTAGGATCAATGGATCTGAAAATAATTACCCCCAGTAGTGAAGACAACACATTCAAACTGCAATCCCATGCTTTGAAAAGACAGTTCTACTAATATTGTACCTAGTTCGAGGTACTAGGGTCCTTCCAAGGATATGTAGTGGGTGACAGACTCACAATGGAAATACTCCTGTCACAATTGCAACCATCTCAGTTGGATGTTCCCAATATATACATTAATGGAGTGGTGACAACCTTATTGTAGTTTGCATCACCCATCCATAGAGACTGGCAGACCATAGCTCTAAGGTTGTGGCAGACTCTTTAAAATCCTGGCACTGGACTATAAGAGCAGCTAGTCCTTACCAGGATGATTGGCATTAGACTAAATCCCCAAAAGACTCTTGGACTATGATAGCAATCACTAACAACATTGGCTCCCGGGTTACATTTGGAAGCACTAAAATAAGACTTAGAAAAGCACTTCTTGGCACCCAGTGATATACTTATACAGGACAAATCCTCTAGAACAATAATTAAACAGATGTTGCTGTTTGACTTGGCTCCACTTCTCATTGAGTTCATTAGTTTTCCTGGTTTGGGTTCAGAATCACAATGACTCGCGAGAACAAAAGGCAAATATTTTCATACAAAAATATTAGGGAGCTGTGGTAATGTAGTTAGAAAAAGGATGTTGGTCAGAAGAATATTCTGACTATATTTTCCCTGGCAGGTATGGGCGTCTCCTCTTCCAAATCAAGATCCAAAAGATGTTAACCATATAACCATATAACCATATAACAATTACAGCACGGAAACAGGCCCTCTCGGTTCCAGTCCGTGCCGACCATTTGTTTTCCCCTAGTCCCATCTACCTGCACTCAGACCATACCCCTCCATTCCTTTCACGTCCATATACCTATCCACTTTACTTTTAAATGTTAAAATCGATCCTGCCTCCACCACTTCTGCTGGAAGCTCATTCCACACAGCCACCACCCTCTGAGTAAAGAAGTTCCCCCTCACGTTACCCCTAAACATCTGTCCCTTAATTCTCATGTCATGTTGGCTTCATGGTTTCCTTACCACCACACATTTTCATCTCCAGGACAAAGCAAGCAAGCAAGTGACCATAATAGATCAATAATCTGATGGATATTTCTCTGAATTCTTTTCTTTTCTACTTCAATGAGACTTCGCTGCACAATCTCCAACTAAAAATAATTTAGGAAGGTCGTTTATAGTTTCTCCAGAAAATAATTATAGTTAATATTTTTAACCATATGCCTGGGTGTCTTGTGGGTGTTAGAACATAGAACATGGAATGTTGACATAGAACAATGTCTGTGCCGAACATGATGCCAAGATAAATTGATCCCAATTGCCTGAACATAAGTCCCTCCTTCCCTTGCATATCTATATGATCCCCTAAAGCCTCTTAAATGCCACGATTGTATCTATCTCTACTACCATCTAAAACTCCCAGTCCTCCACCTTTTGGGAAATGTGATTTTATAGCCTTACCCTCCAAAAGCATTAAAGGTACCAATAATGAACAAATCAACCTGCATGCACTTCCTTCCTCATTGAATGCGACAATGATAAATCAATGCCGGCAGATCTTGCTATCTATCTTCCAAATATTTTATATATATAAATATATATATATAAACAAACAATCCCCCAACGCAATATTCGACCACTCACCCATAGTCCGCACGGGAGGCCAGGTCCCCCAACATAACCTGTTCCCCAACATAAGATTCCACCACTCCCCCATTCCCCCAATGTAACCTGTTCCCTCCAATGCAATATTTCACCACTCAGCCATAGCCCCCAACTGTGCAGGTTGGCTCATTTTTTCACCCTCTCTCATTTCAAACTTTAAAAAAAAAATGCAATTGCACTACCATTGTTTTATTCTTTAATGTGATGTAGGTGCCACTGACAAAGTCATTAAATTTTGCTGTGGCTTTACAATCACATATGTGCTGGGTTAGGCTGGCAGGTTCTTCCCCTGAAGAACATTTTCTGTCAAGGACTCAGTGTCCTGGGATAGCAACATTGTAGCTACAAGGCCATTAAATTTTGCTGTGGCTTTGCAATCACATATGTGCTGGGTTAGGTTGGCAGATTCCTCCCCTGAAGGAAATTTGCTGTCAAGCACTCGGTGTCCTGGGATAGCAACATTGTAGCTGGTAGGGCATTGTAACGTCATAGCTGATAACTGCCAGTTCAGATTGGAAGAAATCTTTCTCAAAGTGGGATTTTGTAAAACTAAAAATATTAATGACTTGTAAAATAATAACATCATTCTGAACGAAACTTGTTGAAAACACACCACAAGACAATTGTGAGTAAGATGGTGCAAAAATGTTAGCGCTATCATGTATCGTTTTGGCATAAATTCAGGATCTTACTCACAGACAGGCAGACATCCAAACAAGATGAGAGTTTTAGTAATATACTAGACCAAGTGGGACCCGTTGGGTCCCTATTACACGGGAGGCCTGGTCCCCCAACACAACCCGTTCCCCAATGCAATATTCAACCTCTCACCCATAGCCACCATGGGAGGCCTGGCCCCCCAATGCAACCCGTTCCCCAATGCAATATTTCACCACTCACCCATTCCCATAATGCAACCCAGTCCCCCAAAGCAATATTCCACCTCTAAGCCATAGCACCCAACTGTGCAGGCTGGCTCATTTCCCTGCATTCACCCTCCCTCATTGTAAACTTTAAAAAAAATGAAATTGCACTTGCTAGCTTGCAGAACTCAGTGTACTGTAACTTTAAAATAAATGCAATTACACTTGCTATAGCTAGCAGGACTCAGTGTACTTGGATAGTAACATTGTGGCAAGCAGGGCTACAATCCCATTGCAACGTCATAGCTGGTGACTGCCAGTGGAGATTGGAAAATATATTTCTCAAAGTGGGATTTTATAAACTTAAAAATGTGATAACTTGTAAAATATAACATCAATCTGAACAAAACACACCACAGGACAATTGTGAATAATGTGGTGCAAAAATTTTAGCAATATTCCCCCAACTCACCCATAACCCCCAATTGTGGCTCATTTTTGCCTTATTCACCCTCCCTGATTTTAATTGCACTTGCTAGCTAGTGCACTGTGACTTTAAAAAAAAGCAATTGCCCTTGCTATCTAGCAGAACTCAGTGTACTGTGACTTAAAAAAATGTAATTGCTCTTGCTAGCTAGCAGAACTCAGTGTACTGGGATAGCGAGCAGGGCTACAATCCCATTGTGATGTCATAGCTGCGCAGGGGAGACGTCGAATTTGGCTAATGCACACTGCAGGACAATGGTGAGTAAGGTGGGCCTAAAATTGTAGCGCTATCGTTTGCCATTTTGGCGGAGACAGACAGACAGACAGACAGACAGACAGACAGACAGACAGACAGACAGACAGACAGACAGACAGATAGATAGATAGATAGATAGATAGATAGATAGATAGATAGATAGATAGATAGATAGATAGATAGATAGATAGATAGATAGATAGATAGATAGATAGATAGATAGATAGATGATGAAAGCATCTTTGAACATACTAGAATATGTAAAAATAAGGTAGGAAAATATATTTTTAAATTTAAAGTTTAGTTTAGAGATACAGCGAGGAAGCAGGCTCCACCTCTGATGAGGACTTCTATGTCTGTTTCAGTAAATTTGGAAGTGATTTCATTCTCCCCTGCAATTTATTTCATCCTATGGTAGATATATGGATCTTTTGCTGCTATCTGGCTGCAGAGCTGAGAGTACATTTAGCCTGTTCACCGCCAAGTTTTTTTTAAACTATTGGCCAAGACCCGAGTATACTCGGGGGTAGCACTGAACAGGTTAAAGACTGATGTCATGTGTTTGCTGAAATAATGAGGATGGTATATGGGATTTTACATGTTTTTAAACCTTAAGATTTCTAAATATTAATCCAAAAACCAGTAGCCAAAAACAGAGCTAGCTTTTAATAGAAGGTAGACAAAAATGCTGGAGAAACTCGGCAGGTGAGGCAGCATCTATGGAGCGAAGGAATAGGTGACATTTTGGGTCGAGACCCTTCTTCACACTGATGTAGGGGTGGGTGTAGCGGGAAGAAGAAAAGAAGAGGCGGAGACAGTGGGCTGTGGGAGAGCTGGGAAGGGGAGGGGAAAGATGGAGAAAGCAAGGACTACCTGAAATTGGAGAAGTCAATGTTCATACCGCTGGGTTGTAAACTACCCAAGCGAAATATGAGGTGGTACTTCTCCAATTTACTGTGGGACTCACTCTGGCCTTTAATAGAAGTAAACTTAAAGCCACTTTGGAATGGAAGCAGCCCTGTCCCTCAGCCCCACACAGATGGTGGCCAGTCTATAAGTGCATAGATGCATGTTCAAACCAACCAGAAGAATACAGTTAAATCTTGATACAAGGTGCTGGAGTAACTCAGCAGGTCAGGCAGCATCGCTTGAGAACTTGAATAGGTAATGTTTCGGTTCAGGACTCTTCTTCAGTCTGAAGAAGGATCCTGACCCAAAAACGCCCAAAGAAGGGTCAGGTACCGAAACGTTACCTATCCATGTTTTTTCAGATATGCATCTTCAGTTCCTTGTTTCTACAATTAAATCTTGTACATCCTCCAACAGTTTGACTGAAAAGAGAAAAAAATTGCTTAGGTCTATAAGAAACTTGTTGAACCACTGTTTTCCCCAGTTGTTAGATATCCAATTTGTCTTGAGCTGAGCTTCAAGTCCAAGATCCTGTCCATCTCCACCCACCTAGCCGCACACCCATCATCAGCATCAAGTTATTGGCTTACTCAACTTTATAATCATAGACCTATAATGGCACAAACATGGGTGAAACTAAAGATCTTAGTTTCAGAGTAAGAGGTTAGCCATTTTAATTATAGAGTAAGAATAATTCCTTTATTTCACAAGGATGTGTCCTTCTTTTATCTAAACCTTTTGAATTCTCCTCATCAGAAATTTGTGGAGATTGAATTAGAGGTAAGGTTTTTTGGCATTTAAGGAGTTAAAGGTTTTGGTATTAGGCAGGAAAGTAGACCTGAACCCAAGCTTTGATTAGCCATGAACCTACTGAATGGTGGAGCAGGCTTCTATTGTTGCTTTTCTTACGGTGTCTGTGTATAGAAGAGAGACTGCATCATATATATTGGAACATATTTAGGTGATTACTTGTCAAATACGCAAGGAAGCAGTGGAATAAAAATCAGTGAATTGTAGATGGTAAAACTTACATAGGAAAGCAAACAAAAAAAAATGTAACCTGGTGTTTCAATTTATGTAGAATTTCAAGAGCATTCATCCATTACCTAGAGAGCATTGTCACTTTGGCTTTATTTTGTGGTCGCTTAATGATTGTACTGCAGCAATTTAACTTCTCAAGGATACAGAGTGCAGGGAATTAAATGGGCACTCTATCACTTGCTCAGCCAGTGACGATTGCATCAGGAAATGTGAAATTTCTTTAAATGGAATTGTAACTACTCAAACAACCTTCAGCTTGTAATCATATTGGACCTTAAGGTCAAATTTGTTCACAATGTGGGATGGTGGGCCTCACCAGCATCAGTGATTTACAAATAAACAACTCACCATTCCAGAGAATTTGCTCAATGGTATAGTAAGTTATTTGACTCTCCTGTACTGGAAGCAATTCTGAATGAGCCCCTGACTCAATTTCTCCCATCTATAGCTAATCTGGTCTTGGCTTCAGGTCTACTTTCCTGCTCACATACGCAAAACCTTTGATGTATGTACATGCTAAAAACCTCATCGCTGATTCAATCTCCACAGACCTCTGCACCATCCAAAACACCCTATTGTGATGCATCGTGGCTTGGTACAGGAACTGCTCTGCCTAAGACCACAAGAAATTGCAGAGAGTTGTGAGCACAGTCCAGTCTATCACACAAAGCAGACTCGTACCCCTCTATTTCAAGTTGCTTCAGGAAAACAGCCAACATAATGAAGGACCACTCACACTCAAGTCATTCTCTCTTCTCCCCCCTCCCGTCACACAGACGGTACAAAAGCTTGATAGTATGTATCAACAGATTAAAAAATAATCTTATACTATTGTTACTAGAAACTTGAGCAGATCTCTCATAGGATAATGATGTACTCCTGATCTACTAATCTACCCCGTTACACCTTGCACTTTCTTATCTGCACTTTCTCTGTAGCTGTAACACCGTCTTCTACACTCTGTTTCCATTCTTGTTTTGTAATGCCTGTTGTGCCCATGTGTGGCATCATTATAGTCTTGTATGGAATGATTGGCCTGGATAGCAGGCAGAACAAAGTTTTTCACAGCATCTCAGTACACATAACTATAATAAAGCCGTGCAATACCAATACTGAGCTCTGCCTAGCAGACAAACACATAGAAACATAGAAACATAGAAATTAGGTGCAAGAGTAGGCCATTCAGCCCTTCGAGCCTGCACCGCCATTCAATATGATCATGGCTGATCATCCAACTCAGTATCCCGTACCTGCCTTCTCTCCATACCCTCTGATCCCCTTAGCCACAAGGGCCACATCCAACTCACTCTTAAATATAGCCAATGAACTGGCCTCAACTACCCTCTGTGGCAGAGAGTTTCCAGAGACTCACCACTCTCTGTGTGAAAAAAGTCTTTCTCATCTCGGTCTTAAAGGATTTCCCCCTTATCCTTAAGCTGTTACCCCTTGTCCTGGACCTCCCCAACATCGGGAACAATCTTCCTGCATCTAGCCTGTCCAACCCCTTAAGAATTTTGTAAGTTTCTATAAGATCCCCTCTCAATCTCCTAAATTCCAGAGAGTATAAACCGAGTCTATCCAGTCTTTCTTCATAAGACAGTCCTGACATCCCTAGTCTCCCCACAACAGTCTATCCTCCCGGCATGTCTGGAGAAAAAGAATAGGTGATGTTTCAGGTCCAGACCCTTGTTCAATCTAGGTCTCTCAGAGAGACTCCTGAGACTTCAGTCTCAGTCTGAAAAAGGATCTTGACCTGAAATGTCACCTATTCCTTTTCTCCAGAGATGCCGTTTGACCCGCTGAGTTACTCCAGCATTGTGTTTCTATCTTCGGTGTAAAACAGCATCTGCAATTCCCCCCTACACAGCCTATCCTCTCAGTGCCTTGACCCTTCAAGTCCCAATATGCACCCCCATCAAACGATGCTTTGATGCTCTCTCCCTGTTGTAAACACAATTTCTGGGTCGGGTAGTTTTACCATGTTATAAACATGCTGATTATTACTGCAACCAATGGTCAGAATTCATTGCAGCAGGCAACTTACACTTCAAGGTTTGGTGATAGGACAGCTGAAAGTTTGTTCGACACTCAGGGGAAGCAGTGGTTGTCATGGTGGTACAGCGGTAGAGTTGCTGCCTTACAGCGCCAGAGATCGGGTTCCATCCTGTCCATGGGTGCTGTCTGTATGGAGTTTGTATGTTCTCCCTGTGATTGTGTGGGTTTTCCACCAGTGCTCCGGTTTCCCCCCACATTCCAAAGACACACAGGTTTATAGGCTAATTGGGTTTGGTAAAAATTGTAAATTGTTCCTAGTGTATAAGATAGTGCATGGGGGGTGTATGGGGGTGATCATTATCGGCACGGATCCAGTCGGCCGAAGGGCCTATTTTCATGCTGTATCTCTAATGTCTAAAGTCTAAAGCCTAAGCCAGCACGTGCTATCCTTTTCTGCTGCAATAGTAGGTAAAACAACAGTGGATTGCAGTAACACATAACAATAAGTAACAACACATTATACAGACTAAGAAACATAACTTGATCCCAAATGCTACTCACACTATTAAGTTTGTTCATTTGGTCTCGCCCTACAGAAATATTCCATTTGTTCTACCCATCAATGCCCCATCTGCTAGTGAAAACAAACTTATAAAGGAACTGAAGTAATCACCACCTTTCATCCTGGGAATGTTCACACAATGTTGCTCTTGGCTGGCAAACTGCTCACTCAAGCCACAAGAACCAATGGCTATAAAGATGCACATAATGCCCTGAGAACAGAAATTGCACCATGTAAATGCAAACAAACTCAAACTTGTCTTTCTTCCAAAATCAAAGCAAAGTCACATTGTCAAAGGAATGATTTATGGTTTCTTCTTACTCTTTGATCCAGAAGGCTAATTTTGTTATTAATATTACATTTGTGATAATTGCCATAATCCTAATTTGTGAGCTTTTACTTGGACCAGCATTCCAGCAACCGGTCAGCAATTCAGTTATCAAAACAAACTACGGCAATAAAGTTGTTTCCCCATTCAGCAAACTGCTTGAGATGTCAGCTGGTGAAATAGAGCTTTAATGCATTGGAAGTGAACAAAAGGATTGGGTGGGTTAAGGGGCATTGGGAGAGCTGGAAGATAAGACATAAAGCTACCACTCGAACAGCACTCTGTTTACTTTGAGCTGCAGTTAATTTGCCCCTCATTGAGGATAATTCCAGATAAAAAGCTCTGTAATTATTGTGCACTTACATAAGACTGTGTGCAGAAAAAGAAAATGTTTCCACTGAATGACAAGGGCAAGGGCACAGTGATCTTGCCAAAATTATGGTTTAGCATTAATTACATCTTATGTACTTTGTAAGAAAAAAATGCATCAAAACGAAAAAAATAATATCCCTGACACAACCAAAGTGGGCTGAAGATCATAAGTGCATAAAAACGGTAAATACTATATATTTCATTTTCAGTGGAACAAAGGCATTTTGTGATACAGAGTATGATTCAAAGCTTTCATTATTGTTCAAACATGTCATTGTTGATCTGCAGAAAATGAATGCAATAGAACAAATATTGAGCTGATCAGGAATTATTTTTTCTTGTTCCTAAAATCAAAATCTTGTTCCAAAATCTTGTTCCTTGAATGTAACTATTTAAAAGTATATGTTTTTACTCCAAACAAAAATTCTTAAGAATTCCAGCATTTCACAAAGCTGTCTTTCCGATATCAAAAAGAGTCAAAAGAGTCAAAAGAGTTTATTGTCATGTGTCCCTGACAGGACAATGAAATTCTTTCTTTGCATAGCACAACAGAACATAGTAGGCATTGACTACAATTATATACTTAAATACACACATTAATTAATAAATTAATAAAGTGCAAATAACAGATGGAGGGATATTAATGTTCAGAGTTTTGTCCGAGCCAGGTTTAATAGTCTGATGGCGGTGGGGAAGTAGCTATTCCTGAACCGGGTCGTTGCAGTTCTCAGGCTCCTGTACCTTCTACCCGAAGGTAGCAGGGAGATGAGTGTGTGGCCAGGGTGGTGTGTGTCCTTGATGATGCCGCCAGCCTTTATGTGAACAATGTTATTTTGTGCAAGTATAATCCTTGCGTATGTATCTTAACTACAGATCCAACGAACCAGCAATATATTCACATTTGACTGGTACAGTTAAGTTGACCAGTTAAAAATGTCATTATGAAAGCAGGATTAATTTTAAATAAGTTAACAAGGCAATCTCAAAATATAAAATCAACGCACTTATGTTATGCTAACTAATAGAGACTTGGAAATTGTGGCGAATATCAACTGCTTAAAATTGTATTATTATAGACTGATTATCTTTTCAGGTCCAAAAGCTGAGTTACAAAAATTCAACAAAGGGCACAAAGTGGTGGAATGCTGCAGCGTTTGAGACGCTGCCTGACCCACTGAGTTGCTCCAGCACTTGGTGTCCCTTTGTGTAAACAAGCATCTGCAGTTCCTTGTTTTTAATAATTTAATAAACTTGTGTTGTACGTGATGCCGAATCATTTTATAACTCTGCAGAGCACCAAAGCAACATGGCGGCATTGGCAGCATTCACATTTGTATTTACTCACTCATACACAGACACCAGATAAAAGTCATTCTGTTACTACAAAGAAATATAATGCAAACATTGGCAATGGATCTACAGAGTGGAGACAGCAGGGATGATAAGTAGGCTTTTCAGGAAGTCGTTGTTCACTGTCAGTAATGTTGGGGGCCCAACAGGATAAAGGGTCTCGACCTGAA
The DNA here is from genome assembly GCA_035221665.1 of Okamejei kenojei. Taxonomy (NCBI): domain Eukaryota; kingdom Metazoa; phylum Chordata; class Chondrichthyes; order Rajiformes; family Rajidae; genus Okamejei; species Okamejei kenojei. The sequence continues at coordinate 49,745,174 of CM069140.1, read as the reverse complement.
ACGCCACGTTCCTTTTCTCTAGTGGTTGCCGGACCCGCTGTGTTCGCCCAACATTTTGTGACTATCTTCAGGATAAAGTAGAATCCTGGCCTTCAGTAAATTTCATCAGATGTGAACTTCTGAAATGTATAAAGCATAGAAATCACAGTAGACCACCCTCCAATTAATTGTCCCGATTAATCAATTTAAAGGGGGAAAATCTAATTCGTTATTTTTGACATTTCCCTATAGAAGAGATTTCAGTGAAATCATGGAGATATGGCAATTTGAAAATGTTGAATATCTTTTTGTAGCTCGTGAGAGGCAGATGCCCCTTTCTTTTCCCAAATCCAATGATTGATTCTCTGGGGTAAAGAGATAAAAAAAAACAGTGAGTGCGACATTATTTTCACAGGTGAAGTAGTTGTACATTGCACCACTGAGAGATCGGTTTCAATTCTTCCCGTGATGATGTCCCAGTCTCCACCATCTGATTTACAGAGGTATCAGACTATGTTCCACATCCCTTGGCAACTAGCTCAAGGCCCTGACACACATCTGAGTTTATTTGCCTGCTGCCTCAATGAACAATAAAGCAAAGCTTTATTTATAAAGTAACTATGCCTCGGTTACTCATGACAGATTAGACTTATATATTATTCTCAAGATAGCTTTTTAAATTCACTCTTCAACAGTATCAAACATAATGCATCCATAGTGAAAAACAAAAGGAAAAACAGAAGGATCTACTAGAAAATAATTTTGAGTTGCTGATGTATATTTTACTTTCTGTTAACAACCCCTCTTCAGACATAAATTTCTATGAAAAACTTTTCAACTTAAACATATCAAAATTGGCAATATTCAATATGGCATTGAGATTTAATTCACTTCCATATTTGCCCATTGAAGGTGACTGAAGTCTAGCATCTGTGGCATCTAGGCTTCTGAACAGTCCTTCCATAAGAAAGGTGGGACTCTCTGATTTCACCTCTACTCCATTACAGACAATTGTATCTGTCCGTGCAACTGTTGCGCTACAATTCTGCACTCTGATCTTTGCTCCACCTATTGTACTTGAGTTTGACTTGATTGTATCTGATTAGATGGCATGCAAAACAGCTTTTCACTGTACCTTGATACACGTGACAATAATAAACCCAACCCTAAACCAAAAGAGGATTAATGAGGGCAGGGATTCTGTGGTTGTTCTCAATGACTCGAGCAAGGCCTTTTATAGGGTCCCACATGGTAAGCTGGCCCAGAATGTTAGAATACCTAGATCCAGGGTGAGATAGCAAAATGTTCCATCAACTTGCACAGTGGTGGTATTTGAGAGTTGATTTTTTCAGTTACTGCCAGGCCTGTTAATCAATGGAGAGTATTACAGATAATGCTGAATCCATGGATATTAATATCATGAAAAAGAATGTAAATGTGGCATGAATGAGAAAGATGCAAATTACCCCCAATTGTGGTTACAGTGGACGATGTAGAAGGTTTCAAAGGCTCGAACAAGATTTAGAGGAACAAGATTGAGTAAATAAGCAAGGGAATGGCTGATGGAATTAAGTCAGACAAGTGTAAAAGGATGCATTTTGGGAATTTAACCAGGCCAGGATCTACTCAGTGTGTTGCAGCACCATGGGGAGTGTTATCGACATAGTTGATTGAAAACGATGGGGCTTACAAGTACATTGATCCCTGAAAATGCCAATGAGACTGATTATTTTATTTATTAATTATTTAATAATAAAAAAAAATTCCAACTGAAAGAACATTTTTTTACCACCCTTGTTCATGCTCCATTAAAAATAAACTTGTCTTTTAAACAAAAATAACCGAGTGCAGCGGAATTAACCACAGGATTACATTTGTCAGGTATTAACATCAAGAAAGATTAATGATCTTACCACACATTCAATTGTCACAGGATTATCCAAAAAAAAAAAACAAAGATAAGTAATTTAAGTGCACCAACACTACTCATTAAATACTATAGCAGTATTGTAACAGTTAGAAATTCACGGTGATGATTACCATAATAAAAAGTGAGAAATTATATTTCTCGAGGTATCACTCTGCTTCTTGCCAAATTCATTAAGAAAAAAACTCCCAGTCTGCAAGAAAAGCTTGTGTAATAGTCAGCAGACTCATGCAGTGACCTTCTAAGAGAAATTAGCAGCTACAATAGAATCGCACAAACTATAGCCGTCTTGCCAATAATTGACACAGAATATGGAAATATCATGCAGATCCAGTTACAGGCTGGGTTAAAAAGAGAGAGCACTCACATTTATGTGGCATCTTTTATGACTTCAGGGGCATCCTAATAAACTGCACAGTAAATGAAGTAACTGTGAGGTGCTGAGAATGATCGAAAGTAGAAACACAATCAAATTCAATAAATTGCAATAAGGCAAATAATCTTAGTGACAATGGGTGTGAGCATAATGTTGACTAAGGTGTCAGGGAAACTCTCCTCTAAATAGTGGCATGGAATCTTTAACATCCATTTAGGAGGATGAAAACAGTCTTAGTTTAATGCCATACTTGGCAGTCCGTATTCCAACCACTGCATTACTCCCTGAGTACCGCACTGAGCAAAGTCCAGATCAAAGGGTCAAGCAACAGGACTGGAGTTAGAAACAAGCATCTTTTGACTCGCGGGGCTACACTGAGCCAGAGCTACATGGGCAGCACAAAACACGTATTCATGAGGAGAAAAAAACATGTGTTGAACTGGATTGAGCGGCATAATGGAACACTAGTTTAGAGCCACACACAAACACAGTCAAGGGAGCCAAGAGTGTTTAATTGTGTTATGTTTCTGACAGTGGAAACAATGGAATTCTCTTATTTGAAACAGCATAACCAATATAACCATAAACAATTACAGCATGGAAAAGGCCCTCTCGGCCCTTCAGTCCGTGCGACCATTTGTTTTCCCTAGTCCCATCTACCAGCACTCAGACCCTACCCTCCATTACCTTTCACGTCCATATACTATCCATTTACTCTTAAATGTATAAAATCGATCCTGCCTCCTCCACTTTCTGCGGGAAGCTCATTCCACACCAGCCACCACCCTTGAGTAAGAAGTTCCCCCTCACATACCCAAAACTTGTCCTTAATCCGCACGCATGTATGCCCTCTTGTTTGGAATCTTCTACCATAAAGGGAAAAAAAAACGTTTCCAGATATATTACAGTCTATCCCTTTCATCTATTATAATGCCTAATCAAGTCCCCCTAACTCTGCGCTGCCAAGTGATAATGACCTATTGTTCATTACTTCTTGTAACCCATAGTTGTGGAACCACTCGTCAACATTGCTAGTAATTTGTATCTCTCTATTTGTTGGCATCCTTCCTAAATAGGCTGACCAAAATTGTACCATCCATAATAGAATGGGTGTTACAAGCCTTTGTAACAATTTTATACATTACTTCTACTCATATTAGCAATGCTTGATTTATAAAGGCCAGCACACCAAAGGTCTTTCTTTTCCACCCTATCTACTGCGATTCACCTTCAGGAATAATGCACCACCAGTTATTCTAGATCCCCTCTGTTCCAAAGATTCCTCAATTCCCTACAATTACATGTTAGTCCTATTTTGATTTGTTGCCAAGATGTAGCACTCTTCACACATATCAGCATTAAACTCATTCTGCCCCCCCAAAGCTTCAGCCCACTTTTCCAAAATAAATGGCCAATCTCTCTGTAGACTTGAAAATCTACTTCATTATCCCAACATCACCTATCTTTGTATTTCTGACATCTTACTTATCTATTTTCCACCCCATCATCCAGATCATTGATATACATGACAAACAACAGTGGGACCCACACAGATCCCTGGGCACCCCATGGGTCACGGCTTTCAACCTTGACTAACAGCCATCACCATTCTCTCTGACTTCTCCATTCAGCCACTGTTGATATACATCTTGCTACTCCGCCATTAACACCCATAGATTTGAACCTTCTTAGCCAACCTTCCTAGGGGAAACTTGTCAAAAGGTCTTATTTGAAATCATATATAGACAACATCACTGCTTTACCCTCATCAATTTCCCTAGTTACCGCTTCAATAAATTCAAGAAGGTTTTTCAAACATGGACCTTCCAGCCACAAATCCATGTTGATGTTCTGATCAGGACTGCTTATCCAGTGGCTTATATATACTTATCTCTTAGTATCCTTTCCATTAATTTGCCCACCAATGACATCAACTTAATAGGTCTATAATTGCTAGGTTTATTCTTTGAACCCTTTTTAAAACAATGGAAAACAACATGCGCAGTACGCCAATACTCCGGCAATTATTCAGTGTTTAATGACATTTGAAATATTTCTTGTCATCAGGCTCTGCTATTTCTACACTAAACTTCCCTATGTCCTAGGGTATATCCTGTCAGGACCTGGGAGCCTTATCCACTTTTTTATTTTTCAAAAGTGTCAGTATTCCTCCTCTTTGTTTCTCATAGTTTCCATAGCTACTCTACTTTTTCCTTAATCTCAGAGTTCATTATCCTTCTCCTTGGTGATTACGAAGAAAAGAATTGTTCAATATCTCCCCATCTCTTTGGATCTGCAGAAAGTGTCCATTCTGGTTCTCTAATGGTCCAATTCTATCCTCGTATATGAAATAAAAAACAACTATAAATCCCGTATTAAAAGCAAATTATGACTTTAAACCAATACAACAGAATAAAATATATATGATAATAAAAAACATACACAATAACAACCTTATTAGTAGTACCCTATAAACCATAAACTTTGGGCAAGGTATGGAGCAATAGGCATCTTTGATGGTGGAGAGTAATAGTCAAGAGTATTCATCAGGGCTGTGATTCCAACCCTGGTACTGAGGCCCAAAGGGAAAGAGTGACGTCAGGCAGAGCCGTAGTGGTGGGAGACTCCACCGTCAGAGGTGCGGACAGGAGATTCTGCGGCAATAGGCCAGGGTCCAGGACGTCTCGGAGCAGCTGCACGACATCCTCAAGAGCAGCCGGAGTATGATGTGCATGGTGGCACGAATGATATAGGTCGGAAGAGGAAGGTCTGCAACAAGACTGAAAAGCAGGACCTGCAGGGTAGTGATCTCAGGATTGCTTCCAGTACCTCGTGCTAGTGAAGGTAAGAATAGGAAGATAGAGGATATGAATGTATGGCTGAGGAGTTGGTGCAGGGGGCAGGGATTCAGATATCTTCCGGGGCAGGGGAGACATGTATAAAAGGGATCGGTTGCACCTAAACTGGAGGGGGACCAACATCCTAGTGGAAAGGTTTGTTAATGCTACACGGGAGGGTTTAAACTAGATTGCTGGGTGGGATCTCGTGCAGGTCAGAGGCACAGGAGAGGCTAGAAGTTGATATGGAGGGTGATGTGGGATATGTTAATGGACAGGATAGGCAAAAATCTGGAGAGCAAGGAAGGAGGGTTAGTTTAAACTGCACGTATTTTAATGCAAGGGGCTTGACGGGTAAGGCAGATGAGCTTAGGGTGTGGATAGGTACGAGTGACTGGGACGTTTTGTAGCAATGACTGAGACTTGTTAAGGAGGGGCAGGACTGGCCAGCTAAGTTTTCCGGGGGGTTAGAGGAGCTTGGAGAGCAAGGGGGTGAGGAAAAAATGAGGTGGGGGAAGGAGAGCATTGTTGGTTAAGGAGGATGTCACGGCTGTGTTCAAAGGTGACAATAGGGAAGGTTCGTCTAGTGAGGGGTATATGGGTGGAGCTGAGGAAAGAAAACAAGGAAAGGGATGATCACCTTGTTGGGGTTGCACTAAGTGACCCCCAAATAGTCAACGAGATTAGAAGAAGCCAAATGTGCGGGTGATGCAGACAGCTGCAGGTTCAAATAAGATTGTTGAATAGCGGGGATTTCAATTTTCTACATAGAGTGGGAAATCCTAGGTGAAGGGTTTAGATGGGGTTGCAATTCCTCAAAAGTGTTCAGGAGAGTTATCTTAAGCAGTATGTGGAGGCCCCCACGCGTGAGAGGACCTATGCTGGAATACAGTATTAGGAAAAATGGGAAATTGGAAGGGCAATAATTAGTGTGTGTGGAGGAGCCTTTTTGGATGTGACCTCAGTCCGATTAGGTTTAAGATAGTTATTGATCGGGACGGAGAGGGTTCACGTGTTAAAATGCTCAACAGGGGTAAGGCCAACTTTGAGGGTATGAGAGTAGGTCTCGATTCCAAGTTATGGAGCAGGCTATTTGAGGGAAAGGAACATCTGCCAAGTGAGATGTTTTAAAAGTGTTCTGAATGAGAGCTCAAAGGATATGTAGTTTCCCGTTTAGAGTGAATGGCAAAGTAGGAAAATAAGGAAGCTTGGCTGATGAGGGATATATTTGTTAAGAATAAAAAGGACGCATGAGACAGGTATAGACAGCTGGGATCAATTCATTCCTGGAGGAGTTTCGGGGACAGGGGCAAACTAAAAAAGGAGATCAGAAAGGGAGCAGGAGATAGCTCTGGCAGGTAGCATAAAAGACAATCCCAAAAATTTTTATAAATACAATAGGGGGAAAAGAGTAACTAGAGAGAGAGTGGAATAAAAGTGGTCACCTCTGTGTGGAGCCACAGGAGATGGGCAAGGTCCTCAATGAGTATTTCTCCTCTGTATTTACCGAGGAGAAAGACAGTAGTACGGAGGTAATTGGAGCAGTCACTGAAAGTGGCATGAAAGCAGCCATGGTTACCGTCGACGTGGAAGTTACTGAAGGTACTGTCATGTTTGTGTAGGTAGACCTAACCTCTGCGGCCTGATCAGATATATACGATGACAGTGCAGGAAACTTAGAGAAGGAAATTACAGATGGTCTGGTTGTATTTATGTGTCGTCCTTAAATACAGGAGAGGTGCCAGTGGATTCTGGAGAGGTTGGCAAATGTTGTGCCTCTTTTCAAGAAGGGCTCTGCACAGAAAAATGCTAGGAAAACTATAGGGGCCGGTGAGCGTAACATCTGTTGTGGTAAGTTACTGGAGACTATTCTGAGGGAGGATAGGAAATTTTAATATATTTAATTTTTTATTTAAATTTTAATTTATAATAATTTTTAAAATTTTTTATTTTAGGTATAATATTATTATACAGGTTAATTATTAAATATTTAAATTAAATATAATATTTTATTTTTATAATATTATTTAATTTTTATATTTAATTATTTATATATTTTTATTTTTATAAATAATTTATTTTATTTTTATTTAAATTTATTTTTTTTTTGTTATTTTTTCTTTAAAACTTTTTTTTATTTTAAATTTTATTTATCAATATTTTAATTTTTCTTTTTTTTATATATTCTAAATTTTATATTTTTTTTTTTTTCTGTTATTTTTTTTATATTATTTCTAATTTTAATAATAAAAAAATATATTTATATTTTTTATATTTATTTTTATTATATATTATTTTTTTTTATTTAATTTTTTAATATATTTTTTATTTATTTTTTATATAACATTATTTTTCTTAATTTTTTATTTTATATTTTTGATTATGATTTATTTATATTTTTAAATTTAATTTTATATTACATATTATTAAAAAAATTTTAATATTTATTTTATATTATATTCTAACTTTATTTTTTATTTTTTTTTAATTTTTTATAATTTTTTTTTTTATTATTTATTTTTTAACATTTTTTTAGAATAATTTTAATATAATTTATATTTATATTATTAAATAAATAAAAAAAACTTTTTAGAAATTTATATTTTTATTTTTTTATAATTATTTATATTAAATTTTCGTGTTATATGATTTTTTTTTTAATTTATATTATCTATTATATTTTATGAATTTTTCTTTATAATTTAGTTATTTATTATTTTTTTTTATTTTTTTATTTTTTTTTTTTTTAAATACTATATTTAATAAATTATATTTTATTTTTTTTATTATTTTTTATTATTTTGTCAAAAATATATAATTTATTTCTTTTTATAAAGTAAAAATAATATATATACTTGTTAATATTTGATTATTATGATCGGTTTAATAATACCTTAATAAATAATTTAATATTTTTAAAATTTTTATTTATTTTTATTATTTTTTATATTTATGATTATTATAAAATATTTAAATAACTATTTTTTATTTGTATTTTTTTTTATTAAATTTTTTTTTTTTATTTATTTTTATTTAAATTATATATTTTTTATTCTATTTTTTAATATTTATTATTATATTTTGATAAATTTATAATATCTTTAAAATATCATTTTTATCTTTATTATATTTTATTTATTATTTAAATGTTTAATTTTTTTTTATTACATATATATTTTTCTTTATTTTATTTTTTTTTTATATTATTTTATTTTTTATTTTAAAATATTATAAAAAAAAATATATTTATTTTTATTATTTATTGTAATTTTATATAATTTTAATATATTTTATTTAAAAATTATACTATTATTAGATTATTATTCTATATTTTTTAATTTACTTTTTTTATTTTTTATATGTTTTATTTTAATATGTCTATTATTATTTTTATTATTTTATTTTATTAAGTAATATATTATGTTAAAATATTTTTAAACATTCTTATTATTCATTTTTTTATACAGGTATTTGGATAGGCAAGGGATGTTTAGGGGACAGTCAGCGTGGGGGTTTTGTACATGGGAAGTCGTTGGTCTCACAATTGATTGATGTTTTTGAAGGACGACGCAAAAAGGTTGAATGAAGGCAAGTGTAGTTGTGTGTACATGGACTTTAGTAAGGTTGTTCGACAAGGATGCGCATGGTCAATCAGTCAGGCCAGAGTAGTATTGAGAGTGATAGAAGTTAGGAAGTCCTTGTTTGCAGTTGTATAAGACATGGTGAGACCACATGTAGGATATTGTGTTCAGTTCTGGGTTTACCATGTTAGGGAAAGATATTGTCAAGTTGAAACGGTTCAGAGAGATTTACGAGGATGTTGCCAGGACTAGAGGGTGTGAGATATAGGGAGAGGTGAGTAGGCTGGGTCTCTCTTTTTCCATGGAGCGTAGGAGGGACTAGGTGAGACCTTATAGAGGTATAAAAATCATGAGAGGAATAGATGGGTAGATGCATAGGTTTTTTACCCAGAGTTGGGAATCAAGGACACTAGACGGTCACATACCGGCCTCGCACCTAAGGTGCCAGCGCGGGCCCCAACAGCGCTTTAATACGGACCCCTTCCTGAGTGGTACCTTTTTCACACGAGGGTGGTGGGTGTATGGAACAAGCTGCTAGAGGAGGTAGTTGAGGCTGGGACTATCACATCATTTAAGAAAAGTTGGACAGGTACATGGAGAGGACAGGCTTGGAGGGTTATGGACCAAGCGCAGGTAAGTGGGACTAGGGTAGCTGGGACATTGTTGGCCGGTGTGGGTGAGTCGGGCCGAAGAGCCTGTTTCCACACTGTATTAATCTGTGACTATGAGTATTTGATCCTCTAGTTGGGGAAAGCATTGGGATACAGGCTGTCTAGTGTTTGCTCACTATGGCATGCAGCTTTTACATTAGACTCTACTGGACTTTATCTTGCACTAAATGTTATTCCCTTTATCCTCTATCTATACACTGGGGACGGCTTGATTGTAATCATGTACCACTGTCATCGCTGATTGGATACTACACAACGAAAAGGTTTTCACTGTACCAAGGTACATGTGACAATTATAAACTAAACTAAAATTTAGAGAAGCATCAACCCTTGGATGTGTTGGCTGTGAAATTGATAAATCTGCTCAATTCAAATTTATAGATAAGACTGAAAAGGCACTCACAAAGTAAATTAAATATTAACAGATGCAGTTTTAGTGCAGAGGAATGTTGAATAGATGTGTTTTGGAATGATATCAAAAGAGAACCAACTTAAGATATTTGTTGCACTTATAGGAATACAATAACATAGTGGGACCGGAAAGGTAACATAAACACATCATTCATTTGGGGGGGGACAAATATTAGTAAAGTTAATATAAATTAGGAAGTATTGCTTTAAACTTGGGTTATGGCCAAGAAAATTAGAAATTATTCTGAAATTAGCCCGCTCCAGGCCGTTCCAGCCACGACATTTCCCGACTCGACCGCCCGCAGGCCCCGGGCCCCAACTCTGGCCCGAGAGCCGCCGGCCCTGAGTCCCCGACGCCATCTTGTCCACGAGGTGCGACTCCAGGACTCCCAGGACGCCGCATTCACCGACCTCCACGCCGATGCTTGCCGCCCGACCTCCACCTGCTTATGTTGATGCCAGCCCGTGCCTGCTGCGGTAACTCTGTTTTCTCCCACCCCTCCCCGATTCCACGCCCATCACCAGCGACAACGCGGACCTTGCGAACCTCGCCCGTCCCCGGGACCACCTAACTCCATCGCTGCACAAGGCCCATCCAGCATCGCCGGATGCATGGGCCCACGAATAGACCACAGCCGCAACCGCCTCACTTGCATCGCGCGGACGGGGCTACCCGAGCCGGCCGCCGACCGAACACTCATCTCGCCGCCCTCACCGGTCGGTACCGACCACCAGACCACCGGGGACCGCCAACGGCATTTCGCCGCGACCCGTTTCTATGCGTGGACTCTACCTCGGGCCCGCCGGACCCACGACACTCACCGCCCTCCAGCAGCCCACAGCCGTCGCCGCACCTGCAACTGGTTCTGCGTGGGCCTGAAGCCTCCAACATTGCAAATCGCTCCCACGCTCTGTCTTTAACGGCACTGGGTCCTAGGACGTCTCCCCAGACCCCAGTAACCTTAGTGGCTATTCCACTAGGTCTTTCCTCATTTCCCCCGCCTACCATGTACCCCTGCCTTTCCCACCCATTCCACAGCCCCCATTACCCCCCACCCCCTGACCACCCTCACCCCCACTCCACAACATCGCTTGTCCTCAGTCCTCTCACCTGCCTTCCTCCGGCCAACCCCCTTTAGTGCGCGTTGTGCACCATCCCCCCGGTCCTCCCCTCTCCGAATCGAACGGTGTTCGGTCCTCAGCAGAGGTCTACCTTTGTCCCTCGTCCCACATCAATGAGTTCCGCGCCCACATACGACTTGGAGCTCTTCTACCGTAGCTCCGCTCACAGCGTTCTTCCCACGGAAGAAGCCCTCGCCCCCACTGATGATCCTTTTCCTGTTCCACGCACCGCCTCACTTGGAACCCCCTCGTTGTCTCCGGCTGTAGAAACATTTATCCAGTACTGCCGTCGGGTCACAACCGCCTCGGACTCTACAATCCCTGTCTCACTCCAATTCTTCAGCCTGAACGTGCTGCCATCGACTCACTCGTAACACCCAGACTGGGTTATCAAACCGCCGACAAGGGAGGTGCCGTGGTTAGTTGGCGCGTCGGATCTTCTACAAAGCGGAGCCGAGCGCCACTCCTGGACACCTCTCCTACTACCCCTGGACAAGACCCCCTGAGAACACCATGGCGATCTCGTGCACCATAACTGATACTTTCAGCTCGGATCCCTACCCGAAGCCTACGACCTCTCGTTCCCAGCCCGCACGGCCCGATTTACCTTCTCCCCAAAATCCACAAACGACTGCTCCCTGGCAGACCCATTGTCTGCGGCCTGTTCTGTGCCCACGAACACATTCCACATACCTTGACGCCTTCCTATCCCCCTTTGTTAAATCCCTCCATACCTATGTTCAAGGACACCTCAGACACTCTCCAGTCGGCTCCGGTGCATTCCATTCCCCAGGCCCCATCCTCTCATCTTTTACCATGGAACGTCCAGTCACTTTACACTCCATCCCCCAACCAGGACGGTCTCATTGCCCTCCGGTTTCTTCTCTCGACAAGAGGAGCAATCCCATAACCCGTCCACTGCTACCCTACTCACGCCTAGCTGAGTTGGTCCTCACCCTCAATAACTTCTCTTTTGATTCCTCCCATTTCCTCCAAACACAAGGCGTAGGCTATGGGCACCACGCATGGGCCCCTGATTACGTTGCCTCTTTGTTGGGTATGTCAGAACAATCCTTGTTCTCGGAATTCACAGGGCCCCATCACCGACATTACCTCCCGTTACCTCGACGACTGATTTGCGGTGTTCACCTCCTGCACCCAACACAACTGACTGATTCATTCATTTCCAACCAACAACTTCCATCCGGAACAACTTACACTTGGACCAATTTCCGACACTTTCCTACCATTCCTTGACCTCACCATCTATATTGCAGGTGATAAAACTCATGACCGACATCCACTACAAACGCCCTACTGACTCCCACAGCTACTGGGGACTACTCCCTCTTCCCACCCTGCTTCCTGTAAAGGACTCAATCCCCTATTCCCAATTCCTCCGTTACGCCGCATCTGCTCCCAGGATTGAGGTGTTCCACACCAGTTATCAAAATGGCCTCATTCTTCAGAGAACGGGGATTCCCTCCCCCACTAATGGATGACGGATCGCACCAGGGTCTCCTCCCATACCCCCGCAACACTGCCTCGCTCCCCATTCCCCCACTCGCAAACAGGACAGAGGTCCCCCTGGTCCTCACCTTTCCACCCCACCAGCCGGCAAATACAACATTTTGTCCTCCGCCAATTTAGCCACCTCCAACGTGACCCCTCACCCGCACTTTTCCCATCTCCCCCCCTGTCTGCCTTCCAGCAATGGCCACGCCGGCCCTCGCATATACCTTGTCCATTCTTCCCTCCCCTCCCACTCTACCCTCTCCCAGGGCACTTTTCCCTTGCAACGACAAAGAACTGCAACACTTGTCCCTTCACCTCCACCCCTCCAAATCTTTCAGGGACCAAGCAGTCTTCAGGTCCGACAGAAGGTTCCCCCCCCACCTGCACTCCTCCAAACCTCATCTACCTGCATCCGTTGCTCCAGATGCCCAGATGAATTCTATATCGGTGAGACCAAGCGGAGGCTTTGGCGATCGCTTCGCCGAACACCTCCGCTCGGTCCGCATATAACCAACCGACCTCCCGTGGCTCAGCACTTCAACTCCCCTCCCATTCCACAATCCGACTCTCGGTCTGGCCTCCTCCACGCCAGAGTGAGCAAAACCGCAAGCTGGAGGAACAGCACCTCATATTCCGCTTGGGGAGTCCTGCATCCTATTGGGCTTGAATATTGAATTTTATCAATTCTGTTAACCCATGCTGTCTCTCCACCTTCCCACCTCTCCCTCAGCCCTCGGGCCCTGGCATTTCCCTCTATCTCTATCTCCCTCCCCCACCCAAGTGGCCACCAGGCTCTATTTTCACACCACAAACAGCTTTATCAATGGCTTGTTACCTTTATCACCGATACTCTTTTTTGCATCTCTTATCACTCTTTGTTCCTTATCTCATCCACATCACCATCTATATCTTCGTTTCCCTGATCCCTGACCAGTCTGAGATAGGGTCTCGACCCGAAACGTCGCCTATTCTCCTTCGCTCCTTAGATGTGCTGCACCCGCTGAGGATTTCTCCAGCTTTTTTGTGTACCCAAGAAATTATTCTTGATGTTTTTTGAATCATATGCCTTGGATGGCATATTAACTCCATTTCTGAGCAACACACTTCAGGAATAATGTCTACACCTCAGAGAGAATATCAAGAATGAGGAAGGTCAAAAACATGGAAAGACATAGCAGCTGATAATGTTCTGCTTGCAGTAGAAGAGGTTAAGGGAGATTTGATAGAAGAGTTCAAAATGATGTAAAGGCTTGATAACCTAAAAGGAAAGTTTCCATTGGAGGTAGGTCAGTAATCAGAGAGATTAGTGGAGAAATATTTTTCAGTAGTTTAGTTTAAAGATACAGCGTGGAATCAGGCCCTTTGGCCCACCAAGTCTGCGCCGACCAGCGATCCCCGCACACTTACACTATCCTACACACACTAGGGATAATTTACAATTATACCAAGCCAATTAACCTTCAAACCTTTACACCTTTGGAGTGTTGGAGGAAACTGGAGATCCCAGAGAAAACCCACGCTGGTCATGGGGAGCATGTACAAACTCCGTACAGTCAAGCCCATAGTCAGGATCGGACCCGGATCTCTGGCACAGTAAGGCAGCAACACTACAACTGCACCACTGTGTCTCCCTGTATTTCATAATGTATAATGACTGGCAAAATGCTAACTGAGAGATGGGAGTAAATTTAGTTTCATCTTTAAAAAGTAAATTGGAAAGGATATATTTAAAAATTGAAGTAAGACATCTATGGGCCAAATAGCTTTCTCTTTGCTATACGTTTTTACGATCCCTTATGCTTGACATAGGAAATCATAACTATGTAACTGAACCTCTTGGGTTACCAATATTTCGACTCAGTTTTCTGTGGAAAGGGTTATCACAAACAGAGGGTAGTTGTTCTGGTAATAGCATTGGAAAATATGTTAATTAAAAGTGTTTGGGCTATTAGATGGCTGAAAATCGTCTAAATGTACAGATTCACACAGCTGCTGGGCACTGGGAATTGCAGCTGTTTTCACACAAAACTCAAGCACTGAGGTGATATTGTCACATTTAGCACAGTTGGCAATTCCTTCAAGTCAATATGCAGTAGATTGATAAAGGATACAATTGGCATGTGTGCTGTATGTTCCAGATATGGCTGCATACAGCAGCTCGAGTGATTACAAAAATACTTCACAATATGAAAACAAAAAAGATGGCAGATGCTGGAATCTGGAGCAAAAAAAACCAAACTGCTGAAAAAACTCAACCAGGCAGGCAGCATCTGTGTAGGAAATTGGTCAGTCGATGGTTTTGATCAAGGCCCTTCCTCTGGATATGAAAATATTATATAGAAACATAAAAAATAGGTGCAGTGGGAGGCCATTTGGCCCTTCAAGCCAGCACCGCCATTCATTGTGATCATGGCTGATCTTCCCCAATCAATAACTAGAGCTCTATCTAACTCTCTCTTAAATCCATCCAGTGATTTGGCCTGCACTGCCCTCTATGGCAGGGAATTCCACAAATTCACAACTCTCTGGGTGAAAAAGTTTTTTCTCACCTCAGTCTTAAATGGCCTCCCCTTTATTCTAAGACTGTGGCCCCTCGTTCTGGACTCCAGGCACGTAAATCGCTATCAAAATATGGAGGGGACCTGGGGACAGGGGGGACACAATTTCTTGGCGGCTGCCTGCGCATGCGCACACTCACACACACATGCGAGGCTTCGGAGGCTCAATCCAATGCTGAATGCAGCTCAACTCTGCCTGTCTCGCCGGGTTAACCTACAGCCATGCCTGGACTGACGGGACACCAGCGCTGCTTCTCCGTGCTGACTGTAAACCTGGGCCATATATCCCACAAGTCCAGGCTGGGCTGTAGGTTAACCTGGTGGGACTGGCAGAGTTAAGCTGGGTTTAGCGGTGCTTCTCTGCGCTGGCTGTGGGCCTGGGGGCACAGCTCCCGTCTGACTCCCGATGACTCTGGTCAGCCCTGGGCGTGGGGGGCAAGGGGGCACACTAGGGTGGGGACTAGAAGGACAGGCAGTACCAGCGACTCCACCAAGGATGGTGCCAGAGAGCAGGGTCGATTATGCTGCGGGTGAGGCGCAGGTCGGTGCCGAGATGTTTCTACGGGCACATCTCTACTGCGTTGTACGGGTCTTGGTGAGACCACACCTGGAGTATTGCATAAAGTTTTGGTCTCCCTAATCTGAGGATAGGGACATTCTTGCCATAGGGGGAGTACAGAGAGATTCCCCAGACATGTAAATCTCCCTGGGATGGCAGGACATACATTATGAGAAAGATGGGTAGACTCGGATGTACTCGCTAGGGGGAAATTTAAGAGATTGAGGGGGGGTCTTATAGAAATGTACACATTCTTAGGGGTCAGACAGGCTAGATGCAGGAAGATTGTTCCCAATTGTTGGGGAAGTCCTGAACAAGGGGTCACAGTTTAGGATAAGGGGGAGTCTTTTAGGTCCGAGATGAGAAAAACATTGTTCAACACAGGAGTGGTGAATCTGTGGAATTCTCTGCACAGGTTGTTGAGGCAGTTTATTGGCTATAATTTAAGGGGAGTTAGTTGTGGCCCTATGGCTTAAGGGTTCAGGGGGTATGGAGGAGGAAGGGCAGGTACTGGATACTTAGTTGGATGATCTCAGCCATGGATCTGTTGGATTGGCACGGGGCAGGACTTGCAAGGGCTGGATGGTCAGTAAGAAGGATAAGTAGTGGAGTGGGGGAGCTGTTGGGGGAGTAAAGGGTTGATGTAAAAAGATGAAGGATTAGTTTCGCCGAAACCGGGTTGTACATACAAGCCTGGCAGAGGAGTCTTTTATGAGGGAATTCTTTCCTCTATGATGGCCACAGTCCCGCCATCCCAGGGATCAATCTCGCGAACCTACGCTGCACCCCCCCCTGCCTCTCAATCACAAGGATGTCCTTCCTTCAAATTAGGAGATCAAAATGTACGCAATACTCCAGATGTGGTCTTACCAGAGCCCTATACAACTGCAGAAGAACCTCTCGACGCCTATACTGAAATCCTCTTGTTATGAAGGCCAACATTCCATTAGCTTTCTTCACTGCCTGCTCGACCTGCTCGCCAACACTTTCAGTGACCGGTGTAGTGTACAAGGAACACCCAGGTCTTGCTGTACCTCCCCCTTACCTAACCTAACCCCGTTGAGAGAATAATCTGCCCCCTTGTTTTTGCAACCAAAGTGGATAACCTCACATTTATCTATATTATACTGCATCTGCTACCATCTGCCCACTCACTCAAACCTGTCCCCAGGTCACCCTGCAAATTCCTAACATCCTATTCACAGTTCACACTGCCACGCAGCTTTGTGTCATTCGCAAACTTGCTAGTGTTTGCTTCCTAATTCCCTCTTCCCAATCATTAATATATATGGTAAAAAACAGTTGCGGGCCCCAACTCCGAGCCTTGCGGCACTCCACTCGCCACTGCCTGCCATTCTGAAAAGGACCTGTTCACTCCTACTCTTTGCTTCCTGTCTGCACCAACCAATTTTCTATCCACATCAACACCCCCACCCCCAATACCATGTGCTCTAATTTTAGTCCACCAGTCTCCCGTGCGAGACCTTATCAAAGGCTTTCTGAAAGTCTAGATACACTACATCCACTGGCCCCCCGTCATCCATTTTACTTGTCACATCCTCAAAAAATTCCAGGAAGTATTTGTTCCAACTATGATTTTCCTTTCATAAATCCATGCTGACTTGGACTAACCATTTTACTGCTATCCCAATGCCCCTCTTTAATAATTGACTCCAGCATCTTTCCCACCACCGAAGTCAGGCTAACTGGTCTGTAATTCCCCATTTTCTCTCTCGCTCCTTTCTTGAAAAGTGGGATAACATTAGCTATCCTCCAAACCACAGGAACTGATCCTGAATCTATTGAACATTGGAAAATGATCACCAATGCGTCCACTATTTCTAGAGCGACCTCCCTGAGGACCCTGGGATGCAGTCCATCAGGGCACGGGGATTTATCATCCTTCAGTTTCATTAGCCTACCCAATACTATTTCTCGCCTAATGAAAATTTCTTTCAGTTCCTCGACCCCCTTAGATCCTCTGTCCTCCAGTACTTCTGGGAGATTGTTTGTGTCTTCCTTATTAAAAATATGAACTGTTGGAGGATGGAGGATGGAGGGTAATCATAGATGGAGTGTAATATTTATCATAATTTATCATAATTATTAATCATCATCCATATCTTTCTTTGCTCTACTGTCCTTTGATGAGATGATTAGGCTTCTGAGAACTTGGTTATAGATCAATTTTCCAGTCACCGTTTCAACTATCCTAGTTTTTCCCATTGCCAGAGTGAGACCACATGTACATTGAAGGAACAGCTCCTCATTTTCCACTCGGTTTGCTTATAACACAAAGATATGAACATTGAATTCTCCAATTGTAGGTAACTAACCAACCCCCTCCCCCTCTTTGCCTACTTTGAAGAACTCCTCCTCCTCCCTCCGAAGACAGTTTTACAACCTCCTCTCTAACTGCTCCCCCTCTGTGATCCCCCCATCCTTCCAACTCTACGACTACATCCTAACCCAAACCCGATACCACAGCCACGTTTGAATAAACCATCTCGTACCCATATATAAATATAACCATATAACAATTACAGCACGGAAACAGGCCCTCTGGGCCCTTCCAGTCCGTGCCGACCATTTGTTTTCCCCTAGTCCCATCTACCTGTACTCAGACCATACCCCATGGCTTCCAGCTCCGTTTCCCTATCTCCCAGTTCGGAACCAAGCCGGACGATCGATACCAACTGGCTATCTGCCGCCATACGCAACAATTCTCCCACCGGGCACGGAGATCTATCCTGGCTGCGATGCGCCGGCACCAGCAGGACCTTGCTTTGACTGTCCCGAAACTTCGGGCCTCACTCACCCAGACCTGCAATGGAGCCCAACTCTACTTCATCCGCCTCCAGGCCGCTCCTGCCACCGACACTCCGCAATTCAACCGCCTGCAGGCTCCGGGCCCCAACTATGGCCCGTGCCGCCTGCCCGAGGCCCGCGATGCCATGAGGAGCAGCTTCAGCACTCACCAGGACGCCACCTTCGCCGACCTCCATGTCAATGCTGCCACCGACCTTCACCTGCCTACCGATGATGCCCAGCCTCGCTGCTTCACCCGTAACTCTGAATATCTCCCCCTCCCCGATTCCTCTGACTATCGCCACCATAACGGGACCACCTAACCTCACCACCCCACTGGGCCTATCCAACATTGCCGCCGCACTGGGCTCGCCGAATATCGCAGCCGCACCTGGCCCATCGAACATCGCCGTCGCACTGGGCTCATCCGACATT
Source organism: Okamejei kenojei (assembly GCA_035221665.1). Lineage (NCBI taxonomy): Eukaryota > Metazoa > Chordata > Chondrichthyes > Rajiformes > Rajidae > Okamejei > Okamejei kenojei. Next base: position 49,726,395 of record CM069140.1, on the reverse strand, counting down.
CAACATTGCCGCCGCACCGGACCTACCGAACATTGCCGCCGGACCGGGGCTCACCGAACATGGCCGCCGCACCGCGTCCTACTCACCGGGCTGGCCGAACCGCGCCACCCCATCGACCATCCGCCCACCGGGACCTCCCACGCATCGCCCGCCAACCCGGACTCCACTACCCGTGGACTCCTACCATCGATTCCACCGACCCTTGCCACTCCACCGCCCTCCAGCAGCCCACAGCCGTTGCCTTACCTGCAGCCTGGACTCAGTCCCTCAGGCTAGTCCCCCTAACCCTGGTAACCTCAGCCGCTGTTCCACTGACTCTTCCCCATCCCCCTCAAACCATGTGACCCCAAGATCTTCCCCACCACTCTACAGTCTTCATGCTCCCTCCTCCCTGACACCCACCACCCCCCACGAGGACATCGCCTCGGCCTCAGTCCACTCACCTGCCTTCCTCCAGCCCAACCCTCATTCCTGCCGTGTGTTCGCCATCCCCCCTTACCTCCCCCTCTCTGATACCGAACGGTCGGTCCTCAGGAAAGGCCTTACCTTTGTCCCCCTCTGTCCCCACCTCAATGAGATCCGCACCCAGCACGACTTGGAGCTCTTCTACCGTCGCCTCTGCCTCACAGCATTCTTCCATGGGAAGGAGTCCTCGCCCCCTATTGATGATCCAATTTCCCGTCTCCAACGGACCCCCTCCTCGTGGATCCCCCTCATGGCCTTCCGGCTTTAGACCTTTTTATTCAAAACTGCCGGTGGGACATCAACCACCTCAACCTTCTCCACTCCCCTGTCTCACTCCAATCTCTCCCCCCCGAAACGTACAGCCATCGACTCACTCCGCAACAACCCAGACTGGGTTATCAAACCCGCCGACAAGGGAGGTGGCGTGGTAGTCTGGCGCGTCGATCTCAACAAAGCTGAGGCCATGCTCCAACTCTCGGACACCTCCTCCCACTTACCCCTGGTCCATGACCCCACAGACGAGCACCAGGCCACTATCTCTAGCACCATCACTGACTTCATCCACTCCGACTCCCTGCCCCCCCAAGCCTCCAACCTCATCATTCCCCAGCACCGCACAACCCAATTTCACTTTCTCCCCAAAATCCACAAACCTGACTGTCCTCGTAGACCCATTGTCTCTGCCTGTTCTTGCCTTACCAAACTTATTTCCACATACCTTGACTTCATCCTATCCCCCCTGGTTAAATCCCTCCCTACCTATGTTCAAGACACCTCAGACACTCTCCGTTGTCTCCGGGCATTCCATTCTCTAGGCCCCTCATCTTCACCATGGACGTCCAGTCACCCTACACCTCCATCCCCCACCAGGATGGTCTCAAAGCCCTCCGGTTCTTCCTCGACCGGAGAACCAACCAATACCCATCCACTGATACTCTCCTCCACCTAGCAGAGTTGGTCCTCACCCTCAATAACTTCTCGTTTGACTCCTCCCATTTTCTCCAAATACATTGGTGCTACCTCCTGCACCCACAAACAAATAACTGACTTCATCCACTTCACCACTAACTTCCATCTGGCACTCAAATACACCTGGCCATTTTTGACACTTCCCTACCATTTCTTGACTTCACTATCTCCATCGCAGGTGATAGACTTCTGACCAACATCCACTATAAACCCACTGACTCCCATGGCTATCTAGACTACACTTCTTCCAACCCTGCTTCATGTAAAGACTCCATCTCCTACTCCCAATTCCTCCGTCTGCGCCACATCTGCTCCCAGGATGAGGTGTTCCACACCAGGGCATCGGAAATGTCCTCATTCTTCAGGGAACAGGGGTTCCCCTCCCCTACTATAGATGAGGCTCTCATCAGGGTCTCGTCAATACCCCGTAACACTCTCCCCATCCCCCCAATCGTAACAAGGGCAGAGTCCCCCTAGTACTCACCTTTCACCCCACTAGCTGTCACATGCAATAAATAGTCCTCCGTCATTTTCGCCACCTCCAACGTGACCCCACCACTCGCCAAATCTTCCTATCTCCCGCCTGTCTGCTTTCCGCAAAGACTGCTCCCTCCGTAACTCCCTCGTCAATTCTTCCCTTCCCTCCCACACCACCCCCTCCCCGGGCACTTTCCATTGCAACCGCAAGAGATGCTACACTTGTCGTTTTACCTCCCCATTCAAGGACCCAAGCAGTCCTTCCAGGTGCAACAGAGGTTCACCTGCATCTCCTCCAATCTCATCCATTGCATCCGCTGCTCTATATGTCAGCTGATCAACATCGGTGAGACCAAGCGTAGGTTTGGCAATCGTTTCGCCGAACACCTCTGCTCGGTCCACATTAACGAACCTGATCTCCCGGTGGCTCAGCACTTCAACTCCCCCTCCCATTCCGAATCCGACCTTTCCATCCTGGGCCTCCTCTATGGCCAGAGTGAGCACCACCAGAAATTAGAGAAGCAGCACTTCATATTCCGCTTGGGCAGTCTGCACCCTAGCGGCATAAACATTGACTTCTGAAATTTCCAGTAGCCCTTGCTGTCTCCTCCCCTTCTCAGCTCTTCCTCAACCCTCGGGCTCCTCCTCTTCCTTTCTCCTTTCTCCTAGCCCCCCCCCCCCCCCCCCCCCCCCCCCCCCCCCCCCCCACCCTACATCAGTCTGAAGAAGGGTTTCGGCCCGAAAAGTTGCCTATTTCCTTCGCTCCATAGATGCTGCTGCACCCGCTGATTTTCTCCAGAACGTTTGTCTACCTTCGATTTTCCAGCATCTGCAGTTCCTTCTTAAACCCCTCCTTCTTCCCTCCCCTTCTTTTTCTCCTCTCTCCCCTGTGCCCCACCTATTTTTCCCCTTCCACCTATATTCCTTCTCCAGCTTCCCAATTTGCAACTCTTCAATCCTTATCTCACACCTCTGTCTATTCATCTCTGGCCTTTGTCCAACCATCGGTCTATCAAACACCCCATTCATCTTTATCAATTTATCACTTGCTATGCTTTGTCATGCCCTTCTTTTCTTCCAGCTTACTCCACCCCCTCTCCTCCCCACACCCCCCCACCACCTCCACACCATGATTAGTCTGAAGAAGGGTCATGACCTGAAATATCACAGAAATATCTCCAGAGATGAGACATGAATCGCCGAGTTACTTTAGCATCTTGTGTCTTTTTTGTAAACTAGCAGCTGTAGTTCCTTGTTTCCACTTTATATTGAGGGGGCAATAAATGTTTTCATCATTTCTAACTAGTTCTAGTATAAATTAATAATTGTCACAGTGGGTGGCACAGAATATAACTAGCATAGCCACTGCCTCACAGTCCTAAAGACTCAGGTTCAATCCTGATCTACGCTAAATATTGGCCAGTGTACACAAGGGCAAAGCACGATAGAGTGTTATTTTGGAAACCAGTTTGTAAATCAAAGCAGCCTTTGCTAATTAAATTACCTAATTTAATGACTCGTACATACTATGAATTGTCCACAAAGGTAAGTAATCACATCCTCATTTTTTCTGCAAGCCGTTTAGTGCTCGTTTACCTGATACAGATTGCTGCAGTGAAATCAATGGAAAATTAGGGCACGTTGCCATAGGAATACCAGTTATTTAAATGCAACATATTACTGCATTGATAGGTTTGAAATGAATGAAAATGAATAATGAAGCCATTTCAAAAGAGTTGATCAATGTAAAATAAGTAAAAATGTTATTATGCTGATCTAGACAATACACCGTCTTTTGCTGATATATTGATCATCAAGTCATTAAGAATAAGTATCACAAATAGCTCACTTAATCCAATTGAAACGGTACTTACTCTGAGTCAAATGTCAAAAATATATTTGGAAAGTTGATTCTCTTATACTTTGTGTAATGATGATTATGTTTAAGTGAAATTGTTTCTATGCAGATCAATCTTCAGAGAGTTTATAAATAAATACCTAATCGATATGACAGTTGGCTTGTGAAAGTCACATGGAGGCAGTACACCTCTCCAAATATATCATAACTCCTGCATCTTTTTGTTATATCAAAGAACTAACTTTTAATCCAAAAGTAATCGTTTTATGAAGTGTTTCAATGTCAGTTTACCAGGAAATGTTACAAAACTATTTTTGGACTGATTTCACGATCTCAATTTTACAATGTGAAATTCTTGCACTGTTTGATGTCTTTCGTGTTAACCATGTCTGAACTGTCACAAAATCCACAGAATTCCTCCGAATGGCCGCATCAAGAAAATTATAATTCCATTCAAACGCCCTTCCAGAATATGGGAAATATTGAAAGATCACTAGCTTTGCACCGCTTCTTATAATGGCCTGTTAGGTCAGCACGTAATTAGCCTTTAGTCACTTTTGTTTAACTAGTACCTTATTTTTTTGCTAAAATAATTGTTTTAAGATCCTCCTGTCCTCCCCCTTGATTTTTCAAAGATTACAGAGATATCATGAAGACAGATGCGATGCTGGCTCAAAGGGCCGAATGGCCTCCTCCTGCACTTATTATCTATTGTCTATTGTCTATTGTCTAAAATCTGTCGGGGAGCGGCCTTGTTGCGGGAAGTGCCTTGTGGGAAAAGTGCGAGTCTTTGCCTTGTGAGAAAAGTGCGAGTCTCTGGCTCAAGAGTCTTTGGCGAGGAGGCTGAGAAGAGGAGTCTACGCCAAAAATTGGAGATGGCGGGACTTGGGAAGAAGTCATGACGGGTATGATGATTCAGTATGATGCTTGCAGGATGTGGGAGGTCAGGGACACTGATGGTGCCTCTGGCTGCTACAACTGCGGGATGTGTGTCCAGGTTCAGCTCCTGAAGGACTGTGTTGGGGCACTGGAGAAACAACTTGATGACCTCAGGATCATCCAGGCAAACAAGAGTTTCCTGGACAGGACCTACAGTGAGGTTGTCTCACCCAGGATACAGGGAGAACGAAAGTGGGTGACTGTGAGAAAGGGGATTAACTCTGGAGTGCAGGAGACCCCAGTGGCTGTGCCAAATGAAAACATGTACACCATTGGGAGCTGTCGGGGCAGACGACGCTTCCAGTCTGAGTGGAGGGCAGGTCGGTGGCTCCAATCCTAGCGTTGAGACTCAACTGGTTAGACCGACATCGGGCAGAGCTATAGTGGTGGGTGACTCCATTGTCCGAGGTGCGGACAGGAGATTCTGTGGCGGCAGGCGAGACTCGAGGATGGTCTGTTGCCTCCCTGGTGCCAGGGTTCAAGATATCACAAACCGACTTCAGAACATCCTCGAGAGGGAAGGTGAACAGCTGGCAGTAGTTGTGCACATGGGCACAAATGACGTCGGGAAGAAGAGGAAGGAGGTTCTGCAACGTGAGTTTAGAGAGTTAGGAAGAAGACTGAAAAGCAGAACTTCTAGGATGGTTATCTCCAGATTGCTTCCAATACCTTGCGCTAGTGAGAGCAGGAATAGGGAGATAGGGGATCTGAATGTGTGGCTGGGGAGCCTGGTACAGGGAGCTAGGATTTAGCTTTATAGACCACTGGAGTCTCTTCTGGGGTAGGGGTGACCCGTACAAAAGGGATGGGTTTCACTTTAACTGGAGGGGGACCAATGTTCGGGCAGGTAGGTTTTCTAGTGCTACACGTGTGGGTTTAAACTAAATAGTGGGGGGGAGGGATCGACAAATTGGAAGTATAAAGATGGAGTTAAAGTGGAAGTGGATACAGGCGTAAAAGGCTCACAAATTAATGGGAAGAAAAGTTCGAGAAGGGATAAGGTCAGGGCCAATAGTGTGAGAGAGGAGATGAATACCAAAGTCAACATATTGTATATGAATGCGCGATGTATAAGAAATAAAGTGGACGAGCTTGAGGCTCAGATAGAAATTGGCAAGTATGATGTTGTGGGAATTACAGAGACATGGCTGCAAGAGGGCCAGGGCTGGGAACTGAATATTCAAGGGTATACGTCCTATTGAAAAGACAGACACGTGGGCAGAGGGGTGGGGTAGCTCTGTTGATGAGGAATGAAATTCAGTCCCTTGCAAGGGGTGACATTGAAACAGGAGATTGGAGTCAGTATGGATAGAACTAAGGAATTGTAAGGGTAAATAGACCCTAAAGGGACTTATCTACAGGCCCCCAAACAGTAGCCTGGATATAGGGTGCAAGTTGAATCAAGAGTGAAAATTGGCATGTCGTAAAGGTAATGCTACAGTTGTTATGGGAGATTTCAACATGCAGGTAGACTGGGAAAATCAGGTTGATACTGGACCCCAAGAAAGGGATTCAGTCTGAAGAAGGGTTTCGGCCCGAAACGTTGCCTTTTGCCTTTGCTCCATAGATGATGCCACACCCGCTGAGTTTCTCCAGTACTTTTGTGTACCTAAGAAAGGGAGTTTGTGGAGTGCCTCCATGATAGATTATTAGAGAAGCTTGTACTGGAGCCCACCAGGGAGAAGGCAATTCTGGATTTAGTGTTGTGTAATGAACTGGATTTGATAAGGGAACTCGAAGTATATGAGCCATTAGGAGATGGTGACCATAATATGATAAGTTTTAGTCTAAAATTTGATAGGGAGAAAGGTAAATCAGAGGTGTCAGTATTACAGTTGAACAAAGGGGACTATGGGGCCATGAGGGAGGAGCTGGCCAAAGTTGACAGGAAAGATACCCTAGCAGGGATGACAGTGGAAAAACAATGGCAGGTATTTCTGGGAACAATACAGAAGGTGCAGGATCAATTCATTCCAAAAAGGAAGAAAGATTTCAAGGGGAGTAAGGGGCAACTGTGACTGACAAGGTAAGCTAGCCAAGAATATAAAGGAGGACTGTAAAAGCTTCTTTAGGTAAGTGAAGAGGAAAAAATTAGTTAAGACCAAAGTTGGACCCTTGAAGACTTTGGATCTGTCTTCATCAAGGGGGACCCAAACAATCTCCCGGATGCATTAGTGGCCAGAGGATCTAGGGTGACGGAGGAACTGAAGGAAAATCACATTAGGCATTGTGTCAGGTAGGCTGATGGGACTGAAGGCAGATAAATCCCCAGGGCCTGATGGTCTGCTTCCCAGGGTACTTAAGGAAGTGGCTCTAGAAATTGTAGACGCATTGGTGATCATTTTCCAATGTTCTATAGATTCGGGATCAGTTCCTGTGGATTGAAGGGTAGCTAATGTTATCTCACTTATTAAGAAAGGCACGAGAGAGAAAACATGGAATTAGCCTCACAACAGTGATGGGGAAGATGCTGGTCAATTATAAAAGATGAAACAGTGGCACATTTGGATAGCAGTAGCAGGATCGGTCCGAGTCAGCATGGATTTACAAAGCGGAAATCATGCTTGACTAATCTTCTGGAATTTTTTAAGGATGTAACTAGGAAAATGGACAAGGGAGAGCCAGTAGATGTAGTGTACCTGGACTTTCAGAAAGCATTTGATTAGGTCCCATTTGATTAGGACTAGGAAATTAGTGGACAAAATTAGAGCACATGGTATTGGGGGTAGGGTGCTGACATGGATAGAAAATTGGTTGGCAGGCAGGAAACAAAGAGTAGGGATTAGCGGGTCCCTTTCAGAATGGTAGGCAGTGACTAGTGGGGTACTGCAAGGCTCAGTGCTGGGACCGCAGCTATTGACAATATACATTAATGATTTAGATGAAGGGATTAGAAAATTTGCGAATGACATAAAGCTGGGTGGCAGTGTGAACTGTGAAGAGGATGCTATGAGGATGCAGGGTGACTTGGACAGATTGGGTGAGTGGGCAGATGCATGGCAGATGCAGTTTAATGTGGATAAATGTGAGGTTAACTTTGGTTGCAAAAACAGGAAGACAGATTATTATCTAAATGGAGTCAAGTTGGGAAAAGGGGAAGTACAACAGGATCTGAGGGTCCTTGTTCATCAGTCAATTAAAGTAAGCATGCAGGTACAGCAGGCAGTGAAGAAAGGAAATGGCATGTTGGCTTTCAGAACAAGAGGAGTTGAGTATAGGAGCAAATAGGTCCTCATGCAGTTGTACAGGGCCCTAGTGAGACCACACCTGGAGTATTGTGTGCAATTTCCATCTCCCAATTTGAGGAAGGATATTCTTGCTATTGAGGGAGTGCAGCATAGGTTCTCCAGGTTAATTCCAGGGATGGTGGGACTGTCATATGTTGATAGAATGGAGCGGATCGACTTGTATACTCTGGAATTTAGGATGAGAGGGGATCTTATTGAAACATAAAAGATTATTAAGGGTTGGATATGCTAGACACAGGAAACATGTTTCCGATGTTGGGGGAGTCCAGAACCAGGGGCCACAGTTTTAGAATAACGGGTAAGCCTTTAGAATGGAGATGAGGAAAAACTGTTTTACAGAGAGAGTTGTGAGTCTGTGGAATTCTCTGCCTTAGGTGGATGCTGGTTCGCTGGATGCTTTCAAGAGAGAGCCAGACAGAGCTCTTAAAGATAGCGGAGTCAAGTGATATGGGGAGAAGGCAGGATCAGGGTACTGACTGTGGATGATCTGCCATAATCACATTGAATGGTGGTGCTGGCTCGAGGGGCCGAATGGCCTACTCTTGCACCTATTGTCTATTGTCCATTGTCTATTGTCTAAAATGTTCAAGGTCTTTTGAATTTTTTCTTCTTTCGAATTATCAATTTTTACTTCGGAGTCACGTGAGTGACTACGTGAATAGAAGCCCGTACAGCCGTTGGTGCGTCATGACGTCAGACGCTGGTGCAGTCGGGGAACGGTTGGAGCAGCAGCGCTCCTCCGAGTGGTAAGTTTAAACAGGTTACACGAAAAGCTGGAGAATTCAGCGGGTGCAGCAGCATCTAAGGAGCGAAGGAGATGGGCGACGTTTCGGGTCGAGACCCTTCTTCAGACTTCACCCTCCATTCTCCAGCATCTGCAGTTTCGTTAACAAGTTTAAACGGAGGTAAGGTTTGTTGAAATACTTTACCGCAGGTCATTTTCTGCGACGGTTGGGAGTAGATATGTTGCAGAAAGGGAAGAAGGTGTCGGCGAGGCTCTCCGGGGGTAGAAAGGAGAGTGACCAGGAGAGTGTTGAGGATGAAGGCCCATCTGGTACACCTGGTCCGGTGCTGGCTACACAGCCAGTGGTTGCGGACCCACTGCCGGGGGGCAGTGGAGGCTTGCACAGTAGGGCGGAAGGCCACTGGCAAGTCTCTGTGGCCCGTAGATGAGTCGGGCCTGGAGGTTATACCCTCCATAGGAGAGTCCGTTTGCTCACGGCTCTCCCACATCGAGATTCTATTACAAAAGAATGCTCGGCAGGGACCAGCTCCGTGAGGAGGAGTGGTGCCCAAGCCAGGCTGATGGAGAGCTTGTGCTAGCAGCACCTGTTTCAGGGCTGCAGAACTATCCTGCCTGTGAGGAGGATGTTCTATCAGGGCCGTTTTGCTGACACTGTTTCTATGCTAGGGGAGAGCAAGGTGTTCGGTTGGAGGTAATTCCGAACATTGCTGGGAAGTTTGCTGAGTGTAGAGAGGCAGGAAAGGCGATTGATGTAGAATTGGCCGAAGCCATTCAGTATATGCTCTCCCACCAGTTACAGGAGCTAGCTATGGATGAAGTAGCAAAAAAACTATAAAGCTCCTGTTAATTGTGATCTCCTGAAGGTACCGGTGGTTAATCACCAAATTTGCATAGATGGGTTTGCCTGCTAGGGCCCAGGAGATGAAGTTTTAAAAAGTGCTTAAACTGTTGTAAGCAGGTATTACAGCTGTGGTGAAAGTTATTGATACAAATGATATGGTTGAAGCACACCAGGATGAACTGGGACTCCTTTGTAATGCATTTTGAAATTAATAATGTCGGGAGGGCCGCTATTAGGCCAGTGCTAACCCGAATTTGGCGAGTTGTGCAAACCAACCAGTGTACCACCACAAAATCTGTTGTTTGGTGGTAACCTTGCAAAAAGGGTCAAAGACTGTTATGAGGTCGTTAACCATGGCCCTCATTAAGCCAGCTGGAAGCAAGGCAAAAAAGGTTCTCTACAAGAAGTCGAGGGACAACAAGGCCGCAAGGAAAGATGCTGGTAAGGAATATATAACATTTGACAGACGATGAATTAACTGATGTTCCTGTTCAAATTGGGGAAGGTTAAAATTGTTCTCAAAGAATGGCAGCAGTTGACATCAGATTTGTTCATACTTAGTGTATTGAAGGGGTGAAAAAATTGGATTTTACTATGACAGTCTACCTAATCAACATTTTCCTAGTCGTAAACTTATTTTTCAGATGAGGAAAATGTGCTTATTCAAGCAGAGATTCAGTCGTTACATAAGAAGGGGTAATTGAGCCTTCTGTCTATCAAAGTCAACAATTTCTGTCAAGTATATTTCCCAGATCTAAAAAGACTGGGGGATGTAGAATTATTCTGGATTTATCGAATTTGAACAAATTTGTTTGTTATAGGCATTTCAAAATGGAGAACTTTACCACGGGCAAACATCTTGTGTCCAAAGGGTATTATATGGCAACCATTGATTTGAAGAATGTGTATTACGCAGTGTCTATTCATGGTGATGATAGAAGATATTTGAAATTTATTTGGATGACTGAGCTGTGGCAATTCAGGACATTGCCGAATGGGTTAACTACAGCTCCTAGATTATTTACTAATTGGTAAAACCTGTGTTAGCATTACTTAGAGCTCAGGGGCATGTGGTAATGGCCTATTTAGATGATATTCTGATTGTTGGAAAGACTCATGCTGAAACTCAATCATCAGTTCAGTTGTTAAAATCACTTTTGAACAAATGGGATTTGTTATTCACCCAGATAAATCTAAATTATCACCAGTCCAAATTATTGAATATCTGGGATTTACCATTAATTCCAATCACATGTTGGTAACTTTGCCCAGGGATAAATTGAATCAGTTAATTGAGGACTGTGTTAATCTCGTTGGAGAACAACGGCCTTTGATTAGACAAGTAGCCAGTTTTATTGGGAAGTTGTTGCAGCCTCTGCATTATCAACAATTACAACGATCAAAGGAACAGACACTGAGAATACAAAGGGGCCATTTTTGATAGGCCTATGCAGTTGTCAGCTGGGGCGATTGTTGACATACAATGGTGGATAGTACATGTTTCAAAAAATTTAAGGAAGGTTTTCGTGGAATCACCGTCACTGATATTACAGACTGATGTGAGTGCACTGGGTTGGGGTGCAACAGATATGTCTTCTAGTTGTGGAGGCAGATGGAATGTGGATGAGACATCGCTTCCTCAATTAAGAGGGATTGATTATTTAGAGTTGTTGGGCACCTGGTATGGGCTCAAAGCTTATTGTTCTACAAGGAGGGATCTGCATGTGCAGCTCAGATTCACAACACCACAGCAGTGGCATATGTAAACCACATGGGTGGAGTTAAGTCACAGTCTTGTGATAGACTGGCTAAACCAGATTTGGAGCTGGTGTATTGACCAAAATATCTGGCTTTCAGCACTTTATTTGCCAGGAAAAGGTCACGTCCAGTTTAATGACAACATTGAATGGATGTTAAATCAGGATGTGTTTAACCAAATGATTGATCAGTATGCATTGCCAGATATTGACTTGTTTGCATCTCGATTAAATCATCAGTTACCTAGATATGTTTCATGGTAACCAGATACTGGGGCAGTAGCAGTGGATGCATTTTCGCTGCATTGGGGGAGGAATGTGTGTGTATGTATTTCCTTCATTCTGTCTCATCAGCAGATGTTTGCAAAAGATCAAGGATGACTCCGCTTCAGGGGTATTGGTAGTGCCAGATTGGCCTACACGAGCATGGTTTCCCGTTGTATTACAAATGGCTAGGGAGCCAAGCTTATGCCCAAGAATAAAAATCTACTGGTAAATCCAGTCACTGGGGATCAACATCCTTTATAGGATCGTATTGATCTGTTAAATTTGCAGATTTTAAGGAGGCCATACCTGGGGAGAGGACTGTCTCATCGGACGGTGGATGTTCTCACGTCGGCCTGCAGGGATAGTACACAGCAGCAATATATCACCTATATAAGGAGTGGAGCAATTCTGCCTACAGCAGGATATTGTATATCACACGGCAGGGATCACGGATGTATTGGAGTTTGTCAACTCTTTATTTTGACCAAAAAATTAAGTTACAGTGCAATTAATTCAGCCAGAAGTGCTCTGTCTTCTTATTTACCTATGAATGCAGAATTGCATACAGTAGGGACACATCCGTTAGTTCACGATTCATGAAGGGAGTTTTCAATTCTAATCCTCCTAAACTCAGGTATGCCGGTATTTGGAATGTGAGTGAGGTTTTTATGCTTCTTCGCCAGTGGGCTCCGGTTACAAGCCTATCTATAGCAAATTAACTATGAAGGTGGTCAATGCTTATGGTGTTGGTTTCAGCCCAACGTGTACAAACATTGCAAAAGCTACGGCTAGATAGAATGCATGTGTCGGCTGATGCCATTATATTTTATGTCTATGATTTGCTTAAACATAATAAAAGAGGCATGACAGGATGTAAGATTGTGTTTTCAGCATACCCCGCAGATGATCGCTTCTCTATAGTCTCACATTTATCTCTTTACATTGAGATTACTAAACCTCTGAGAGAAACAGAGTTGGTTTGTTTATTAGTCACAAAAAACCACACAGTAAGGTGTCGATGCAAACGATTTCAAGGTCCTCGCGGCCGCAGGATGGTCCAGTGAGCTAACTTTTCAGAGGTTTTGTCACAAGCCGTTTTCAAGGCTCGGGGTGTTTGCTGATTCTGGTGTCAGTACTGTTACATTTTTCCCTCAGTTAGAGGGGTTTGTTATGATTTGTTTGTAAATAAACTGTTATTTCATTTAACAAATGTATTACTGATGCATGATTGATTGTTAACGACTTTTGAGTCAATCCAGGCAGTTGTGAACGTCGGATTTGAGTCTGCGGGCGTGAATTCACATTGCTTTGAAGTCTTCACGTAGTCACTCACGTGACTCCGAAGTAAAATAGTAAGATTAAACGAGAACTTACCAGTTTGAAGTTTGATCTTTATTTTATGAGGAGTCGAGTTGAGGGACTACGTGCCCTCCGCTCCCACCCTCATAGATCTCATCTGGTAGTTCTAGTTTTAATCATCTTACCGTTATACTTCGGTCATTGTTAGCTGTGAATTCATTCCGCTGCTTTGAAGATTGACGCACCAACGGCTGTACGGGCTTCTATTCACGTAGTCCCTCAACTCGACTCCTCATAAAATAAAGATCAAACTTCAAACAGTAAGTTCTCGTTTAATCATACAATTCCCAATCGCTTTTTCCAGGCAATCAATATTCACCTGCTCTCTTCATTGTAATGTTCTCATAAAAACTCCACCATTTTAATATAACTTGAGAGCTGTTCGTACTGTGATTAGTTGAAACATTTTTTGTATAGAGATGTTCAAATGGTTGAACTGACTGCTTTTGGCCACTGATTTGATCTTTGTCATGCTGATGACAAAGTATTTCCAGGGGAAGGACTCACCAATACCTTTCTATGTGTTGTCATTTTCACCTGAAATGTTTACCAAATAGTTTTGAGCCAGATTTATTTGGCAAGTTACAAACTGTTGGAGGATTTCAGTGGTTCAGGTGACATCTGTGGTGGCAAATGGACAGACGATATTTCTTCCATCCACAGAAAGATCTCAACCTGAAATGTCATCTTCAGTTTAGCGAGTTCAGAGATACAGCGTGGAAACTGGCCCTTCAGCCCAACCTGTCCGCGCCCACCAGCGATCCCCACACACTAACACTATTCTATACACACATGGGGCAATTAACTATTTTACCATGCCAATTAACCTACAAACCTGTATGTCTTTGTGGGAGAAAATCAGAGATCCCGGAAATAACAAACGCAGGTCACAGGTAGAACAGATAGCACCCGTAGTCAGTTTCGAACCCGGGTCTCTGGTGCTGTAAGGCAGCAAATCTACTGCTGCGCCACCGTGCCGCCCTTTCACTGTCCATTTCATTCCACACATGCTGCCTGGTCTGAGTTTCTCTATCCAAATGTTATTTTTGCTTAATATTCCAGCATCTGCACAGTCTTCTCTCTTCATTCAACAAGTAGTCACTTGATGAATGGTTAAAGGTAGGACCCTCTTGAGCAGAGATGGGAGCTCCTGTCAAGAGATTCTGGGTCAACATTCTCACCTTAACTAATAAATCCTTGGTGACCTGCCCTTGAAATCCTTCAGTAGCTCAGAGTCAATTAATCAAATAAAATTGCTGAAATATAGAAACAAGGAACTGCAGATCAAAGATACTAGAGGAGCGTCTTTGCTGCAGATGCTGGTTTACAAAAAATGATTTAAAAATGGGTCAAGCAGCATCACTGGAGAACATGAATATGTGACATTTCGGGTTGGGTCCATCTTTCCGACCCAGTTGTTTACCATTTTCTTTTCAGTTATAGTTAATTATTTTATTTTATCTGCAGAACTCCTTGACTTTCGTAAATGATGCATAGATTACATTCTGAATGAACCAGTGTACAGATTAAGTGGTGATCTATCATTTTGAGCCATGCCTAATAAACTCAATATAATAACAATTACGGTTTAATGAAGTTTGAGATTTTAACAATAAAATTAAAATCACATCTCAATGGGAGAGTTGTATTGAGAACTTAACATTGTTATCAAACTGTACAAAGAAACAAAAATCATTTCTTAGTATTGTTCCAATAGCACTTTTATTCTTTCCCATGTAATAAAACAATTTGCAGTAATATACAGCGTAAACAGAGAATACAGTCCAAAGTTCAAGGTACGATAGGCAGGGCTGGAAAGGTGAGACAAGATCCGTGGAAGAAACAAAGTTACCATTTCAGGTTGGAATCCTTTGTCAGAAGAGGGAAAAAGCTGGCTTTAGGTTGAGTAGAATGTGGTTTCAGAAAGTAGTTCTTAACCTTCTTAATTTGGGATGGACAATAAATATTGACCTGCAAAGGCAAGCACTTGGACAATCTATATCTTAAATACTTCTCAATATTGGAGCTAAAGGACACTTTTCCACTGGCTTTAATGGATGCCATACAATCAATACAACTACTTGTAGGCAGTGGAGAGTTGTAGAGAGGTGGTGTCAGGTTAAAGCTGAATGCCCTCAATGTACATATGGAAATTGAAGTAACAAAATTAAGAGATTTTTTGTGACTAGTCTTTCATCACTTGAATGTTGTCCAATGCAAGAAGAAATAAATAATACAAGAAAACTTTTTCTACAAAAAAAAACACAATCTATAATTATCTTTACATAAATGAACAACATTATGAAGGAAAGTACTGCAGAGGCTAAGTATCTGAAATCCATTGAATAATACACGGATACACATTCAGCACCATGTTAGCCTTTGGCCAAAGTTGAATCCTTCATATAATTTTAAATATTTTATCACATTCGGCTGCGTGAGAACGCTGATCAATAAAAGCAGTTTTTTTTTTTATTTGGACAGCTGTGAATTTTCCTTTGTTTTTCTTTCACATGTGTGAACACTTAACAATAGACCATTCAAATTCCTGAACCATCTGTGTAGAGTTAAAGGACACAGTTCAGACATGGGATCTGTATTATGTACGCATTACATGCCAGTTTCCTGGCATATCACTACCTTCCATCATTTAGTTAACTGCAATAGGACATTTGCAGAAACCTATCCAAATTATAAACAGCCATCCAGTGAATTTTACAACAGAAACAGTAAAAAATGATGAGCTACAATATTGGCTGCTGGTTATTTTAATGGATGTAAACTGGAAAAAACTGCAAAATTCAAATTTTCCAATCACGTTTGACTGATTCACGATTTGCACTTAGAGGATTTTAACTTGTTATTCTGTTCAGCTTCAGCTCTCCAGCTTCAGAGCTTCTGTGGGCCCTTCCATTGATACAAATAATTGAAGAAAAGTTCAAGGGGAGGTCATATGAGTTCTCAGGCATGACAGAAGTCTTTTTCATTAGATTCCTATGCCGCACAACGCACATCTACACCAATGTCATAATTCTAAAGATAGACAAATGCTGGAGCAACTCAATAGGCCAGGCAGCATCTCTGGAGAAAATGGACAGGCACCCACATCAGAACCAACGGATGCATTAGATGAGGTTAGAGGAGGTGCATTAATCATAATTTCTGGCACAGATTAACCAAATATCCTTTATAAGTTCATAACAAATAACTAGTATCTCCAATTTATTTGGATATCCAGCTAGTTTGGTAAAGGGAATTAATGAATTCGTTCTCTGCTGGAGTAAAATGTTTTCAGCCTTAACCCACTCATTGTTCAGGCAATTTCTGCATTGAAATGACTTCAATTTTACTTCGGAGTCACGTGAGTGATTCCGTGAAGAAGCCCCACCAATCCGCACGCGCGTCATTACGTCAGATGCATGGCGCAACGACGGGCTGGCAGGCCGCAGCTCCACCAGCGGTATGTTAAAAACTCGCAGGTAAGTTTTAAAAAACTTACTACGGTCGTTTTTTGGAGGTCTGTAAAGGCTGGTTTACAGGAGCCAGCAGGACCATGGAGAAGACGCTGAAAAGGTTGAGACCCGTCGCCGGGAAGTCAGCCAAGAAAGACCGCGGGAGTGCGGTCAGCAGGCGGGCGCCCATTTTACCTTCGGAGCTGCCGGCAGTTCAGCCAGCGGCAGCTATTCCGGTGCCAATTCTAAGCACCATGGCTACTCTTGTAGGGAGGAAAGCCACTAAAAAAATCAGTAAGGCCCGTGGACTCTGATGATTCGGGTCAGGAGTGTTCTCCTCCCACTATGAGGGACGTCTGGGGACGTCTAGATAAGATGGAGCATCTAATGGAAAGGATGCTCCATCGTGATATATTGCAAGAGGAATTATATACCCGTGGGTCACCCCATGGGCCCGTGGCAGCAGCTTCTACTAGAGGACTGTATAGGGAAGATCTGCTCCATGAAGAGGAGCCTAATGCCCCTGTCCCACGTAGGAAAACTGAACGGAAACCTCTGGAGATTTTGCGCCCCACCCAAGGTTTCCGTGCGGTTCCCGGAGGTTTTTGTCCTCCGGCAACCACCTTCAACTAGCATCGCAACCGGCTTAGATTAAAAAATTACCGATTTTTAAAACGGAAACCACTTTCGACCATTAGGGAGACTGACAAAAACCTCCGGGAACCGCACGGAAACCTTGGGTGGGGTGCAAAGTCTCCAGAGGTTTCCGTTCAGGTTTCCTAAGTGGGACAGGGGCATTATATCCACGGGTCTTCTTGTGGGCCCATGGCAGCAGTACCTTTAGAAAGGCTGCATAATGTCTACCTCATGGAGGAGGTGAGCGTACCAGGGCAGTTTTTTTCTGACCCTGAGGTTGGAGGTATTGCGGAGCAGCATACCCCAAGGCACGAGAGTGAAGCTCTAGACGTGCCAGATGTGGCAGGTAAATTCGCCATACCAACAGGAACTGGTGAGCCAATGGAAGATAACCTGTCTAGAAACATCAATTATATGGTTTCCCATCAGTTACAGGAGTTAACGATGGAAGAGACGGCGAAAAGGTATGAGACACCTGTCAACTGTGCCTCAATCAAAGTGCCCACTGTTAACCAGGCCATCTGGGGGCAAATGGGTGTAAGCATGAGAGCACAAGAGTTAAGGCTGCAAATGGTCTTAAAACTGGTTGGGTCAGGCATTGTGGCCTTTGGAAGATCAGTCGAAGGGGCGCCCCTGTCTAATACACAGCAGGATGCTTTGGCACTGTTGTGCAATGCGCACTTCAAAATAAATTGCCTTTGAAAAAATGCAATTAGACCAACTTTAAATCCAAAGTTTGCAGGGTTTTGCAGAACAACTAAGGTGCAGCCACCAAACCTATTGTTTGGTGAGGATCTGTCAAAACAGGTCAAAGAACTGGATGACGAGGTGCTGACGGTCGGCCTTATTAAAGCACAACCGACCAGTAGAATTCAGTTTCGTCGATTACACCCCTATAGACGGTTCACTGAGGCTGGTTCGGGTCAAGGACCAAGGTTCTGCTACCCCAACATTTACTCCCTCCAGAACTCGGAGGCTTAAGTATCCACCTGCAACTATGGAGGTACCTGCATCTGGTTCTGTTCAGGACATGTCATATATGGATCAGTCACGAGTTGGGGATAGATTGCAGTTGTTCTTTAATGAATGGTGCTCCTTAACATCAAACCCGTTTATACTGGACAGCATTCAGGGGTTTTGAATTGAGTTCATTTTTAAATTGCGTCCACCCACACAACATACACTGAGTCGGACATTGGTGTTTTCAAAACCAGAAACTTTACAGGTAAATGCTGAAATTGAAACGTTATTTACGAAAGGTGTAATTGAAAAGTCGGTTCATCAACCTCACCAGTTTGTGTCCAATATATTCCCTTGACAAAAGAAGGATGGTGGGTGTCGAGTCATTCTTGATCTAACTCGACTGAATTCCTATGTCCAGTATGAACATTTCAAAATAGAAACTTTTGTTACTGCTAAACAATTGGTTTACAAAGGATGTTATAGAGCAAGTATAGATCTGAAAGATGCATATTATTCAATACCGATTCATTACGATTATCGGAGATATTTGATTTAGTTGGAAGAGACAACTGTGGCAGTTTAAAGCATTACCCAATGGGTTAACCTCAGCTCCTAGATTATTTACAAAGTTGTTAAAACCAGTGTTGGGTTTACTCCGGGCTCAGAATCATATTGTGACAGTCTATTTGGATGATGTTCTAATCGTAGGCAAGACTCATAAAGCAGCTGAATTAGCTGTTTCAGTTACTAAACATATGTTTGAAAGGTTGGGGTTTCTTATTCATCCAGCTAAATCCAAATTGATACCATCTAGGATCATTGATTATTTGGGGTTCACCATTGATTCAACTAACATGTTAATAACTCTGCCTAGAGGCAAGAGATTAGAATTTAATGGAAGCTTGTAGCAATCTTGTTGATGAGCAGCAATCCTCCATCCGACGAGTGGCTAGTGTAATTGGCAAATTACTGGCTGCTTTCCCTGGAGTGCAATTTGGGCCTTTACATTATCAGAATTTGCAACGAGCTAAGGAACATGCACTCAAAACACATGCAGGTCATTTTGATAGACTCATGCAGTTGCCAGTTGAAGCTATCACTGAGTTACAGTGGTGGATAATAGTAAGATTAAACGAGAACTCACCTGTTCGAAGTTTGATCGTTATTTTACGAGGAGTTACGATGAGGGATTACGTGAAGAGCCCGCCTCACGCTGGTAACGGCATACTTCAAAGCAACGGCATGAAAAACACAGAACACCAAAGCCGGAGTAACATAGTAAGGCTCATAAAAAAGACTTAGAACCACCATTTGATCATTTATTTTACGAGGGTGGGAGGGAGTGGAGGGCACGTAATCCCTCATCGTAACTCCTCGTAAAATAACGATCAAACTTCGAACAGGTGAGTTTCTCGTTTAATCTTACTATTTTACTTCGGAGTCACGTGAGTGACTACGTGAAGAGTTTTAAAGCTTTCTGTGTTTTTTATGTCGTAGAATTAATCCGTACGACAGTCCGGCTAAGGTAAACACATACATGAGAAAGCAGACAAATGTTAGATCTTTTCACAATTAAATTTTTTAATGGTTGAAAGACCATATAATACCCTCCTTATATTTGAGGGAAAAATGATTACAAGTGACAAAAGATATCAGTGAACTACACAACTGATTATAGCAATTAATAGCAAACAAAGCAGGTGATTATAGTGCTCCCAACACCGCGTGGTCCAAAGCTTGTCATAGTGTGAACAGGTTTGTTGTAGAACTTTGAAAAAGTTTCTTCTTTACTCCACCCTGCGATTTTTAAAATATGCTCGAGAGGCACGTCCCGCCCCTTCGCCGCGGACGTAGCTGCCGCCCTGGTGGAGTGAGATTTGAAGACATCAGTGTCTACTCCCGCTAAAACCAACACCTGTTTCAACCCATTTTGAGATAGTTTGAACTGAAGCTTTTGTGTGTGGCTTTTTGTGCGTAAGCAGTAATGTCTTTTCGTTTCCTCGAAAAGTGTCCGTAAAACTTTAATATATTGGTTCAAATGTCTAACCACACACAAAGCAGGCTCAATATGAAAAGCTTGAAAGGTTACCTTTGTTCCAGATCTCCCTGGTCTACTTTGTTTGATCAGATCGTAAACATAGAATACAACGTTATCTGTAGTCACATGCATACAGTCTAAACGCAACATTTGTAAAGTTTGCACTCTTTGGGCTGAGACCAGTGACATTAACATGACCAATTTCAATGTTAACCTATCCAATGGCAACCCTTCAATTGGCGTCCATTCTCTAAGTAGAGCAAGTACTATGCTCACATCCCAAATCTCTGTATATCTAGGTTTTGGCGGATTCATGTGAAAAATTCCTTTCATGAATCGTGATATTAATGGATGCGACCCAATTGATTTCTCACCAGTCATAAGTCCTAAATAGGACGACAAGGCACTGCGTGCAGTGTTAATGGCACTGTAACTTAAATGTTGCCCAAAGTGCAAATTGGCAAGGAATTCCAAAACATGAGTAACATTCACAGAAATCATCAGAAATATTTGACTGTGTGCAAAATTCTTCCCATTTCTTAATATGTGTCATATATTGTTTCTGTGTGCTATCTCGCCATGATGCGCCAATAACTGTCAAAGTTTGGTCCGACAATCCCAGTTCCTGTAGTGGTCTGGTCAAAACCTGCAGATTAACAAATTCATATATGCATATAATGGGTAACCTTCATTTGTTACTGGATTAGTCAAGATATCACTACAGTTAGGAATCTGCATATACGGTTCTTTAATCATATTCAGCATAACTGGGAACCAAGGTTGAGTTGGCCAATTTGGCACTACCAACAATCCGGAAGCTGAATCTTGCTCTATTTTCTTCAAGCATCTCTGGATCAAAGCAAATGGTGGAAAAGCATAAAAGAACATTTTTCCCCAGTGTAATGAAAATGCATCTACTGCAACTGCGTCCGGATCGTGTTCCCAAGACACATAATGAGGCAATTGATGATTAAGCCTGGATGCAAACAAATCAATTTCTGGCAACCCAAATCGTCTAACAATATTCTTAAATATTGCTGGCTTAAGCATCCATTCCGTATTATCTTTAAAAATCCTGGACCTTTCATCTGCTACCACATTGTCCTTACCTGGAATATAGCTTGCTGAAATCCATATCTGCCGACCAATACACCATTGCCATATCTCATTGACCAGACAATCACATGATACTGATCTAACTCCCCCCATGTGATTAATGTAAACCACAGCCGTTTTATTGTCTAATTGTATTAACACATGCAGACCTTGTTTAGCACAACAATATGCTTTAAGCCCATAAAAGGCCCCCAATAATTCCAAATAGTTAATACCATACTTTTGGAGAAACACTTGCTCTTCAGTTTTCCATCTACCTCCACAACTGGAAGATAAATCTGTGGCCCCCCATCCGAGAGCACTAGCATCTGTTTGTAAAACCATTTCAGGCTGTTTAATCATGATCTTCTTAGCAGCTTGTGGGACATTTTCAACCCACCATTGCAACTCCAATACTGCTTTCCTTGTTAATTGCATAGGTCTGTCAAAGTGACCTGCCTTATCTTTAAGAGCCCTTACTTTGTCCCTTTGAAGATTTTGATTAATGTAATGGCCCAAATTCCACTGCCGGAAATGCTGCCACCAGTGTACCAATGACTTTTGCCACACTCGGATGGGAGGGATAAGGTTTGTGAATGAGGTAATTACACATTTGCAAAATATCATTTGTCTTCTTTGCTGGCAAAGTAACTAACATAGTCACTGAGTTAATTACAAACCCCAGAAAATCAATTGATTGAACTGGCTGCAGCTGGGATTTAATTGGATGAATTAAGAATCCAAGCTCTTTAAAACAAAGCTTTAGTAACTGAAATTGAGTGCTCAGCTGACTCTTGATTATCGTTAATAATCAGAATATCATCCAGATAAGCCATTACAATGTGTTTCTGTGCTCTTAATTGGGCTAAAACTGGTTTCAACAGTTTTGTAAAGAGTCTAGGAGCCGAACTTAATCCATTTGGTAAAGCTTTGAACTGCCATAATTGCCCCCTGCCAATAAAACTTTAAGTATCTCCGAAAAAGATGATGAATTGGTACAGAATAATAGGCGTCTTTCAAATCAATCTTAGCCATATAAGAACCTGCTGAAATCAAATATTTTGCAGTATTGAATGTCTCTCCATCTTAAAATGTTTGTATTCTACAAATTTATTTAGATCTGTAAGGTCTAGAATAATTCTACAACCACCATCTTTCTTATCTCTGCGAAATATATTAGAGACAAATTGATGCTTATGTTCACAAGTTTTTTCAATTACCCCTTTTTCGGATAATTTTGTCAATTTCCACATTAATCTCCATTCTTTCTTCTGGAGAAAAACACATAAGCATAAGCAGGTTTATTCTGTACAGGAGGATTGACCCCTTCTTTAAAAATAATAATAGCTCCTGAAACTGCTTGTAATATAAATCGATCAGAAGTAATATTAAGCCAGGCATTATAAAATTTTTGCAATCTCCCTCCAACTGGAGATTCATCCACAGTTTCTTTAAGGATAGAAGTCTTTAATACCTCTCCATAGGAGCGTGATGGTCTCCTCTTTCCCGAATGCAGAGAAGCACTGGTCTGTGCAGCACGATAATACTTTCGTGACAAATTTCTGCCTCTATAACGAAAATCAAAACCCCTTCGGGCCGAAAACCCTTTTCTTTGTCCAGAGACAAAAGGCTTGATAGTGCTAAAATATTTAGCTTCTTCATCCAGCTGTTTCAGCTGTTTCGGCAGATTTTCTCCAAACAAATACCCAGGAGCTTGAAAACTCCACTTTCTTGACACAGACTTGCATATCTAGGGTGAAATATGGGCCGAATCGCCATTTTCCTCATGCAATTGATCTCATAAAACGAATTGCACAATAAGCCCAAAGTATCTTTTTGAATCTTGTCCATTTCCAGATTCTCCATTTGCCTGCCAAATGCCGTGATGGCAGCCGAAAATAATTTTAGCACCTTTTGAAATTTCACTTCTTGGGCTCTCATACTTGGAGTCATAGACGCCCATACCATCGGATTCACCGTAGGCACTTCCAATGAGGCACAATTGCCTGGTGCTTTATATAATTCTGATAATTCATTCATCACAGTATTATGAAGCTGGTGAGATACCATATAATTTATATTGGCAGCTAGGCTTTCTTCCATAGCCTCACCACTTCCTTCGGGTATAGCAAAAACTTGTGCTATCCCAGGCAGATCCAGCCTTTTCTTTTTACTTTTGTGGCGTGCTTTCAAAAGCCATTTCAACTTCAGCAGGGTCTGCCTTCTGCAGCCCTAATTCCATCGGGATATTATCCCATGAGACTTCTTCCAGCCCAAATCGTGGGTCTGGAGTATCATATTCCCAACTTGGCCCACAGCCATATTCATCATATTCAAACCCCTCAGGGGGATTTTTTGGGATTCATGTGGGTACTGTGACCCTTGTCTCATAATAGTTTGGAGAACTTTCTCCATATGCTCCATTTTTAGCCACATAGTTTTATTGTCTGGAGGTCTTTCAAAATCAGAAATCATCAGAAACCACGGGCCTCACAGTTTTCTTTTTTGCATTTCTTAGGAGCATTTTCCTCCGTGGTTATAATTTCCGGAGAATCTGGAAATTCTATATCGGGTAAATCAGTGGCCAGCGGTATCGGAACCGGGTCCACTCTAGCTTCGCGTCCCGTATATTTACTTTCACCCCGGGAGGCTCTCTTCACCCGCGAAACCTTCTTTCCCGATTTCTCCATTTTTGTTAAAATTTATCTTGTGCTCAATCAGCACGTTAACGTCTAAATTTTTACTTTTAGTTTCGATGCTGGAACCATCCAGCGTAACTTCAAAACCGCGCCGATGTAACTTCACTTACCTGCGGGCCGTTCCGACCGCTGCGAGGAGCTGCTCCTTACCGCAGCTCCTCCTTTCGCCGTCAGCGTTGACGTCATGCCGTTACCAGCGTGAGGCGGGCTCTTCACGTAGTCACTCACGTGACTCCGAAGTAAAATGAATATTTCACGTTGCTCTAGTAAAATTCAGGTTAATCAACCTTCAGTTGTTTTACAAACTGATATATGTGACTTGGGATGGGGAGCCACTGATACAATTTCTAGCTGCGGCGGCAGATGGAATGTGCATGAGGCGTTAATGCTTCAGATGCATGGTATTAACTATTTAGAATTGTTAGGACACAGGACAAAGGACAAAGGACATTTATTGTCACATACACCAATTGGTGTAGTGAAATTTGTCTTGCCATGCAGCACACAGATAAAGATAAGACACAACATTAAAGAATTTAACAATAAACATAAAAAACATCCCCCCACAATGGTTTCCATTATGAGGGAAGGCAAAAAGTCCAGTCCCCATCCCCTTGTCCACGCATAGTCAGGCCTATTGAGGCCTCCGCAGTCGCCTTGCTGCTCATGCTGATAGGAGCATTCTAAAAGCGTATTGTTCAACTATGCTTGATTTGCATGTTCAGCTTCAGATTGATACCACAGCAGTTGCATATGTGAATAACATGGGCGGAATTAAGTCGGTATCATGTGATAAGCTGGTTAACCTTATTTGGCATTGGCGTATTGCAAGGAACATTTGGATTTCAGCAATCTACTTACCAGGTAGATATAACACGGTGGCAGACACCAGGTCATGAAAATTCAATGACAACACAGAATGGATGTTGAATCCAAGAGTTTTTAAAAATTTTGTCGCCAAGTATGGGTTGCCGGACATTGATTTGTTTACATCCAGGCTAAATCATCAGTTACCAAAGTATGTTTCATGGGAGCCGGATCCAGGGGCAGTAGCGGTAGATGCATTCTCGCTACATTGGGGTGGTATGTTCTTTTATGCTTTTCCCCCATTCTGCCTCATCAGTTGATGTCTCATTAAGATTGAGCAGGACTCAGCTTCAGGCATTTTGGTAGTCCCCGACTGGCCTACACAAACATGGTTCCCACTCATCCTGAGACTGATCACACAACCTTTTATGGTTGTCCCCAAATGCAGCAACCTGTTGGTTCACCCTGTGACAGGAGAGGGTCATCCTTTACATGATCGTATTAATCTATTGGTTTGCAGATTCTGACGAGACCGTTCCTGGGGCTCGGACTGTCAGATCGTACGGTGGATGTGATTACTGTGGCCTGGAGGGATAGTACTAAGAAACAATACGTATCTAATATCAAAAAATTGGAGATGTTCTGCTTGCAGTCAAATATATCTTATCACACTGCAAGCATACATGATGTATTGGAGTTCCTTGCCACATTATATTTTGATGAGCGACTGAGTTATAGTGTCATAAATAGTGCCAGAAGTGCATTGTCCTCCTATTTATCGCAGGGGTTGGGACAACATTCTGTTGGGTCTCATCCATTGGTGTCCCGATTTTTAACTGTAATCCTCCTAGGCCTAGGTAGACAGAAATCTGGGATGTGAGCATAGTTATCACACTACTTCGTCAATGGGCTTCAATTACATCTCTGTCTTTGCAAAGACTCACTCTTAACGTGGTCATGCTCATGGCGCTTGTTTCCGCGCAACATGTCCAGACACTGCAAAAACTACGACTGGGCAGCATGGTTTCTTCGGTAAATAATATTACATTTTATGTTTATGATTTAATCAAACAAAGCAGGCCAGGGACGTCTGGGATGAAACTGAGTTTTATGGCATATCCCATTGATCTGCGGCTATGTGTAGTTACGCACTTATGACAGTATGTCGAGGTCACCAAGAGCCTTAGAGGCTCGGAAATTACAAAAGTCACAAAAAACATCATAAGAAGGAGCCAATACAGACCATTTCTAGGTGACTGAAACAAGTTTTGGATTGTGCCGGAGTGGACACTGATGTGTTTAAATCTCACTCCACCAGGGCGGCATCAACATCCGCAGCGAGGGCACTGGACGTCCCTTTAGGCCAATTCTTCAAGGCCGCAGGATGGTCCAGTGAAGGGAGATTTCAACAGTTTTATAATAAACCTGTCCTCACGCCGGAAGTATTTGGGCATACTATTTTGAGTTCTGTCTTGTAACTATCCCCTGGGAGAGAGGGGTCGTTATTGTTCTTTTGTTTATTAAAATATTAACATGTATAATTTGAACTATGTTGAATCCATTATTTGTTTATCTTGTGTCAACTGAGGCAGTGTGTCATATGGACCTACGGCATGAAATCACAGAGCTCATCGTAACTCCGAATAAAATAAAGATCAAACTTCAAACTGGTAAGTTCTCGATTAATCTTACTATTAATATCTGCTGCGAATAATAAATAAATTAATGAGCAAACCCCACTCTCTTTCTCCTCCCCCCCCCCCCCCCCCCCCCCCCCCCCCCCCCCCCCCCCCCACACACCCCTCACATCACCCACTTCTTGTGCACACACAGTCCTTCCCATTGTCCCCCTCACACTCCAGTCAACCCTGCTCCTTTCCCCCCCTCCTCTCCATATGTTTTATCTCCAATTCCCGGATCCCACATTCTCTCTTTATCCCTCCACGTCCACAACCTCCTGTCCCCTTCCACCCATATCCCCCTCTCAAGCTTTACATTTGTTCATCCTCGTCTTTACTAATTGCCACCTTTTGTCATCTTTTTCACTTCTGCCTTGTCACTTCCACTCCACCATTTCTGCCAACCAAACCCACCCTCACTCCTAACCACATATTATTTGTGTAGAAGGAACTGCAGATGCTGGTTTTCAACCGAAGAAAGGCACAAAAAGCTGAGATAACGCACAGAAAGCTTGGTGCACGCAACATTCCTCCCATTGTCCCCCTCCACACTCCAGTCACCCCTGCTACCTTTCCCTCTTCCCCCCTCCTCCATATGTTTATCTCCAATTCCCGGATCCCACATTTCTCTTTTATCCCTCCACTTTCCACAACCTCCTGTCCCCTTCCACCCATATCCCCCTCTCTGGCTTTACATTTTGTTCATCCTCGTCTTTACTAATTTGCCACCTTTTGTCATCTTTTCACTTCTGGCCTTTGTCACTTACTCCACCATCTGCTAACCGAACCCACCCTCACCTCTAACCACATATTATTTGTGTAGGAAGGAACTGCAGATGCTGGTTTCAACCGAAGAAAGGCACAAAAAGCTGGAGTAACTCAGCGGGACAGGCAGCATCTCTGGAGAGAAGGAATCCAGATGCTGCCTGTCCCGCTGAGTTACTCCAGCTTTTTGTGTCTATCCACATATTTTACTTCGGAGTCACGCGAGTGACTACGTGAAGAACCCGCCAGCCCGCATGCGTGTCATTACGTCTAACGCATGGCGCACGACTGGCTGGCAGGCGCGTCGCTCCTCCAGCGGTACGTTTCAAAACCTGAAGGTAGGTTTTGAACTTATTTTTCAGGTTGTGCTTTCTTGCAGGAAGCTCTTTTACAGAGTTCCTGCTGGGGTCTATTCCTGTCTCCGCGGCGCAAACCCGGTTCGGGGAACCCCGGCTACAGAGACTGCGAGGAAACCTGGCTTCGCGAGGGGAAACCCGGCTCGGGGAAACCCGGCTACGGGGAACCCGCCTCCATGGGGAGACCGGGCGCGGCGGGGACACCCGACTCAGAGAAACTCGGCTGCGAAAGCCGCGGGGAATCCCGGCTCCGTGGGGAGACCCGGCTCGGCAGGCCAGTTGACTTTGGACAAGCACGGCCAGGAGAGTTCACCTCCTGGTGCAGGGCTGCATTATATCTCCCCCTCTGAGGAGGGGAGCGTAGGCAGTCAGTTTTGGGCTGACTCGCAGTTCGGTAGTATGTCAGGGGAATATTCCACGACACGCCAGCTGCGTGAAAAAAAAGGAGGGTTCCCCTCCATGGGTACGTCCTCAAACATTTTCCTAGGTGCAGCATGGATGCGTCTGCAGGGCATTCATCTCACTGAGGAGATGCTCCATCCTGATATGGTCCATGAACGGGACCATGAACGGAACCATGTCAACGCAGGTCTTGTCGGGGACCTGCAGGAGCGCCTGGTGTAGGGCTGCTTACAAATCTCCCTATTTGTGGAGGGGAGTACGAGGGGTCAGTGTGTGACTCACTCCAAACTCGGAAGTATGTCCGTGAAACATACGGGAGTGCATTACAGGAACAATTGCGGCAGTGAACAGCGCTATCTGGGGAGACTATGGATCCCGAGACCAGCAATGTCCAGCCGCCGAATCTTCTCCTTGGAGAAGATCTAGCCAAACAGGCAAGAAACCTGGATGAGGAAGTAAAGATGTCGGATTGGTCAAGGTACCTACGATGAGCAAAAGCCTCACCGTTGCGGCGACTACACCCCTACGCCTCCATCGGCAGTAAGTGGTTCACTGAAGCTGGTGGCAGCATGTGAAAGCTGATTCTCTGAGCAGAGAGGTCTTTTAGAGGCCAATGCCCAAGCCGGCCCTGAGGGAAAAATTGTGCCATCCACGCACCCCAGCAGTCCAAAATTCCCCAAACTCAAGGATGGAATTAAACCTGAGGACCGGGAACAGAAACCCACATCAGGGCCTTTTGGGCCATTACCATAAACCACAGATAACGATGGAGGTAGGTGGGTCTGGTTCTTTCCGAAACACGGGGTGTGTGGACTAGTTACGAGTTGGTATTAGATTACAATTGTTTTGCACGAATGTCGACGAATAACATCAGATCAGTTTATGCTGCACACCCATACAATATATATCAAATTGGACATCTATTCATTCCAAACAAAAAGGTTTGGGTATACAAGCAGATATCCAAACAAGCGAAAGATGGATGATGTCGGATCATCCTTGATTAACTCACATTCACATGTGCAGTATAGACGTTTTAATGGGGAACTTCGTTACAGCTAATTTAGCAAGATTCAGCATTTTTAGAATATTATCCAAATAGGCCATAAATATGTATTTTCGAGCTTTGAGCAGCCGAAGCACTGGCTTGGTAATTTGGTAAACAACCTGGGAGCTAAAGTTGGCCCATTTTGCAATGCTTTAACTGCTATCGTTGCCCATCCAGCTAAATTTCAAATATCTCCGGTGAACCCTGTGAATGGGAACTGAATAGTATGCATCGTGAGATTGATGCATGCCCCAACAGTATCCTACTGAAGACTGTGATATAGCGCAAAACTATTATCTGATCTCTGCCTTCCTTGGTTTTTAGCAGCTGGCTGCTAACGTTGCCAGCATTCGACCGGTTTGTTTACACTAGTCTTCATAGCGGACTGACTGGGACTGGATTATAGTCAAGGCTGGTTTAACACACCCAATTTAGTACTTACAGCGTTTATTGTTCACAATTCGTAATTGGATGTTCTTTCTGTTCAAGAACCCCAGTTAGCAACTTGCTAATCTCTTCTAACGCCAACTCTTTCTTCTATCTTGTCAACTTACAGTTATACTATGGTTATAAAACCAAAGGAAGCAAATCTTGTTTCACTTAATGTTGGCTACTTATTTATTATCACCATTTTGTTAAATGCTTGTCTTATTATTACTATCATCAAGTCTACTATTATTACCATTAGTGTTAGCAATGTCATTGTAGCACAAACTACCATGGCATTATTTAACTTTGTATTCATTAAATTTCTGTTATTTTACTTTATTTCTATTTCTATTTTTTAAATTTTTATTATCATTGTTATCATTACTATAATTATTTCAATAAGTTACTTTTACAGACATTGAGCGATTTTGATTGCTTGGGAGGTGGAAATATTGGGAGTTAAATCGGGACAACTCCATGCGAGGCGAGGACAACGAACCTTGGTCAATGGGCACTCAAGGGTTCGGTGGGACCATTGGGGATTCAGGTCCAGGACTTGGGTATGAAAGATGGCTAATTGATAAGTGTCCCGATTGTTTGTTGTGAGTGCACCGTAATGCATGTATTTTTTTTTAAATTATTTATTAAATTATTTTAAAAAAATTATTATTATTAAATATTATAAAATTGTTTTTAAATTTATTTTTTTTTTTTTATACTTTCTTTCCCCCCCCCCCCCCCCCCCCCCCCACCCACACCCCACTCTTTGCACTGGCTTTGATGCGCTCTTCCGTCTCAACTCATACTTACATCACTCTGCACCACTCATTTCGCTTGATATACTAAAATATGGCCAACACAAACGACATTCTTAGAGTTGTCTCAAGGAACGGTGAGGGGGTTGGGGTCCTACAAAGACTGATAGGATCAATGGCCCACTTGCAAAACAGCTTAAGGACGATATAATTTTTTAATCAAGGACTCACCATCGCAACAGAAGGTAACACGGCATAAGAGAGGCTGGATTAGCCACTTATTTCATTCGAAATTAATGATAGGGCTAGGAGGGTGCTGCTAATCCTGATTCTTAAAACGTTATGTACGAACCACAGAAAACTGTGGAGGACCCTGCAGGCCGCTTTGGTCATGGGATTCTGGCAAACTGCAAAAACACACCTGTCCATATTTGGCCCAGTATTTACGGTCCCAACAGGGATGACCGCTCAATTGGAACACCAAATTTTAACATCTCTCCCAAACATGAAAATTCACCACATCATTGTGAGTGGAGATTTTTAATTCTGGTCCAAGACCCTATACTGGTACAGAGCTTCGAACAAAGCCTCTACTTTAACGAAATTCAGGTTGGACTTTGCATGCTTTTGACAAAACAACTTGGGGGCGCACATACCATGGAGAACATACATTTCCCACGCTAAATTATTTTCATTAACATTTTTTCCCACGTGCACATGCACCTATACCCGTATAGACTTCTTCCTCTTAGATAACGGACTGCTCTCCAAAATCAAATCCAGCGAGTATCATAGTATCGTGATATCAGATCATGCTGCGACACTTCCCCTCGATCTCCACTTTCGTAAACGCACTAACCCCTTTAAACAGTGGAGGTTCAACTCCTCATTACTAGCAGAGGCTCACTCCAAAGCAATTCTTGCACTTCCCAATCATTTTTATAAATTTTGAGCTGAATGACTCGCCGGACATAGAAAAGAGGTATACTCTGGGAAGCTTTCAAAAGCCTATATTAGGGGCCAACTTATCTCTTTTGTCTCCAACCTAAAGAGCCCATAGACCCGTCCCAATGACAGACTGTTTTACGAAAAATAAAGGACATTGATGACAAATATGCATCTGACCCAGACTTAATTTTTATAAAGAACGCCTTAGGTTACAAACAAACTTTGACCTCACGGTTACTAAATAAAGCTCCAAGCTACGCCTGCTTAAATCTAGGCAACACTTTTTTGAATCTGGGATTAAAGCTGGGAAGTTTTTGGCCTCAGGCCCATGACCCCAGAAGCCAGAACCGAGGCGACCTTCACGGCGAATTCAGCCATTAAAAGATCTGCTTAGGGGAGATCCACACTGATCCTCTTAGAATTAATGAAGCATTTGCTAAATTCAACGCTGAACTATACGCTTCCGATTGTCCTCCCACTGCAGATGACATGCTCCGTAGTATGACGTTTCCCCGAATTGATGATGAAGCCACGAGAGACTTGGGTGGTCCCATAACTGTTGCTGAGGTCCAAGCAGCCATCACATCATTGCAAAGCGGAAAGTCACCCATGTAAGCATATTACAAAGCTTTCCCTGCTCTCCTCGCACCTGTCCTGCGAGATATGTACAATGAGGCATTTCTACATCGTCGCCTACCGCCCACCTTGTCGTGGGCTACTATTTCCCTAAATTCTTTAAAAAGGAAAAGAAAGTCCCCTGCTTTGTAGTTAATGCTACGACCAATTTCACTCCTGAATGTGGACCTCAAAATCCTCTCTAAAATTCTTGCACTCCGTCTTCAACAAGTGATTGCCCTCCTTTTATTCATTAGATCAAATATATGGGTTCATGCCAGGCCGACAGTCCTCCCACAATACTAGGGTCTCCTGAACATCAGCCATTCACAAAGTAGTGAGGACCCCGGAGATAGTGGTCTCCCTCAACGCGAAAGGGGCGAAAAAAGGCTTTTGACAGGGTCGTGTGGAGGTACTTATATGAGGCGATGGACAGGTTTGGCCTCGGCAATAGTTTCACTCTTTGGGTCAGTTTGTTATACTCGTCCCCGGTGGCCTCAGTACAAAACAAACGACACACCTGTCGCCCCACTTCCATCTCTTCGGAGAGCGGTACCCTGGCAGGGTTGCCCATTATCACCACTCCTGTTTGCTGTTGTGATAGAACCCTTGGTGGTTTGGTTACGCTCAGAGAACGGCTTTAAAGGTATTACACGGTTTGACACAACTCATAAAGTCTCATTGTATGCGGGTGACCTGCTTCTTGTTGTTTATTCATCGCGGCCAGTGTAATTGGCAATTTAGTGGCTGTTTTTCAGCTGCGTAATTGGTGCCTTTGCTTTATCAGAACTTACAACATGCGAAGGAGCAAGCTCTCAAGTATCATGTAGGTCATTGTTAACAGAACTATGCTATTACCAGCTGAAGCTATAAGTCACTATGATGGACAAACAGTATTCAGCATTGCTCCAGTACCTTGATGTTTTAACCTTCAGTTATGTTACAAACTGATGCTAGTGCTCAAAGATGGGGAATTACTATCCCATCTCTAGTCACAGAGGTGGATGTGATGTGCATGAGTTACCAATCCCTCAGTTATGTGGTATCAACTACCTAAAATCACTAAATGCATTCTATGGGTTAAAGGCTTATTGTGCGAATATGCATATCTGCATGCTCACCTACAAGTTTACACACTACGGTGGCAGCATATATTAATCACATGGGTGCAATCAAGTTAATATCTTGTGATAGTTTACTTAACCTCATTTGGTGTGGGTGTATCATCACGTAAATCAATGACAACACAGAATGGATATTGCATCACAAAAAATTTAATTACATCGTGGCTTGATGGAACACCAAATATCGATTTGTTTGCATCTAGTCTCAATCACCAGCTGCAAAATATCTGGCATGGTGGCCTTCTCAGGGGCAGTGGCGATAGATGCATTCTCGCTAAACTGGGGAGGAATGTTCTTTATGTCTTTCCTACATTTTGCCTCATCAGTCGGTGCTTGCTTAAAAACGAGCAAGACTCCGCCTCTGGCTTTTGATAGTGCCTGACTGGCCTACACAGCCATGGGTCCACTCATACTGTGAATGATAACAGAGCTTTTTATGGCTGTTCCCAAACGCAGAAATCTGCTGGTTTACCCCGTGGCTGGGGAGAACAATCCTCTGCATGAGCGAATCAAATTGTTGGTTTGCAGACTATGAGAAGACCTTTCCTGGGGTACGGACTGTCAGGTTGTACAGTGGATGTAATCACTGCAGCCTAAAGAGATAGTTCCAAGAAACAGTACACCTCCTTTATCAAGGAATGAGAAGTGTCCTGTTTACAATCCAATATATTGTATGACACGGTACTTATAACAGATGTCTTGGTATTCCTCTCAAAGCATATTTCATGAGAGATGGAGTTATAGTGCTATAAATTGTGCCAGAAGTGCCTTGTTGTCATACTTCCTGCTGGGTTAGGGACACCACGCTGTCAGGTCTCGACCTCTGTATTTCAGATTTATGAAGGGTATCCTCAACTCAAATTCCTCCAGGCCCAGGTACTCGGAGATATGGGATGTTTATGTCCTGCTGACGCTGCGTCGCCGGTGGGCTCCAGCTACATCCCTGTCCTCGGTCTAAATCACTTACAAAGTGGTTATCCTCATGGCGCTGGGTTCAGTGCAACGGGTCCAGTCGTTGCATAAGCTACGACTGGACAGGCTGGTTACAGCTGCAAATATGATACTTTATGTTCATGACAGTCTTGCAGAGTAGACCGGGGGAGTCAGGTCTCAAACTAGTTTCATGGATACCCCAGGGACTTTGGTTGTGTGTGTGGTCACAACATCTTCTACAGTCATTATGTCCAAAACATAAAAGCCTTAGAGGCTCTGAACGAGCAATGAAATCACAGAGCTTTGAAATTTTCATGTAGTCACTCACGTGACTCCGAAGTAAAATAGTAAGATTAAATGAGAATTTACCAGTTTGAAGTTTGATCTTTATTTTATGAGGAGTTACGATGAGGGATTACGTGCCCTCCACTACCAACCCTCTCTCATAAAGGTCAGCTGGTAGTTCTAGTTTTTCGAATCTTAGTATATTCAGTTCAACAACTGTTATCTGTGATTTCACACTGCTGCTTTGAAGATTGATGCGCATGCAGGCTGGCGGGTTCTTCACGTAATCCCTCATCGTAACTCCTCCTAAAATAAATATCAAACTTCAAACTGGTAAGTTCTCATTTAATCTTACTATTATTTGCCAGGATTTGTCCTGACCCACCTCTGTTTTTCAAATTTCTCCCGCCTTTCTACATCAGTTTGAAGAAAGGACCTCAATTTGCTTTAATAAATAATGGAATATTAAATTAAAACAATTGCATATAAAGCAGAGTTGACGGCATCATCAATCTTAATGCCATAATTTTCCCAGGTTACTCACGGATTTCACAATTTTCACAATACAAATACTATACAAAGAATTCCCGAATTCCCTTGTTTGCTTATGTATTACTTATTTATTACTTTGCTAACTTTTACTAAATAGTAACATTTAGTTTATTTGGTTACTTTACTTAAGGCAGAGTATAATGTTAATTGCAAGACCCTTAACAGCATTGATGTGCAGAGGGATTTTGGAGTCCAAGTTCATAGCTCACTGAAGGTGGCAGCACAAGTAGATACAGTGATAAAGAAGGTGTTCGATATGCTTGCCTTCATTGTGAGGGACATTGACTATAAGAGTCAGGAAGACATGATACAGATCACTAGGACCTTGGTTAGGCCACATTTGGAGTATTGTGTGCAATTCTAGTCATCCTTTGACAGGAAAGATGTGGAGGCTTTGGAGAGGATGCAGAGGTGCCTGGATTAAAGACATGTTTCAGCCACAGGGAGAGGTTGGATAGACTTGGATTGGTTTCTCTGGAATGTTGGAGGTTGAGGGGAGTGACACTAGTTTATAAAATTATAAGCATAAATAGGGCAGACAATCAAAACCTTTTTCTCAGGGTGGAAATGTTCAACACTGGAGGGCATCGCTCTAAGATAAGAGGACAAAAGTATAATGGAGATGTATGGGGCAAGTTTTTTTACACAGAGAACAATGGGGGCCTGGAACACACTGCCACAATAGAGGTGTTTAAGAGATTAGGTAGGCACCTGGAAGTGCAGTGTATAGATGGATATGGATTATGTACATGCAGATAAGATCAGTTTAACTTGACATCATGTTTGGCACAAATGCCGTGGGCCGAACAGCCGATTCCTGTGCTATACTGTTCTATGTTCCATGTTAGTCACGGTATAGATATTTTAGAGGTCAGTATTCTTTCCCCTTATAAACCTGATAGTTACTAACTTGTAAGGTTATAGAGTCACAGTCATACAGCACAGAAACAAGCTTTTTGGCCCAACTCATCTATGCCAACCAAAATGTTTCCCTGATCTAATTCCATTTGCCTACATTTAGCCCCTCTCAACAGGGCAGCATAGTGGCGCAGCTGGTAGAGCTGGTTCCTCACAGTGCCAAGACACCCAGGTTCGATTCTGACCTCGGGTGGTGTCAGTGTGGAGTTTGCCTGTTCTCCCTGTGACCACGTGAGTTTCCTCCAGGTGCTCCGGTTTTCTCTCACATCCCAAAGACTTACAGGTTTGTTGGTTAATAGTAAGATTAAATCAGAACTTACCAGTTTGAAGTTTGATCTTGATTTTATGAAGAGTTACGATGAGCGATGAGTGGCCGTTAGCTCGCATGTGGGTCTTCAAAGCAGCACAGATAATAATGGTTGAACTGAACATAGTAAGATTAGAGAAGAGTAGAACTACCAGATTACCTTAATAATATCAGGGTTGGAAGTGGTGGGCACGTAATCACTCATCGTAACTCCGCATAAAATCAAGATCAAACTTCAAACTGATAAGTTCCCATTTAATCTTACTATTTTACTTCGGAGTCACATGAGTAACTATGTGAAGATTTCAAAGCTCTGTGATTTCATGCCGGAAACGAGTCCATGCGTTATACACTGCATGAAGTGACCATAGATGAGTGAAAAAGATTAATGCATTCAGACATGACTTAGTTTGTTAAAATGCTGATGCTTTAATCATCAAAAGAAAATAATAGTGACCCTTTTCATCCAGCGGGAAACTATAAAACAGAATGTAAAATGGAGTTGGCAAATACCCCCCGTTTGGCAATGGGTTATATAAAATGTTGGTAAAGTATGTTCGTTTGACCATCCTGCAGCTGCTAAGATGTGGTCCAGAAGCATAACCCTTGGAGCTGATGTAGTAGCAGCCCTGGTGGAGTGAGTGTTGTAAATATTTGTATCGACTCATGCATTGGCCTAAACCCTGCTTTTACCACCTGGAGATGGTAGAACTAATACTTCTTATGGAGTATTTTGTAACTAACAAATATTGCTAGTTTGGAGCCTTTGAGGCTCTAGGTGACCTAGACGTATAGTTGTAAATGTGTGACCACACATTACCGAAGGTCCATAGAGTATGCCATGAAACTTGTTTGAGACCTAACGCCCCTGGTTAATTCTGATTAATTAATCAAAAACATAAAATATTATGTTATTAGCAGATGTAACTATCCTGTCCAGTCGCAATTTATGTAGTGACTGGACCCGTTGCACTGAGGCCAGTGCCATGTGGATAAGTACCTATGAGTGCCGGCTAAAGATAAGGAGCCCCCCTGGTGAAGTAATGTTAACATTCCGTCAATGTCCCATACTTCCGTGTAACCGGGCCTGGGAGAAGTTGTGTTAAAGATATCCTTATTATTCTGGATATCAGAGCGTGAGACCCGACAGTGTGGGTCCCACTGTTGCAGCAAATATGATGAGTAGGCACATTGGCACAGTGATGGCACTTTAACTTAATTATTGTCAAAAACCCATTTGAAAATGAACTGTAAGATGTCAGTTATCCGTGCTGTCTAGTATGTAACATGTGTATTTAAACAAAAACGCTTCCAATCTGCTGAAGTGGAAATGTACTGCCTTCTGGTGCTTCCCCTGCACTCTGCAGTGAGCACTACATGGATCGGTCTGATAACCCGAGCCGCAGGCATATTTGCCTCAGAGTCTGCAAGTCAATTATTTGATTTTCTTGCAGAGGCTGGTTCCCCGTGTCACAGGCAGAACCAGAAAGTTTTATGTTTTGAATAACCTTGTTAGGTTCTATATTATTCCCAACTTAGCGGGAACCATGGTTGCGTATGCCAGTCAGGCAGTTCGAAACGCTTGAAGCGGTATCTTGCTGGATTTATTGCAAGACCCGACTGATGTGGCAGTATGGAGGAAAGACATGCAAGAACATTGCTCCCCAGTGTGGCGATAGAGTATCTCTCGCCACTGTATGTCACATATTTTGCAACTGGTAAATGGGCCTGGATGTAAACATATCAATATCCGGTGTACCATTGAGCCATAATGACATTAAATACTTTGTGATCCAACATCCATTCTGTGTTGTCATTGATTTCACTTGAAGATACAATAGCCGCAAATGAGGTTAGGTTAATATCATAGGATACTTTATTGCACCCATGTGACTAACATGTGCCACCACCATCGTGTATCAACTTGGAGTTGAGCATGCAGATTATGTATATTCTCACAATAACTTTTAACCTATAGAATGCACCAAGTATTTATAGATAGTTGATACCAATAACTAAAAAAGTGGTGACTCATGCAAACCGCATCCGCCTGTGTAACTGGAGATGGCAGTCGTAATTTCTCAGCTTGCGGACTAGCATCAGTGTGTAATTACTGAAGATTACTGATCAAAATTACTGAAGTAATGCTGAATGCTGCCACCATAGTGACTTTGGTAGCTTCAGCTGGTAATTACATAGGTCTATTAGCAATGACCTATATGGTACTTGAGGGGTTAATTCTTTGCACGTTGTAAGTTCTGATAATGCAAAGGCCCAGTTTGCACCGCTGAAACACATCTGCTATATTGCCAATTACACTTGATGAATAGAAGGCTGCTTAATAACAACAAGGTTGTTACAGGCTTCTGTTAATTCCATCTCTTGCCCCAGGGCGGAGACCCTGTTAAGTTGATAGTTAAATGTAAATCCCAATAGTCAATAGTTCTGATTGGTATCAACTTAAATTTAACTGGATGGATAAAGCACCCCAATTTCTCAAATATAGTTTGGGGCTGCAACAGTTATTTTTAGTAAAATACAGCGTTTTAAAACATCATCCAGATAGGGATAACAAATGTTCTAGAGCTCTGAGCAGCCCAAGCACCGGTTTTAGTAACTTGGTAAATAAACCTGGGAGCTGGTTAGCCCGTTTTGCAACGCTTTAGCTGTTATTATTGACGCATCCAGATAAATTTCAAATATCTCCGGTGATCCCTGTGAATGGGAACTGAATAGCATGCATCTGAGACCGATGCTTGCCATATAGCTCCTATAGAATCAATAGTTCGACAGTAACGAAGTTTCCCATTTTGAAAGTCTATACTGCACATACGAGTTAAATCTGGATGAAGTGACATCCTCCATCTTTCACCCTGTCCTGAAAGGCAATCCTGCCCATAATACTGGGCCTGTCTTGAAAGACAACTCCGGCACCAATTCCAAGCCTGCTTGGAACCTGTGTAGGTTGTGCAGTATAAAGTAGTCACATGTTATCATCAGTTTTTTAAAACCCAGATCTGAATCTCATGTTATCATTGTTCCTTTACAAAAAACACCAGTGTGAATATTACCAACATGTAAATGGTCCACAACCCCATGTTTTGAAATAACCAGACCCATCTACCTCCATGGCTACCGGTGGTTTTATGGTAAGCCCAAAGGCCTTTGATGCGGGTTCTGTTTCCACTCCACGATTGGAGAGTAGGACTGGTAGGGTGCGTAGATTCCATATTTCCCCTGAAACCGGCTTGGGCCTTGGTCTGAAAACCCCATCATACTGAGCCTGCCTCGTAAGACAACTCTGGCCATAATTCTGAGCCTGCCTCGAAAGACAACGCAGGCCATATTTCCGTGCGCAGCTTTCAAGCTGCCACCGGCTTCAGTGAACCGCTTATCCCCGATGGAGGCGTGGGGTGTTCGTCGCCTACTGAAGAAGCTTTGCTCATCGGTACCTTAATTAGTCCGAAAGCTTTTTGCTTCCTCATCCTGGTCTTACCTGTGGGATAAGTCTTACCTGAAGAGAGGATTCGGCGGCTGGTTTCATTTCCTGGATTTCATGCCCTCCAATGTCACCCTGATAGCGCTGTTCACTGCCGGCACTTGTAGCGTTTGCGAGTATCCCTTGAGGCCATATGCATGTGCTCCAGTATGTTCCACGGACATACTTTGAATTTGAAGTCAGTTACATACTGACGACTCGCATTCCCCTCCACAGAGAGGGAGATTCGCAGACAGCTCTGAAAACAGGTGCTGCCGCAGGCCCCTGAGGATACCTGCGCTGACATGGCCCCTCAAGCGGCCCTATATTAGGTTTTTTGCTCTGGGTCAGACTGAAACTGACCCTGAATGCTCCCCTCCTCAGAGATGGAGACATTGTGCAGCCCTGAACCCGCTGCCTGCGGGTTCTCCATAGTACCCAGACTGATAACTCCCTCCTTTGGAGTATATCATTGTGGAGCACCTCTCCATCAGGTGCTCAATGTGGGTTTGATCGTTTAAAGACGTTACCTATGTAGGAGGGGATCCTCTCCGTCAGGTACCTCCTGGCCTGACTCCCCTAGTCCACAGGCCTGACTGCCTTACCTTTGGTTTTACCCCTTTTCTGGGGACCCACAGCGGTCTGCAAGCGGCTGACCGCTACATGTTGGAAGGGTCCCTCCTGGCCTGACTTCCACAGGCCTGCCCGACTGTTGTTGGTTTACCCCTACCTGGGGAACCACAGCG
Source organism: Okamejei kenojei (assembly GCA_035221665.1). Taxonomy (NCBI): domain Eukaryota; kingdom Metazoa; phylum Chordata; class Chondrichthyes; order Rajiformes; family Rajidae; genus Okamejei; species Okamejei kenojei. The sequence continues at coordinate 49,686,440 of CM069140.1, read as the reverse complement.
GTCTGGGAACAGCTTTCCCTGTATGTGGGGGGGGGGAACCCTCCTGGCCTGACTTCACAGACCTTGTCGGCTTGTGGTTCATTTTTTCCCCCTTCTCGGGAACCACAGCCGGTCTGGAGGCAGATGTCCCCTGTATGTCGGGGGGGGGTCCCTCCTGGCCTGGCTAACAGACCTTGCCGGCTTGTGGTTAGTATACCCCCTTCCGGGGAACCACAGCCGGTCTGGAAGCCACTGGCTGTGTTGTCAGTGACTTTTAGGTGGCGAATCCGACAGCCACTGGCTACCCGCTCTTCCGTAGTCTCTGTAGCCGGTTTCCCCTCGGTCCCGGTGTCCATGGCCGAGACCGGGATTCCCCGCGGTCCATGAACGGTTTCGCGGCCCGTCCGGACTTCGCCTCAATTATGTCGAGCAGGTATATCGCTGTACAAAGATTCCTGCAAAAAAGAAAACTCAAAAACCTGGAAATAAGGTAAAACTTAACGTCAGGTTGAACTTACCGCTGAACAGAGCAACGCTCACCAGTCGGCTCGTTGCGCAGAGCGAGTCAACGTAATGACGTGCATGCGAGCTAACAGCCTTCTTCACGTAGTCACTCACGTGACTACGAAGTAAAATTGGCCTCTGTACGGAGGTGTCTTCATGTATTGGGAGTGGGTGAGGAAGTGGGATAACATAGAACTGGTGTGAACGGGTAATCAATGAAAGGCACACTCATTGAGTTGAATGTTTCACCTCTGTATCTCTAAACTGTAAACATTTCAATGTTTCAAGGTCAAGCTTAGTTTATTGTCACATGTACCAATTAAGGTACAGTGAAATTCGAATTACCATACAGCCATACTAAAAAAAAAGCAACAAGACACATAACTACATAAAAGTTAACATGAGCAATCCGCTGTGGGGTGTGTTTATGTTTCTCACTGTGATGGAAGGCAATAAAGTCCAATCTTCTCCCTCCTTTATTCTCCCGTGGTCAGGGCAGTCGAACCATCCGCATGTTGGATCAAAGCTCCCGCAGCCAGCGTTCGAAACCCCCGCGTTGGGGCGATCAAAGCTCCTGCGTTGGGGCGATGGAAGCTCCCATGTCAAGGCGATTGAAGCTCCCGCGTCAGGGCAGCCAAAGCTCCTGTGGCTTGGAATTCCCGAAGTCGGTCTCTAACCAGAGATCGCGAGCTCAGCGATGTTAAAGTCCGCAGGCACCCATGGGTGGAGCACCAAAGGCGATCCCAGACAGAGATCGTGAGCTCCATGCTGGTAAGTCTGTAGGCTCCCACGGCAGAGCTCCCGAAGTCCAGCAAGGGCCGCCAACTATTCGATGTTAAGCCGCAGTGCGGACGGTGATACGATACGGAAAAAAATTGCATCTTCATCGAGGTAAGAGATTAGAAAATGGTTCCCCAACTCCACCCCCCCCCCCCCCCCCCCCCCCCAACCCCCACATAAAACAAGCTAAATTTTCCTGCATTACAAAACAACCATTCTAAACAGATTTCTGACATGGTAGATGAAAAACATTGGGAATTAGTGACATTCAAAATTTTGAATTTATTCCCACATTTTACCCATCATTTACATTAACTCAATGTGAACGCTGCCAAAGTCCCTTTCTCAAACAGTGATCCATCACTTCATGCAAGAAATAAATTGATGAGGGTAAAGCAGTGGATGTTGTCTATATGGATTTCAGTAAGGCCTTTGACAAGGTTCCCCATGGAAGGTTGGTTAAGAAGGTTCAATCTTTGGGTGTTAATGGCGGAGTAGCAAGATGGATTCAACAGTGGCTGAATGGGAGATGTCAGAGAGTAATGGTGGATGGCTGTTTCTCAGGTTGGAAGCCGGTGACCAGTGGGGTGCCTCAGGGATCTGTGTTGGGTCCACTGTTGTTTGTCATGTACATCAATGATCTGGATGATGGGGTGGAAAATTGGATAAGTAAGTATGCAGATGATACTAAGATAGGTGGTGTTGTGGATAATGAAGTAGATTTTCAAAGTCTACAGAGAGATTTGGGCCATTTGGAAAAGTGGGCTGAAAGATGGCAGATGGAGTTTAATGCTGTTAAGTGTGAAGTGCTACATCTTGGCAGGACAAATCAAAATAGGACGTACATGGTAAATGGTAGGGAATTGAGGAATGCTGTGGAACAGAGGGATCTAGGAATAACTGTGCATAGTTCCCTGAAGGTGGAGTCGCATGTAGATAGGGTGTTAAAGAAAGCCTTTGGTGTGCTGGCCTTTATAAATCAGAGCATTGAATATGGGAGTAGGGAAGTATTGTTTAAAATTGTACAAGGCATTGGTAAGACCAATTCTAGAGTATGGTGTACAATTTTGGTCGCCTAATTATAGGAAGGATGTCAACAAAATAGAGAGAGTACAGAGGAGATTTACTAGAATGTTGCCAGGGTTCCAGCCACTATGTTACAGAGAAAGGTTGAACAAGTTAGGTCTTTATTCTTTGGAGCGCAGAAGGTTAAGGGGGGACTTGATTGAGGTCTTTAAAATGATGAAAGGGATAGACAGAGTTGACGTGGATAAGCTTTTCCCATTGAGGGTAGGGAAGATTCAAACAAGAGGGCATGACATGAGAATTAAGGGACAGAAGTTTAGGAGTAACGGGAGGGGGAACTTCTTTACTCAGAAGGTGGTGGCTGTGTGGAATGAGCTTCCAGCAGAAGTGGTGGAGGCAGGATCGATTTTAACATTTAAAAGTAAAGTGGATAGGTATATGGACGTGAAGGGAATGGAGGGGTATGGTCTGAGTGCAGGTAGATGGGACTAGGGGAAAACAAATGGTCGGCACGGACTGGAAGGGCCGAGAGGGCCTGTTTCCGTGCTGTAATTGTTATATGGTTATATGGTTATATAAATGTAGAAATCTTGCATTTTTGTCATCCATTTCTGAATGGATGCAACATTATGCTCACTATTCCAGGTATAGTGTGGCTCAGGGATAGTCTATTCCAGGTACAGTGTGGCTCTGATGATCTTTGATACATTTCTGAGGTTATTTCTAAAACTCCACATTCACAGACAGTTTTTTCCTAGCTGTAATCAGGCAACTGAACCATTCTATCACCAACTAGAGAGTGGTCCTGAGCTTCCATCTACCTCATTGTAGACTCTCAGATTATTTTTAATCAAACATTTATGGACTTTATTTTGCACTAAACATTATTCCCTTCATCCCGTATCTGTACACTGTGGGCAGCTTGATTGTAATAATGTACAGCTTTTCCGCTGACTGGATAGCACACAACAAAAAAGCTTTTCACTGTACCTCGGTACACGTGACAATGAACTAAATGACACTAAATTAAATATATACTATATCAATAATAGTAAAACAACAAGTGTGTGTACCTTGGTCCACCTATGTTTCTGCTCCTTTTCTTCGCCTTTCCCATATCTATCTGCCCCTCACCCGCACACCCACCAAATTGTATTTTTTTCTTCCATCATGTATCCTCCCTCTACCGTCCTCCATCAGGATCCACTGCTCATCATCCCTTACTTTATCTGTACCACCTATCACACACTAGCCTCTGTCTCTAAACTCTTCCCTTCCCCTGCCTCCCCCTAGCTTCATCTACCCATCATTCCTACCTCATCTGGTATCCTGTCTCACACTTCCTCTTACCTTTTTATACTGGCTATCTTTCCTTCACACTTTTGGTCCTTATGTACAAATGCTGCCTGACCTGCTGAGTTCCTCCAGCAGTCTATTTCAGCTCAATATTACGGCATCTGCAGTCTCTTGTCTCTCTAAATGTATGTGTGCATTTAAGAACCAAACATACTTTCTAGTATCATTTTTATGTCGGCCTCGCAGTTGGCTGCATTTACTGTCTTTAATAAAATAGGTTGTGTTGATATTTGCCATCTTGGTTATTTACTTTTGCAAAAAGCAACCTTAAAGACCCTTCAAATGCTATTGTGAAATTACTTTTTTTTAGATGATGTACAACCAAAACCGCAGACCAACAAAGTATTTGAATTGTGCAGAAAGGAACTGCAGATGCTGGTTTACACCAAAGATAGACACAAAATGCTGGAGTTACTCAGCAGGACAGGCAGCATCTCTAGAAGGGTCTCAAATTGAAACATCACCCATTCTATCTCTCCAGAGCTGCTGCCTGTCTCGCTGAGCTACTCTAACATTTTGTGACTATCTTCAAAGTATTTGAATTCATATTGTAAGATGACATCAAGAATTTTAAACCTTCCACAATATCATTCTTTTTTATGGACAATGACTCGTGTAAAAATGCTTTGGTGAGTTTTAAACTTGCTATTTTTATGGAAGTTATAGGCTCCTCGGTTTTCCTTACACACATTTCTACTTATTTCGGACTCGTTTTTAACATTTCCACAGACTTTAGACTTCAGACTAGAGATACAGCGTGGAAACAGGCCCTTCACCGAATCCGTGCCAACCAGAGATCACCTCGTGCACTAACACTATCCTATTCACGCGGGACAATTTACAATTTTACCGAGGCCAATTAACCTACAAGCCCGTACATTTTTGGAGTATGGGAGGAAACTGGAGAGCTCAGAGAAAACCTACACGGTCACAGGGAAACGTACAAACTCCGTACGGACTGCACCTGTGGTCAGGATGGAACCCAGGTCCCTAACACTGTAAAGCAACAACTCCATCACTGCACCGCTGTGGTTACGCTACCGAGATTCTCATACGTTTTAGTGTATGCTAAGGGTTACGATTTTAGAGGAAATTGGGAATCAATGCTTACACTACTATGCATTTCAAATGGAAAATATTTCATTTTAACCAAACCTACAAGCAATTAATGATGGAGAATAAGCTGTATTTGACATTGCTTGTGAATGCCTTACATTCAGAGGTCTTTGTTCCTCATACAGCTTAGCAATTCACAGAATGTCTGCTTGGCATGCCATGAATGAAAAATCCTACACAACAGGTGTCTGCATGCCCTTGGCTAGACGTGGTATTAATTTGTCTGAATTTAGTCGCAAAAGGGCACTGTTTAAAATATATTGAAAAATGCCTTCTGAAGGTCGGAGAAAGTTCAATGTATAACATAGAAGTTGCAACTCATTTGGTTTGAAAGAACGTTTACAGGCACTGTTGCATGGCAGGATCATGCTCTCAAGCAAAAAATGCTGGCCAAGTGAAAGTTAATGTCTCTATCATATCAGCTCAATAGAGGGTGTTACGCCATATTCTATTACTGATTATATAATTAACATCTGTTTGGATTTGTATTACTGTCCACTCTGGTTGGTATCTTACAGCAATGGAAACTGTTCAATCACATTGCCAATAGTAAAATGCCACAATTTGTATTTAATTAGCACCTTTAATTTGGTAACTCATCCTAAAGCCCTTCATGGGAGTGTCACTCCATCAAAATCTGACACTGTGCCTCATTAGGAGATTATAGGTTAGGAAATTTTGTAAGGAATTTCTTAAAATAGGAAAGGGAGATGGAAAGGTTCAGGGTGGGAATTCCAGAGCTTAGGGTCTTAGCAATGGAGAGATTCATTTTTGGGATGATCAAGAGGCCAGCATTAGATAAGTGTGATTAACTTGGAGAATTATGGGGCCCAAGGATTTACAGAGAAAGGAAATGGTGAGGCTGTATAGGGGTTTTAAAAGTGAAAGGAGAAGTTTGGAATTGATGCTCTATTGCACTGGGATCCAATGGAGGGTCAACATGCATGGAGTTGAAAATGATTTTGGGCTTCTCCTGGTTACAAACTCCTGCCTTTCACACACACACACACACACACACAAGCATTTGGCTGACTGGCAGTATGGATATGCTGACTGCAGCATGGCTACCAGCATCTTCCATCCTGTGGGAACTTGGTTCACAGCAAAATGTGACTGATCGAGTTAAACGCCCTGGCTTGCCCGAGGTGACCTATATTTTTATTTTTAAATATTGCTGTGCAGTTTAGTTTAGTTTAGAGGTATAATGTGGAAACTGGTCCTTCTTCCCACCGAGTCCGCGATGACAAGCGATCACCCATTCACTAATTCTATCCTACACACTCAGGGCAATTTACAGAAGCCAATTGACCTACAAACCAGCATGACTTTGGAGGAAAACAGAGTATCCGGAGAAAACGCATGCGGTCAAAGGGAGACTGTGCTAACACCGTTCAGACCACACTGTAAATCAGGAGCGAACCCGGGTCTCCACCACTGAGGCAGCAACTCTACCGCTGTCGCACCGTGGTGCCTTGCGTTGCATTTCTGACTTGCGAGCTCTTCAGATTACAAACAGTTCCCAAGAATGAACCTTGTTGTAACCAGGGGCGGACGTACATGTGCTGAGTTCAGAGGAAGATGGAAAGCTGGTTTCTACCAGGTACTCTTTCAAATAAAGGAATGAGGCAGATTAGCAGTTTCTGGATCCATTTCAATAAGGAAAGATTTATACCTGTAAAACACTTTTCATATCAGTAGGGCTATCAAATTTGCATTTCAGCTAATTAAGTGATTTTTGAAATGTCGCCCGTGTTGGAAGATGGGATATGCACACAACAAAGTCCTGTTAAAAGCAAAGTGGCAATGACCAGAAGATCTGATTTTAGTAATGTTGAGGGAAAAATACTGGCCAGCACACCAGCGAGAACTTGCCTACTTTTCTTCAGAAAGTACCATGACAATATCTTCTCCGCATGAGGCTATATGGAACTTTAAATGAATGTGTCAATGATACTCTTCTCTGATATTGTACTAATCAGGTGGCTAGAGTAAGGCTTGAACAAGCTCTGCTTCATAAGACAAGAGTGTAAACATTAAATCAAGACTGATTCACTGTGGTATTTGATTTAGAAAAGTAAGATGGTATGATGGTAAGGTTATCTTACTACAGCTACCGACCACCACACTCCCTCTTTGTGGAAAACCTGCCTTGACCCAATGTCATGTGAAATGGAAAATTTTAGAATATTCAAATAATTACATATTATTTACAATTTAGTTATTACTTCTTAACTGTTCTATGAATATATTACCATGCAAAACTTTTGTGGATATCCTATTCTACAAATCTCCGTGCATGTTGAAATTATTGGAGCTGGGAAGAGATGTGAGGAGATTAATTCCTTCTGAAAAATACACAAGAGAAGGAAATAATTCTGAGAAAGTCCACTAAGCATTTCACTAACTGTTCCATCCAATTTAAATTAGAATCATACCATTTTATAGAAAGGGCAAGTAGCATTGTCCTTTCTATAAGGAAGTAGCTTTGCACAGCATTGTGCTTCTGAAGCTTCAGGAAAAATTACACATGATCACACAGAATGCAAAAAAATCAGTGAATTATTTACAGGAGCAGAACGATTGGATACAAAATACTATATGGATTTAAAAGTATAAGGGCACCAAACTAGTTTAATATAAATATAATTTAAAAAGTTTGATTAGAATGTCATGAACAAAAAAGGCAATCTTCATTGTTTATTGAGATATTTGAGATAACAATAAAATTCCATGCATTGAATATTGCTAGGTGTCAATTTTCAATGAAAACATCTTAGAACCATAGTAAATAGGTGTAGGAGTAGGTCATTCAGCCCTTCAAGCCAGCACCGCTGATCACAGCTGATCATCTAAAATCAGTACCCCGTACCTGCTTACTCCCCATATCCCTTGATTCTGTTATACCTAACTGTCTCTTGAAAACAACCAGTGAACTGGCCTTCACTGCTTTCTGTGGCAGAGAATTCCACAGATTCACAATTGTGGGTAAAAACGTTTTTCCTTATCTCAGTCCTAAATGGCCTACCCCTTATTTTTAAACTGTGACACTGGTTCTGTGCTCCTCCAACATTGGGAAACATTTTTCCTGCATCTAGCAAGTCCAATCCCTTAAGAATTGTATATGTTTCTATAAGATCTCCACTCATTCTAAATTCCAGTGAATATCCGTAAGCCCAGTCGATCCATTCTTTCATCATATGTCAGTCCCGCCATCCTGAGAATTAACCTGCTGAACCTACGCTGCACTCCCTCAACAGCAAGAATATACAGAGCTAGAGCAAATCCAACTACTGTATGGAAGAGCTACTGTTGGAGTGGAATTAGGTAACAGGTGAATCAATAACTTGGACTACAAAGTGCAAAGCTGAGAAAAAAACAGGTTATGACTCATGTGAGGCAGCAAAGGAGACATCCATTATCAAACAAGTAATTCTTTTCACTTCACGTTGAGCAAGGAGAATAATTATTGCTTCCAGTGCAATTATTGAACGGTTGACATTTAGAACATATCGATAGTAACTTTCTTAATCATCTTAGTTATAGTAGGCATAAAACTCAGTGAATGTCATATTTTTCATTCAAATGATAATTAATAATATTGTATTTTCTTCCAGGTAGCCATTACATTCTGTAATTAATGGGCCATTGACTGAAATGTAACCATATAGTCTGTGCATGTGCTCTGGAATCTAATAAGGCATTGATCTTGACCTTTCCTGATATATTGCTTTATTTAATATGATTCGATACTTTAATTTCTCAGTGTAAGATATATCACTTGGATGTTCAAATCACAATGACAGTTGCATTTATGTTGTTCCATTGCATGGGCAGAAAGGAGCTGCAACTATTTTAAGGAAGTTCCAAATCTGTGCAAACATTTTGTCTCAAGCTCAGGTCTGCCACAAAGTAGCACTGAGTGAGTGGAAGGTGCTGATCTCCATCGATGGCCTATGAACTCTGATAGGAACTTTAGATCAGAAAGCCGAGGAAAAATTAGGAAATGTCATTTCTATTTTACAAGTTCATATGTTATCATCTGTCTGAGTGAAGAAATGCCTCCTCAAATTATATCAATCCTCAAATATGTACCTAAGAATGGTGTTCTTCTTAAATTTGGGGCAGGGAGGTGCAAACTAAGATTTAATCCAACTGGAAGGAAGGTATTCTTAGCAAAACCGTTCGCTTAGCAATCAAAATAAATATCAAGGAATTGCCAAGTGAAGAACATTGTCTGGCATGGTTCTTCGCCCCATCGGAAATCCAAAAACAAGATGCCTCATCACTTGAAATCAAAAATAAATGCTTGGAACTGGTCTATACATCAGTGACAGAAATCTGTTGACCTGCTTTTAAATCAACTAATCAACACAATATCTAAAGAAGAAGCACCCAACAAAGAGTAAGTACTCACCTACATGGAAGATTATCTTACCACACACTGCGAGTCAGCCACTTTTTTGGTGGAAGATTAGCTCTAGCCTCGAAAGCCAAATCAAAATGAAACTTGCTGCAATCAAAATCCTTTCACTGACATGTGAAGATTTTCTTACTTTTTGGTTGCCAATTATATATCCAACAATAAATCTCTGCTCCTGTAAGTGGAACATGAAACCTTTTATAAACAAATAACCTTTGGCCAGCGGTATTTTGGATCCGTCTTCACTAAGGAGGACACAAATAATCTTCCTGATGTACTAGTGGCCAGAGGATCTGGGGTGACGGAGGAACTGAAGGAAATCCACATCAGGCAGAAAATGGTGTTGGGTAGACTGATGGGACTGAAGGCTGATAAATCCCCAGGGCCTGATGGTCTGTATCCCAGGGTACTTAAGGAAGCGGCTCTAGAAATCGTGGATGCATTGGTGTTCATTTTCCAATGTTCTATAGATTCAGGATCAGTTCCTGTGGATTGGAGGGTAGCTAATGTTATCCCACAGTTTAAGAAAGGGGGGAGTGAGAAATCAGGGAATTTTACACCAGTTAGCCTGACATCGGTGGTGGGGAAGATGCTGGAGTCAATCATAAAAGATTATTGAGTTAGATAGAGCTCTAGGCGCTAGTGGAGTCAAGGGATATGGGGAGAAGGCAGGCATGGGTTATTGATAGGGGTTGATCAGCCATGATCACTATGAATGGCGGTGCTGGCTCAAAAGGCAGAATGGCCTCCTCCTGCACCTATTTTCTATGTTTCTATGTTTCTATGAAATAGCGGCACATTTGGATAGCAGCAGCAGGATCGGTCCAAGTCAGCATTGATTTACGAAGGGGAAATCATGCTTGACTAATCTTCTGGAATTATTTGAGGATGTAACTAGGAAAATGGACATGGTAGAGCCAGTGGATGAAGTGTACCTGGAGTTTCAGAAAGCATTTGATAAGGTCCCACATAGGAGATTAGCGGGCACAGTTAGGGCACATGGTATAGGAGGTAGAGCGCTGACATGGATAGAAAATTGGTTGGCAGACAGGAAACAAAAGTAGGGATTAACGGGTCCCTTTCAGAATGGCAGGCAGTGATTAGTGGGGTACTGCAAGGCTCGGTGCAGGGACCGCTGGGTGGCAGTGTGAACTGTGAGGAAGATGCTATGAGAATGCAGGGAGACATAGACAGTAGGTCATTCGACCCTTCGAGTCAGCACCGCCATTCAATATGATCATGGTTGATCATCCAAAATCAGTACCACATTCCTGCTTACTCCCCATATCCCTTGATTCCGTTAGCCCTAAGAGTTATACCTAACTGTCTCTTGAAAACATCCAGTGAATTGGCCTCCGCTGCTTTCAGTGGCAGAGAATTCCACAGATTCTCAATTGTGGGTGAAAACGTTTTTCCTTATCTCAGTCCTAAATGGCCTACCCCTTATTCTTAAACTATGACCCTGGTTCTGTGCTCCCCCAACATTGGGAACATTTTTCCTGCATCTAGCCTGTCCAATCCCTTAAGAATTTTATATGTTTCCATAAGATCTCCTCTCATCCTAAATTCCAGTGAATATCCGTAAGCCCAGTCGATCCATTCTTTCATCATATGTCAGTCCCGCCATCCTGAGAATTAACCTGCTGAACCTACACTGCACTTCCTCAACAGCAAGAATATACAGAGCAAGAGCAAATCCAACTATTGTGTGGAAGAGCTACTGTTGGAGTGGAATTAGATAACAGGTGAACCAATAACTTGGACTACAAAATGCAAAGCTGAGAAAAAACAGGCTATGACTCATGTGAGGCAGCAAGGAGACATCCATTATCAAACAACTAATTTGTTTCACTTCACGTTGAACAAGGAGAATAATTGTTGCTTCCAGTGCAATTATTGAATGGTTGACATTTACAACATATTGATAGTAACTTTCTTAATCATCTTAGTTATAGTAGGCATAAAACTCAGTGATGTCATATTTTTCATTCAAATGATAATTAATAATATTGTATTTACTTCAAGGTAGCCTTGAAGTGAGGTTGGGTGAGTGGGCAGATGCAAGGCAGATGCAGTTTAAAGTGGATAAATGTGAGGTTATCCACTTTGGTAGCAAAACCAAGAAGGCAGATTATTATCTAAAAGGTGTCAAGTTGGGAAAAGGTGAAGTACAACGGGATCTGGGGATCCTTATTCATTAGTCAATTCAAGTAAGCATGCAGGTACAGCAGGCAGTGCAGAAAGCGAATGGCATGTTGGCCTTCATAACAAAAGGGGTTGAGTGTAGGAGCAAAGAGGTTCTTCTGGAGTTGTACAGGGCCCTAGTGAGACTGCACCTGGAGTATTGTGTGCAGTTTTGGTCCCCTAATTTGAGGAAGGACATTCTTGCTATTGAGGGAGTGCATCGTAGGTTCACAAGGTTAATTCCTGGGATGGCGGGACTGTCATATGCTGAGAGAATGGAGCGGCTGGGCTTGTATACTCTGGAGAGGGGATCTTATTGAAACATATACTATTACTAGACAAAGTGGGACCCGTTGGGTCCCATGTCCACACGGGATGGCTGGTCCCCCAACGCAATATTTCACCTCTCCACCAATTCCAATATTGGTGGCAAGTGGGGGGGGGGGCTTTCTGGGGTGCTAGTATGGGTGTTGTGGGCTGAAGGGAATGGTTTCCAGAGGGCTAGCATGGACATTGTGGGCCAAATGGATTCTTGGGGTGGCAGCTCAGTCTCTCAAGCCTGATGTGCTGGCAGTTCACTCACGGCTGGTGGGCTGGCAGTTGACTCACGGCTATTCCTTGAAATTCCATTTCGAACAGGGTGCAAGGCCACCAAATTCAAATGCAATTTCTTACCAATGTGCAAGGCCACCCACCAAATTCAAGTGCAATTTCTTACCACTTCAAGCAGGATGCAAGGCCCCCAAATTCAAATGCAGTTTCATACCACTTCATGCAGTCTGCAAGGCGAACAAATTCAAGTGTACTTTCCAACTACTTCAAGCAGTGTGAAAGGCAAACAAATTCAAGTGCAGTTTCATACCACTTCCTGCAGGGTGCAAGTCCACCAATTTCAAGTGCAGTTTCATACCACTTCAAGCAGGGTGCAAGTCCACCAAACTCAAGTACAGTTTCATACCACTTCTAGCAGGGTGCAAGGCCACCAAGTTCAAGTGCAGTTTCCTACCATGTCAAGCAGGGTGAATCCACCATAAAACCACCATAAAAACACACAAAGCACCACAAAACACCATATAAACACCACACTCACAGTTCAGTAGGCATTCAGTGTGTTCAGTTGATTCACAGCTCAGGCAATTATGACTTCTCCCTCCCCCATCTTGCAGAGACTGAGCCACACCCACACTTCCGGGTTTTATAATCCCTCCCCCTCCCACTGGAAGGGGCGTGGCCTTCATGGCGTGATTGACAGGAGAGAGATTCTCAACATTTTTTAAACACGAATAACACTTTTATTTTTCATTGATGGGAAGAATCCTCTGCACATGATGGGCAGAGGGGGACTGAGTAAGATGGCCAAAAATCACAGCCGTAAGTGGTAGCGTTTTATCTAAAATCGATATACAGTGCAACCATTTGCTGTGCTTTATTTCAAACCAACCACCACCAACTATTTGCTGTGCTTTATTTCAAACCAACCACCACCAACCATTTGCTGTGCTTTATTTCAAACCAACCACCACCAACCATTTGCTGTGCTTTTTCAAACGAACCACATTTTCATTTTCAAATCACATTAAGGGCACTCAAGGTCAGTAAAACCACACTCACAGTTTAGTAGACATGTGTTCAATGTTATTCACAGCTCTGACTGTGAAATGTGACCCTCTCGCTCCCCCATCTTGCAGAGACTGACAGGCACTCAACACTTCCGGGTTTTATAGTCCCTCAGGAAGGGGTGTGGCCTTCAGGAGAGAGAATCTTAACATTTTAAAAAACAAATAAGTCTTTTATTTTTATCAATGGGAAAAATCCTCTTGTCCTGCGCAGTAAGAGTAAGATGGCCAAAAATCACAGCCATAAATGGCAGCGTTTTTTTCTAAAATCAATATACAGAACAACAGGAAGTGGTCAAAATCAGACTTTTAGTAATATAGATTAAGAGTTTGGACACACTACAGGCAGGAAACATGTTCCCGATGTAGGGGAGTCCAGAACCAGGGGCTACAGTTTAAGATTAAGGGATAAGGCATTTAGAACGGAGATGAGGAAACACTTTTTCACACAGAGAGTTGTGAGTTTGTGGAATTCACTGCCTCAGAGGGCGGTGGAGGCCAGTTCCCTGGATACTTTCAAAAAGAGCTTGATATGGCTCTTAAAAATAGCGGAGTCAGGGGATATAGGGAGAAGGCAGGAAAGGGGTACTGATTGTGGATGATCTGCCATGATCACATTGAATGGCGGTGCTGACTCGAAGTGCCGAATGGGCTACTCCTGCACCTATTGTCTATTGTTTATTGTCTATAGATTCAGAATCTAAAATTATCTTGCTTTCTCAACTTTTGCTATTCAATTAGTTACATAATTTGCTTTTCAGGTGACTTAATTTGTTCTCATTCTAAAATATGTATGTATATATATATATAAAATATTATTTAAAATATGCGATATTGGAAGCTTTGGAGTTCATTAGTTTGTTCTGGTACATATTCCAATATTTTAGATTATTCAAGAATCACTTATTTTCTTCCTGCCTCTGCTCCTGTTGAATCCACTGTTTGATCATTTTTAGTGCTTTTCATTCATGTCATGCCGAAACAGGCAGCAATTCAGTGAAACTAATGGTTGAGATGATTTGTTTTCCCAGCTGCATTATTTTGCAGCTTCCCTAGATTAGGATTCCCATTTGATCTTCCAGATTTAGCAATTCATCTTCCAAAAAAGCACTGTAAAATTATTTTAAAGTTTACTGCACTCAATGTACTCCTTCCCAGATCAAATATCTAAATTTATAATAGTTGTTAAAATGGCATAGCAGCCTAATCAATGTTATGTTTTATTCCATTATGACTAGTTGGCTAATTAAGTACTAAAAATCCTATGATAACGTTAAACACGAAAACTCTGGAGAACTATCAATTAGTTTTGTGGTTTGGATGTTATTAACGCAGTCTCTGCAGAGCAATGTTCCTCATGTACAGTTAAAACACTTACCTAAGTCCACACAGATGTTCTGCTGTTGCATTTTACTTCCCTCCGACTAACTTTAATGTTTGATTATAAGATGCTGACATTTTATTTTATATTTAATTACTTTCACATCTGTGTCTAAATTATGGGCTGTAGACTATATTGGAAAAGATCAACTTGTGTTGACCTTTGTCTGGTGGTTTTGAAGTGATTGGACCTGAGATTTCATCCTTCCTGGAATGTTTTTTTTTTCCATCCTGAAGCCTTGTAATTCTCAAATGTCTTGAAAATGTAAGCAATATGTGTATTGTAGTAACCAAGTTTAATAATTTAAGCTGAACCTTTCAATGTGTTGTCTCTTTTAATTTACCACATTGCTCAATTTAAAATCTTTATCTGCTTTTCCAAAATGCACCTTTTAGCTTATTTAGATTATTATTGTCAGAACAGATTTGCAAATGCGAAATTTTGAACTACAACATTCAGTAGAGAGAAATTAAAGCAGGATTTCCACTAGAAAAGATCAAATCTTTGAAAAAGCATCAATCCACGTCTTAAGAATTATGTTGATTTTCTAACAATTCAGGTGAAATTGCCCATTTGGAGCAAGCCAATAACTTATTCACAATGAAGGAAATGGATAATGCTTCATTTTTAGAAATTAATACAACTATGATAGGCCTGGAAAAAATAATTTTATTAATTAACAAATGTTATTAAATATGTTTCAGTTGAGTGATTACTTTGAGTTGAATGTTGAAGATCATGGTACCCGTGCATTAAATGCAATAGAGCCCTTTGCACCAGAATCAGTGAACAACCAAAGCTCTTATTGCAACAGTGTTGGGGGTAGGGCTGAACTTGGGCCGAATGGTCTGCTTCTGTTCTGTAGACTCTATGATTAACTCTACTCAGTACAGAGTCATCCTATTCAACTTCTTGTTATTGTTATTGGAAGATAGGCTCACCATAGAATCAAAGTTCTAAATAATCAATCATTTTAAGTAAGTAAGTAAGTTTATTGGCCAAGTATTCACATACAAGGAATTTGAGGCAGATTTGGGCAATACATCAGAACGTGGGGCTTCCACATATCCCTGATCCATAGTGCAAGTTCTTACAAGTGCATGGTGCAGTGGGGGTTCTACATCTATATCTAAACCCCTGCTTTGTAACCACTGCCACAAGTTGAAGGAGGGTGCAGAAGGGAAAGCTTGTTACGCTGCAGCTTTTAAAAGATCGCTAGAATTCAAAGGACTTGAACGTTTCGTAAGTGCTAAGGGTAATGGAGGAAAGATTAGGAACCCACTAACCAGCAGGAAGCATTCTGCAGAGATCAAGGCTCCGAGAGTTTTGAAACCAGGGATGTTTTTGACCAAGGCAATGGAAGGGAAGAGCGCATATCTCTGTGGAACCCAAGGGAGCCGGTCCAAGCAAAGGTTAGTGGCTCCAAACCAACAGGGGTGGTATAGTGGACTTGCAAAACCAGCATGGGCTTAAGAAACTCTTAAGCAGCTCAATAAAATTCTTAAAGCCACTCTCTTGTATGTATTAATAACCTGAAACAAATGAAGCAGCAGGAATCAACACTTTTTTTAAATAATATTTTTATTAGAAACAGTGTACAGTAGTATAAACCACGGCATATGACAAAATACATTTATTGTACATCTTCCATTTTAATTTTGACAAAAATGAAATAGAAAAAGAGAAAAAGAGCAAGAAAGAGAGAGAGTGAAAGAACTAGTGAATGTGTGAACCCCTAAACTACCAAAGAGTGTAGTCGCAGAGTGAATAAGTCAAAACGTACACAAAAATAAAAAGACAAAAACGAAAAATAATAAAAAGAAAAAAAAAAGACCAAAACGTGTTGATATACCTACTTCGTTTTTCACCGCACCCATCACCCTGTCTGTAAATCGGTTTAATTCAGAAGTTGTGTTGCACCATACTATGTTTGTAATGAATCAATGAAAGGAGACCATATCTTTAAAAATTGCTCTGATTTTCCTGCTAAGACGAGTCTCATATCTTCGAGATGTAGCGTCTAGGAATCACATTCACGCTGTCCATTTCTGCAAATCGGGAAACAAGACGGTTAATCCAGTCTGTAGTTCTCATTGACCAGTACTGCCTCCCTTTTCAGTCACATAATATTGGCAACATTCCATTTTCATTTTTACCCAATTCTCTCAAAGCAAAGTGGATACTGTCAGAATAAAAGACAATGAGATTGCTGTCAACCATCATTTGAATACATCGTTACAATGAAAGGTTTGTAGAAATAGCATTCAATTTCCAATATAGACCTTCTATATTGTTTGGTTCTCTACCAAGGTAACACATGCCCACAAATCAATGTCAATAAGATACCACAGGTGGACGAAGGAACAGCATTAGCCCTAAATCAGTAAACAGGGAGGATTTGTAAGCTGGGGCTGGTATCACATGGAGAAACAAGAACAGGATCAAGGAGGGTTGTGAGGAAACAGTGTGCTTCTGCAGGGGGAAGTCAAAATGATTTATGTTAGTCAAGTAACCTAATCATCCAAATCACAGAAACTCTGCCATCAAAAGAAGCAACATTTAGAACACAGATCGCATTGAAACTATTTCCTTTATAATGTTGTGTGTTCCTAATAATTCACAGCTGCGAGGGAAGATAGAACATCCTAATGAATGTAGCCTTTCAGTGGACTTCTATGGTACAAGAAGACATAGGGGCTCGAGGTTTAATGAATAAGAGGTTGCCAGGCTGCAATAATGGGTCTATTACAAACCTCCTAATTCATGGATTTCAGGGGAAATTCTGGAGCAATTCAAGCCATTCTCAGCCAGACCATTAGCCCAACCGAGTCTGTAACAACACAAGTGCCTATGAAGAGAGATCAGCTATGTCACTGTGTCTTATCAATTCAACCTTGTATCAGATGAGAGAAATGGGATAGTGGTAGGGATTGATATAAAGGCTTTGTTCTAATTTTAACATTCAATTAAAGGAAACTTCTCTTCATCCAAAAATTAGAAATGGATATTAACTCACAATTAGGTACATGGACAACTCCTTCAACTGAGCTAAATATGAACATTTAATTATTTTGTATAAATGAGAACATAAAAACTGGATCAGAAGTTTTCAAAAGAGAGATTTACCTCTTAGGGCTAAGGGAATCAAGGGATATGGAGAAAAAGTTGGAAAGGGGTACTGGTTTTGGATGATCAGCTATGATCATATTGAATGGCAGTGCTGGCTTGAAGGGCCGAATGGCCTACTCCTGCACCTATTGTCTATGTTTCTAAGTAGGTTTTACAACTGCTTAATCCTGCTCAGCTATTCAAAAGCTGGCCACACTTTTGGTCTCAGCTCCATTTTTTCTGCCTGATCCAATAAAGTCTGGTTTCTCCTTGCATCCATCACTTTCATTTCAGTAGCCAGTTGAGTGAACCTTCATTGCACATCTCTAAGGGAAAAAATTATCATTCATTGAATATGGAGACAAAAATATGAACTTTAGTACTTCAAGTGCAGAGTTCGACCTGAAATAGCTGATTCCCTCCCCAGATGCTGCCCGACACACAAAACACTTTGTGTTTTGCTCAAGATTCCAGCATCTGCAGTTCCTTGTGTCTCCATTTTGCTCTTCTACAAAGTCTCCCTAAAGTATGCCTAGTTTGAAGAAGCACTGCTCCCTCTCTATACATACTTAATGTACCCTCAAGGTACATCTGAATTTTTTTTTAAAAATGTTTTTGCTTTCATTTCACCAGCCTTTATCTTTTATTCTGCTTCTTTAGCCTGGAAACTGCAATAGAAATTTAAAAAAATGTACCATTTTGATATGTACTGTAAATGTATTTTACACATTTTAGAATTGTTTGCCACATTTTCAGGTTTAGCAAACTTTTCTGACCAAGGCCGAAATTGCATCTTAAAGTTCCAACTTACAACTTTCTAAATCTAAATCCACACAACATGCATTAATTTTGCCATCTTTCTCTTGATTACTAACATTTCCCTCCAATTTTTCTTTCTCAGCTAAATAATGTTTGGATTCTGCTTGCTCATCCAGTGTTATCATCAATGTCACCATAGACCTGAAACCAACTCCCACCAGAAGCATATAGACAGGCAGATCATCACATTAATGAGCAACATTGATTCAATGTCATACTGCCCTTCTGAAGTTCTTCGCTCACACTCAATCATCGATCTCCTGCGCACCTCGCCTTTTCTCCCTTCTCCTGTGCCCCACATGGACTTGCACTTATTGCTCCTTGCGCCCTAGTTTCCTCCTCTTGCTTCACAATTGGTAGCTCTTCAATTCTTTTGTCTCACACCTTTGGTTTTAATCTCTGGTCTTTGTTCCAACCATTTGCCTATCAGAGACCCGCTTGCTGATGTCTACTTTTATGGTTTATGCTTTTTGATTCCCTTCCTCTCTCCAAGCTTTCTTTCCCCCCACCCACCACAATCCCAACCCAGAATGTTACCAATCCACGTTCTCCAGAGATTCCAACTGACCAGCTGAGTAACTCCAATACTTTGTGTCCTTTTTTCATGTGGAAAAGGAGTTGCTCTTCTTTTCCAGGTTAGAAACTCAGCCATTGTGTCGCATTAGTGCTGGATCCTGTCATGTTTCTTGAAGTAGCAATGCTGCCAATCCACATTCACCTCACTGTGAATCCCCATCAGAGTCTTGGTTGCCCCTTTGAATTTATCAGGTGGCTTCTCTGCAGAGGGATTAGAGTGAACGCTATAACACAAGAACACAGGAAGAAGGACATAGACAAAAATGCTGGAGAAACTCAGCGGGTGAGGCAGCATCTATGGAGCGAAGGAAACAGGCCACTTGGCCCCTCAAGCCTGCCCTGCCAATAAATATGACAACCAGAATTCCGCTGGCATTGTTTACATTGACAAAAGAAAGCCTTAAGTTATTTAACTTGCAGCGAAAGGTTTTCTCTTGTCATCTTTTCAAGTTTTGCAAACAATGTTTAAGTGGGGAAAACTGTATTTCAGGTTTTTACAACTTGTTCCTGGAGCTTCTATTTCGTAATTCAAGTTTAAGGTTTAAGATAGAAATGTTATGTTTATTTTCAGACAAGACCACATGCTGCTGTGTGACAAAATGTGTGTTTTTTTTTAAAATCATAAAATGCTCTATTGACTAATGTGGTACAATAAGTATAAATAGTACACTTGTGCCCAGAAGAAATAGATGCCTATTCATTACACAGAACACGTAACAAAGATATTAATAAAAAACTGTTACTGGAGTTCTACACAAGATGTAAAATATCACATCCACTGGACAAGTACAAGAAGCTGAATATTCTATATATTTTACACATTTATTTACTTTTTACAGACAGGGCAGATTAAACATTCATATAACTTAGAAAGTATGTTCTAAAATAATAGTAATTCCCAACTATTAGCATGTTTCTTTGGAAACGATTGACTATGAATCCCTGTAAGAACTTAATGTTATGGGGAAACCATGCAGTTTCCAATTGACACAGTGCAGAGCAAAATAGGACAGGAAAGATCGGGCCACAATCTGATTATCCTTCATTCTATCTTTCAGTGAACAAACCATTTATAATCACTCATGATCATTGGAAAAACATTGGATTTGAAAGGTTTCAAGAGTGCAACTACGATGCAAATATGTCAATGAAAACCAACATCAGGTATTTACCTTGCCAACATTAGGTATTTACCTTACCCGCTGAATTAAATGTTGATTCTAGTTTTACACATTGTAATTAACATCCAACGAAGCATAAGGAGATTAGAGAGTGAAACCTCACAAATGAAGAAAAGGGTCACCAGATTGAATGACTCTGGCATCACCTTGTGAACAGCAAGATTGGGAACTTCCGTTTATTGCGGTTTAGGATCATTCACAATACCTCAATTAATAAAATTACACCTTGATTAGTCCTCAACCAAATACATTGAACTAGTTGAAAAAATTTTGATCAGCATTTGGTAGCAACATTCAGCTTTTACTGTGATAGTATGGATCCCATTACGATTTTCATCAGTCAATGAAAGTAAGCATGTAGGTACAGTAGGCAGTGAAGAAAGCGAATGGCATGTTGGCCTTTGTAACAAGAGTATAGGAGCAAAGGGATCCTTCTGCAGTTGTACAAAACCCTAGTTAGACCACACCTGGAGTATTGTGTGCAGTTGTGGTCCCCAAATTTGAGGAAGGACATTCTTGCTATTGAGGGAGTGCAGCGTAGGCTTACAAGGTTAATTCTCGGGATGGCGGGAATAACATATGCTGAGAGAATGGAGCGGCTGGGCTTGTACACTCTGGAGTTTAGAAGGATGAGAGGGGATCTCATATAAGATTGTTAAGGATTTGGACATTTCTAGAGGCAGGAAACATGTTCCCGATGTTGGCAGAGTCTAGAACCAGGGGCCACAGTTTAAGAGTAAGGGGTAAGCCATTTAGAACAGAGACGAGGAAACACTTTTACTCACAGAGAGTTGTGAGCCTGTGGAATTCTCTGCCTCAGGGGGCGGTGGAGGCCGGTTTTATGGATACTTTCAAGAGAGAGCTAATTAGGGCTTTTAAAGATAGCGGAATCAGGGGATATGGGGAGAAGGCAAAATTTGGGGTACTGATTGGGGATGATCAGCCATGATCACATTGAATGGTGGTGCTGGCTCGAAGGGCTGAATGGCCTACTCCTGCACCTATTGTCTATTGTCTATTGATATATTCAGAAAGACAAATACAAAATCCACAGTTGATTAGCCACTGTAAATTCACCCTGGGTGGGTGTACAATCTGGGAAGTGTTGAGGGTGAAGTGGAGAGAAGTAAATAGGATTAATAAAGGATTACTGTTAATGGGTACATGCTGGTTGGTGCAGACTTGGTGGGTAAAAGGGACTATCTGTGCTGGATACCACTATTACTCTGTAATGCAGATCCTACAATTACCTCAGTACAATGAGTACTCATGTTCTATAAAGGCGTCACGGAGGAAAGGGTCTCATTAGAATGCATTGTGCAAAAACATTAAATATTCATCATTACCTAATAACACTGGTAATTGGCACTGTGGAATAGATAATAAACTTAGTTGAAAACTTAACAATATGCAATATCAATATGCACACCGGAACAGATATCCAATTAATAAGAGAAACAAAGAGAAACCCCAAAGATATTTTGGCCTTCCTTAAATGGATATACGTAATATAAGAGTGCTCCTGGCACATAAGTAGGGAAAGATGTTCTCATGAGCAATGACAATTGCGACAATTTCACAACTCAAAATCCTCATATTTAGATATCCTGCAGCATGCTTTCATTATGAATTCAAAACAATCAAATTATGGCTCTAATGCAGACGGATAGGTTTTACCAAGGGGAAATATTGTTTTTTAATTTAACTGCAGTGGGTTTTGAGAGTCGGGTCATTGAAGATGTTACCTAAAGATACTCGGGAGTGCTTGAAGTGAATTTATGAATACTCAAATTAATTTTTGACAAATCTCTATTCTCATCCATGGTTAGCAGAGGAAGGATTCCGTTATAACAAAGGACAAAGGACAAAGGACATTTATTGTCACATACACCATTTCTGGTGTAGTGAAATTTGAGTTGCCATTTGCAGCATACCAATAAAAGTAAGACATCACATTAAAGAAGAATTTAACATAAAACATAAAAACATCCTCCCACAATGGTTCCCACTGTGAGGGAAGGCAACAAAGTCCAGTCCTCATCCTCTTGTTCACCTGCGGTCGGGGCATATCTGAGGCCACAACAGCAGCCCGGTGTTTAAGGCCCTCTCGACGGATGATGGAGCTCCGGCGTCGGGAGAACACTCTTCAGCGGCTTGGAGTGTCCGGAACGGCTGCTTCCTCCCTGGAGACCGCGGCTCCCGAAGTCCACAGGCCGCGCTGGTCAGAACTCCGACATTGGCGATCTCGGTGAGAGATCCCAGGCTCCACAGTGTTTAAAAGTCAGCGCAGCTGTGGCTTGAAGCTCCGCAATGACAGCTCCGCAATGTAGGAGTCGGCGGCCTCAGCACTCCGGAGCCCACCGCAGGGCGACCCGTGCAAGGCATCGCCCGCTCCGCGATGGCACCCCAGCGCTGCGCCGCTGCCGAAGCCGAAGATCTGGCTGGTGCTGGCAGGAAACTCTGCTCCAGTCCCGTTGGTAGGCCGCGAGGAAGGGGCGAAGATACGGCTCGGAGAAAAGCCGCATCTCCAACCAAGTAGGGACTGAGAAATGTAGTTTCCCCCTTCCCCCCCACCCACCACATAAAAAAGATTAGACCTCCATACGAAACTTTTTAACATACTAACAAATAAAAAAAGGGTTAAAGGATGGACAGCTGCAGGCTGGGCAGCCATACTCGACGGAGCCCCCTCGACCGTTCAAATAGATGTATATATAAATTGTCCTCTTCCTCTTACACACTGAATTTTAGATCAACATTCAGAAGAATAGAAATCTGAAAACTTGCATTAGATTTGGGCTCCTCAATTTTTTAATAAAATCCTGAATATATTTTCAGAGTTACTGTCAAAATGTGATTATTGGGGGAGACCAATTGTGTTTTAGATCCACTTGGATAAATCTGCACAACAAAAGAGGTGTAACATAAAATTCAAAGCTAGTGAACTGCTAAATATATACATAAAACACTCAAATATAACAGATGTATGGAGGATTGATAATCCAGTTGGAAGGGAATACTCTTTTTACTCAATGGTACATAAATCATTCACGTATCGACTATTTTTTAGTGGATAAAAAATTAATTCCTTACACAAAGAATTCTAAATATCATGATACAATCATCTCCAATCACTCTCCGTTAACTTTTTTCTTAAAACTAGATGGAATGCCTAATACAAAATTGTTTTGGAGGTTCAATCCCCAAATTTTAAATGACCCACAAGGTGGTATATATCTAAAACAACAGATGGAGCATTTTTTTAGACTAATGACACCCCAGGCATTTCACCCTCTTTATTATGGGAATCTTTTAAGGCATTTATCAGAGGATCTATAATTTCATATCAAGCTTTTCTAAATAAAAAGAATAAGAAATAACAATTGCAGCTAGAAGAACAATAATCTTACAACGACTACAAAACTGTACACATACGCTTTCAAAGAACAAACATTACCAGAAACATTAGCGGAATTAACGATTACACTCATACCTAAAAAAAAGATAAAGTTCTAGAAAACCATGGCTCATATAGAGCCATTGCACTGTTAAAAACAGATCAGAAAATACTAGCGAAAACTCTAGCAAGAAGATTGAGCAAATATGTTAGTAAATTAATAAATGCGGATCAAACGGGGTTTATACCCAAGAGATATTCATTCAATAATTTGAGACGTCTGTTTAATTTAATGCACTCATATAAAACTGAAGAGCAAGACCTATCAATTATTTCATTAGACGCAGAAAAAGCATTCGACCAAGTGGATTGGGAATACCCCTTCAAAATATTGTAAATTTTTCAAATGGGAGAGAACTTTATTTCATGGGTAAAATTATTATATGCAAGTCGACTGCCAGAATATTGACTAATAGTATACTGTCTCTGAAATGTCAACTATCCAGGGGCATTAGACAGGGATGTGCATTATCACCCCTGTTATTTGCTCTTGTGATAGAACCCTTAGCAGAAATTATAAGAATGCATCCGAAAATCCATGGTTATAATACAAAATATTCAAATAATAAAATATTACTATTATATATTACAAAATCGCAAACCAGCACCCCAAACATGCTAAATCTAATAGAGGAATTCGGATCCTTTTCAGGGTATAGAATAAATTGGAATAAAATTGAAATTTTAAAATCTCCCTATAGAATTGCTACAGAAAAATTTAAAATATCTGGGTATCGAAATTACCAGAAAATATAAATCTTTATTCAACGCAAACTATATGCCCTTACTTACTAAAATAAATGCCTTGATTAAATTTTGGAAAACACTTCCAATGTCTTTAATAGGCAGAATAAATGCCATAAAAATGATTTTTTTACCACAAATTTTATATTTATTTTAATCAATACCAATATACTTACCTAAAAGGTTTTTTTTTAAAACTCGATTCTGATATCACAAATTTTATATGGGACTATAAGTCCCATAGAATCCTAAGGAGACACTTGTGTAAACCTAAAGAATTTGGTTGACTAACACTCCCCATTTTTTTGTACCATTACTGGGCAGTAAATATCAAAAATGTAATTTATTTGTTGGACAATTCTGCCCAATGGGTAGATTGGACAGTAATGGAGAAAGAGGATTGTTCTCCTTTTAATATAGGAGTGATCCTTCTCTCACCGATAAAATAGAATAATACAATATACGAAAAAAGCAATTATTCATAGTACAATTAGTATTTGGAAACAAATAAAATTAACTCACAAATTAAGAAACTTTTCGCTTCTCTCTCCTATAGTTAATAATCCATCGTTTAAACCATCTATTATTGATAAAACATTTACCCATTGGGAAATAATAGGAATTAAAATGCTTGGAGACAAGTATGAAATGGGAAACTTTTTATCATTCCAACAACTACAACTCAAATATACTGAAGCTCGAATCAAGGATTAGATGAAGAGTTATACTTTATAATTTACGAACATATCTCCAATGTTGTATTATTAGTAAATTATTCCATTCTTCTTTATCATACTTTTTTTCTCTTTCTTTATTATTTTCTATCTATATAAAAAAAATATATATATAGAAGCAGAGTTATTAAATAATTGATAATGTTGATAATATTATCAATGTATGACTGTTATACATGACATGATTTTATGATGTACTTGCTTCTAATAAAAAAATTATTAAAAACAAAAAAAAAACAAATATAACCTGAAAAGTAATCAATACCTTAAATACCTTCAAATCCATGACTATTTGAAAAAACATACACAAGAATACCAAACTCTGATTCCAGATCAACTAGATGAAGCTATGAACAGAAAGGCGAATTCAATTAATTTAATATCACACTTGTATAATATCATTCTAAATATAGAAATACCATAAACTGGCACAATTAGAAGAGATTGGGAACAAGAACCATCTATAAAAATCTAGAAAGAGAGATGGGATAAATACTTGCTATATGTGCATAAATGCTCGATCAATGTAAGACATATCTTAATTCAATTCAAAATTTTACATAGATTATATTACTCGAAAACTAAATGGAATAATTGTTTTCTAAATGTCTCTCCCACCTGTGATAAATGTTTAAATCAAGGTTTCAACCATAGCACACTCCTTTGTCTTTTGCATAAAAGTCCAAAAGTTTTGGAATTAAATTTTTGAAATTTTCACAAAATTATTTAAAATAAAACTTAAACTCAATGCAGAACTGATTATCTTTGGAACAATGGAAGTCGGCTTTGAGCTGACTTAGTTCCAAAAGAGTTTCCTTAAGTATGGCTTAATAACGGCAAAAAAACTTATACTAAAATTCTGGAAAAATGCACACACACCAACGCTTAAAATGTGGATTTCAAATGTGTCTGAAATGTTACACCTCGAAGACATGAGATTCGTCCTAGCAGGCAAATCTGACCAATTCTTAAAGATATGTGTAAAGATATGAAGCAGGTATATCCCTTTTATTTTATTTTATTTATATTTTCTTTTTTTCCTTTTTCTCTTTCTCGTGCTTTACATCTTTATGGGCTCTTTCTGTCTACTTTTTCATGAACTATTAATATCACTATCTTAGCTAACTTTCTCTCTCTCTCTTTTTCTTGCTTCTGTTACTGTTCTATTATTAAATTTTAAAACAAGAAGTTGTACATGAAATGCATATGTTATTCTTGGTTTATACTACTGTACATTACTTTTAATAAAAATATAAAATAAAAAAAAAAGATTAAGCTCGTTTACAGTCTAATGGAGCCACAATTCTCTACATTAAGAACTGATGTGTAACTGGACCTGCATAAATCTCATCAAGGCTGCTTTTTATATTCCATTCATGTCAAAAACCTTTATGAAAGTTATTAAAAACAAATATTTTGTTGATCAAATCATAGTGCTAATTCAGCAAATGAAACAATATTATCTATGAGACATACACCATTCAATAGAATTCAATCATAATTAATTGGAAAGTGGAATGAATGGGGTAGGTATTCTAACGTCATCATCAGGCAGAGTTTAGACATACAGTATACGAGAAAAGTCAGGTGTAAAGTTTGGATAATAGGAAAAAATATTTATCCTAGTTTAAAAAACAGAGGTGCAATGCCCGTGATTTAAAATTGTCAATAAAGAATGAGGTGTAAGTTTTAAAGATTTTTTGTGCAAAATGTTTAGATTACTGAATGCTTTGCGATAGGGAATAGTTGAAGCATGCAGCATCATTTTAACAGAAAAGTGATAGAAATGTTTAAAATAGAGCTTTGTTCTAAATTGTTTAACAATAGTGCTGCCAAAAACTTGTTCGGCAGTTCCAACTTCAATCATTTTGTCTCACACCTTCGATCTTTTCATCTTCTGTCCAATCAACTGTCTATCAAAAAAAAACCCTCACCTGTATCAACGTCTCGACCCAAAACGTCACCTATTCCTCTCCTCCAGAGATGCTGTTTGACCCGCTGAGTTACTCCAGCTTTTTGTGTCTACCTTCAGTTTAAAGCAGCATCTACAGTTCTTTCCTACCCACTCAACCTATTACCTGCCAGGCTTTGTTCTGCCCCTCATCCCTTCCAACTTTTCCCCCTTCCACACACACACCCCCCACCCCCACCCGTCAGTCTGAAGAAGTGTTATGACCCGAAACATGAGCAGAGAGCGGGAGCATGAGCAGAGAGACAGAGGGATGTAAAATGAAGGTAGAAGCAATAGGTAGCAAGGTGAAATGTAAAAGTGGCACGCCGAAAAATCCAGGGCAAAAATCAGAAACGGCCACTTTTCAACATAATTGTATAAGGGGTAAGAGTGTTGTAAAAACAAACCTGAAGGCTTTGTGTCTCAATGCAAGGAGCATTCGCAATAAGGTGGATGAGTTGAATGTGCAGATAGTTATTAATGAATATGATATAGTTGGGATCACGGAGACATGGTTCCAGGGTGACCAAGGCTGGGAGCTGAACATCCAGGGATATTCAATATTCAGGAGGGATAGACAGAAAGGAAAAGGAGGTGGAGTAGCGTTGCTGGTTAGAGAGGAGATTAATGCAATAGAAAGGAAGGACATTAGCTTGGAGGATGTGGAATCAATATGGGTAGAGCTGCAAAATACTAAGGGGCAGAAAACGCTAGTGGGAGTTGTGTACAGGCCACCTAACAGTAGTAGTGGAGTTGGGGATGGCATCAAACATGAAATTAGAATTGCATGCAACAAGGGTAAAACAGTTATAATGGGTGACTTCAATCCACATATAGATTGGGCGAATCAAATTGGCAGGGGTGCTGAGGAAGAGGATTTCTTGGAATGTATGCGGGATAGTTTTCTAAACCAACATGTAGAGGAACCAACGAGAGAGCAGGCTATTCTAGACTGGGTACTGAGTAATGAGGAAGGGTTAGTTAGCAGTCTTGTTGTGCGTGGCCCCTTGGGCAAGAGTGACCATAATATCCATGATTGACCATTCCTCGATTTTAACATTTAAGAGTAAAGTGGATAGGTATATGGACGTGAAGGGAATGGAGGGGTATGGTCTGAGTGCAGGTAGATGGGACTAGGGGAAAACAAATGGTCGGCACGGACTGGAAGGGCCGAGAGGGCCTGTTTCCGTGCTGTAATTGTTATATGGTTATATGGTTAATATGGTTGAGTTCTTCATTAGGATGGAGAGTGACATTATCAATTCAGAAACAAGGGTTCTGAACTTAGAGAAAGGTAACTTTGAGGGTATGAGACGTGAATTGGCCAAGATAGACTGGCAAGTGATTCTTAAAGGGTTGACGGTGGATGTGCATTGGAAGGCATTTAAAGACTGCATGGATGAACTACAACAATTGTTCATCCCAGTTTGGCAAAAGAATAAATCAGGGAAGGTAGTGCATCCGTGGATAACAAGGGAAATCAGGGATAGTATCAAAACTAAAGATGAAGCATACAAATTAGGCAGAAAAAGCAGCCTACCAGAGGACTGGGAGAAATTCAAAGTCTAGCAGAGGAGAACGAAGTGCTTAATTAGGAAAGAGAAAATATATTATGAAAGAAAACTGGCAGGGAACATAAAAACGGACTGCAAAAGTTTTTATAGATATGTGAAGAGGAAAAGGTTAGTTAAAACAAATGTAGGTCCCTTGCAGTCAGAAACTGGTGAATTGATCATGGGGAACAAGGACATGGCAGACCAATTGAATAACTACTTTGTTTCTGTCTTCACTAAGGAAGACATAAATAGTCTGCCGGAAATAGCAGGGGACCGGGGCTCAAAAGAGATGGAGGAAATCCAGGTTAACAGGGAAGTGGTGTTAGGTAAATTGAATGGATTAAAGGCCGACAAATCTCCAGGGCCACATAGTACATTCATCACAGAGTACTGAAAGAAGCAGCCCCAGAAATAGTGGATGCAATTAGTGATAATTTTTCAAAACTCTTTAGATTCTGGAGTAGTTCCTGAGGATTGGAGGGTAGCTAATGTAACCCCACTTTTTAAAAAGGGAGGGAGAGAGAAAACGGGGAATTACAGACCAGTTAGTCTAATATCAGTAGTGGGGAAAATGCTAGAGTCAGTTATTAAAGATGGGATAGCAGCACATTTGGAAAGTGGTGAAATCATTGGAAAAAGTCAGCATGGATTTATGAAAGATAAATCATGTCTGACGAATCTTATAGAATTTTTTGAGGATGTAACTAGTAGTGTGGATAAGGGAGAACCTGTGGATGTGTTATACCTGGACTTTCAGAAGGCTTTCGACAAGGTCCCACATAAGAGATTAGAGATAAACTTAAAGCACACGGTATTGGGGGTTCAGTCTTGACGTGGATAGAGAACTGGCTGGCAGACAGGAAGCAAAGAGTAGGAGTAAACAGGTCATTTTCAGAATGGCAGGCAGTGACTAGTGGGGTACCGCAAGGCTCAGTGCTGGGACCCCAGCTATTTACAATATATATTAATGATCTGGATGAGGGAATTGAATGCAACATCTCCAAGTTTGCGGATGACACAAAGCTGGGGGGCAGTGTTAGTTGTGAGGAGGATGCTAGGAGGCTGAAAGGTGACTTGGATAGGTTGGGTGAGTGAGCAAATGCATGGCAGATGCAGTATAATGTGGATAAATGTGAGGTTATCCACTTTGGCGGCAAAAACAGGAGGGTAGACTATTATCTGAATGGTGGCCGATTAAGAAAAGGGGAGATGCAACAATACCTGGGTGTCATGGTACACCAGTCATTGAAAGTAGGCATACAGGTGCAGTAGGCTGTGAAGAAAGCGAATGGTATGTTGGCATTCATAGCAAAAGGATTTGAGTACAAGAGCAGGGAGGTTCTACTGCAGTTGTACAGGGTCTTGGTGAGGCCACACCTGGAATATTGCGTACAGTTTTGGTCTCCTAATCTGAGGAAAGACATTCTTGCCATAGAGGGAGTACAGAGAAGGTTCACCAACTGATTCCTGGGATGGCAGGACTCCCATATGAAAAAGACTGGATAGACTCGGCTTGTACTCGCTGCAATTTAGGAGATTGAGGGGGGATCTTATAGAGACTTACACAATTCTTAAGGGGTTGGACAGGCTAGATGCAGGAAGATTGTTCCCGATGTTGGGGAACTCCAGAACAAGGGGTCACAGTTTAAGGATAAGGGGGAAGTCTTTTAGGATCGAGATGAGAAGATCATTTTTCACACAGAGAGTGGTGAGTCTATGGAATTCTCTGCCACAGAAGGTAGTTGAGGCCAGTTCATTGGCTATATTTAAGAGGGAGTTAGATGTGGCCCTTGTGGCTAAAGGGATCAGGGGGTATGGAGAGAAGGCAGGTACAGGATACTGAGTTGGATGTTGAGCCAT
This sequence comes from Okamejei kenojei, assembly GCA_035221665.1. NCBI lineage: Eukaryota > Metazoa > Chordata > Chondrichthyes > Rajiformes > Rajidae > Okamejei > Okamejei kenojei. The sequence continues at coordinate 49,656,092 of CM069140.1, read as the reverse complement.
GATCATATTGAATGGTGGTGCAGGCCGAATGGCCTACTCCAGCACCTATTTTCTATGACTCTATGAACGTCACCGATCCATATTCTCCAGAGATTCTGCCTGACCCTTTGAGTCACTCCAGCACTTAGTGTCATTTTTTGTAAACCAGCATTTACAGTTCCTTATTTCCCCATTGTTGCATGTGCTTGGTTAAAAAGCAGATTTTAACTCAAGGAATGAAAGCGTGAAGGTACGCTAAAATGCTGGAGAAACTCAGCGGGTGCAGCAGCATCTATGGAGCGAAGGAAATAGGCAATGTTTCGGGCCAAAACCCTTCTTCAGACTGATAGGGGTGGGGGAAGCAGGGAGAAGGAAGGAAAAGGGAGGAGGAGGAGCCCGAGGCTGAGGGATAGGTAGGAAGGGGAGGAGACAGCAAGGGTTAACAGAATTGTGAGAAATCAATGTTCATGCCCCCAGGATGCAGTCTTCCCAAGAGGAATATGAGGTGCTGTTACTCCAATTTCTTGTGTTGCTCACTCTGGCCGTGGAGGAGGTCCAGGACAGAGAGGTCGAATACGGAATGGGAGGGGGAGTTGAAGTGCTGAGCCACCAGGAGGTCAGTTTGGTTAATGCGGACCGAGCGGAGGTGTTCGGAGAAACGATCGCCAAGCCTACGCTTGGTCTTACTGATATAGGTTACTGACATCTAGAGTTCGGATGCAATAGATGAGGTTGGAGGAGGTGCAGGTGAACCTCTGTCGCACCTGGAACGACTGCTTGGGTCCGAAATGCGGACAGCAGGGAGGTTATGATGGGAGAATGACCAATTCTTAGTCCCTTGCCTCATTTTCCTCAATATAGATCACACAACAGAGAATGCCTGATGAATCCTCAAACCTGCAAGATGTCTTCACCATGGAACGTTAGACTTTTAGACTTCAGACTTTAGAGATACATTGCGTAAACAGGGCCTTCGGCCCACCGAGTCCATGCCAACTAGTGATCACTCTGTACACTAGTACTATCCCACACACGAGGGACAATTTACAGAAGCCAATTAACCTGCAAACCTGTACGTCTTTGGACTGTGGGAGGAATGCGGAGCACCCAGAGAAAACCCACGCAGTCACAGGGAGAACGTACAAAGTCCGTACAGACAGTTTCCACAGTCAGGATCGAACCTGAAACTCTGGCGTTCTAAAGCAGCTACCCTACTGTGTCATCATTCGGTAGACCTAGGAGAGAATTCAAAGAATGGCATTGAAGGCACATCTATTTTTTTATTTCAAAGCCTTAATTGCAGCTGTGGAAACTTAAACCCCTTTGAATATTGATATTTTCCAAGATTTTTTGTTACATAATCATTAATATTTCCAGACCAGTTCATAACCCACTCATTGTTAATATAATTACAATAGAAAAGATTGTATTCAGCGTGAGATTGTCCACTACCAAGAAGAATGAGAACACAATTAAGAGCTACTGTTGAAAGAAAGCCTGACAGCCACCTACTGCGGCTTTGACTAGTTCTCTCCCATAGCTGACAGGCAACTGTTTTTTCATGTCTGTGTAAACGGGCATTTAATGTGAAGCTAATGTCCTGTGTTTGCTGGTTGCTAGGTGCTGTTCCGCCAACCATGCAGCAAACTAAGCAAATATGCCTAATGCTTTGTCCTAAGTTTTCAATAAAGAGTGGAGAGAGGAACAAAAACAGACAGGTATTGCTAAAAGCACAAGTATATCCACACACAAAATGGGCCTCCTTGTGAACTCATCTGGAATATACGTCACTGTTTGTGCGCATGAAATATAATAATTCACTGGCATTTGTTTAAGGGTAAAACAAATTCACATAAAAATATTAAGGTTGAATCACATAACTGGAAAAATTAAGCAATGTTGGTAACAAATAAGGTGCATAGAATAATAATTGTGTTAAAAGTATTGGTAGTGTAGAGTCAACTAAGGGATGTAGTGTAAATATTAATCAAACATTTTAGTAATCATGAAGAATCATTTCCTATATGAGCTCATGGAAAATGTTCACTTTATGGACACAATACTATCTGGGGCTGAAACTGATTTCTTACAAAAACAAGTGTTTTAGAATACAAACATAAAGCTTCACTTGCAAGTGGTAAATCAGGTGCAGTAATTGTTTGAGCTTATGGTCAAGGAAATTGGTCTGATCGACAAGTTAATTTTTGCTGAAGGAGTAACTGAAAGTGACCTGAGATTGCTAATATTCCAGGATAACTTATTTTAATAGTTTTTTATAAAGAACTTAGTTGTTTCACATTTGAAAATTTCATTTTCATAGTCTATGACCATTTAATGTCCCATGGTCTTGACCTTGCCTTAGTTACAATTCTCACTATGTTGCTCTTTAACTGAATACAGATGTCCTGCAACTGAAGTAAAATGAGTTAAATACTGCAGATGCTTGGAATCGGAAATGAAATGTTGGAAATGCTCAGCAAGGTCAAGCAGTATATGCAGAGAGAGAAATAAAGTTAATATTTTATGCTCAGTCTGAAGAAGGGTCTCGGTCTGAAATGTCACCCATTCCTTTTGAACAGAAGCCTATCCCGCTGAGTTACTCCAGCATGTTGTGTCTATAATCAGAGTAAACCAGCATCTGCAGTTCCTCCATACACATTATTTTTTTATGTCAATGATGTAAGAACTGAGAACAGTTAGAAGTCAAACAGGTTCTAAGCGGATGAGAAGAGACAAAAAGGGAAGGTCAGTGATGGGGTGGGATGTGCAAAATGCTGAAGGATGAAAGGGGAAGAAAAGGCTGGTCAAAAGAGGATAATTGTGGGACGCAAGAGAACCGAAGGCCAGATTAGAAAAGCTGCAAATGGGAAACCATAATAATTACTTGAAAATACCGGAGGGTTAAGTCAAAGCCAGCAATCAAAAATAAGAATTATGGAAATGATTATTAATGGGAATTGATTTCACCAATGTTTACTCCAGCCTTTTCTCCCTCCCTCTAGGGACATTGCCCAAACCAAGTGTTACCAACATCGTTATTTCTCCACTGAAGCTGAATGAATTAATGAATAAGTTTATTGGCCAAGTATGTACACATACAAGGAATTTGCCTTGGTACTCTGCTCATAAGTAACAACATACGGTAACAATTAAGAATGACACATAAAACATTAATAATAAAACATTATGGTTTAAACATGTAAATGAAATAAAATACCAGAGCAAAATGAGGCTACAAACTTTTGGTTATTGGGTAGAGCTACTACACGTGGAAAGAAACTGTTTTTATGTCTGGCTGTGGTGGCTTTGACAGTCCGGAGTCGCCTTCCAGAGGGAAGTGATTCAAAGAGTTTGTGGCCAGGGTGAGAGGGGTCAGAGATTATCTTACCCGCTCGCATCCTGGCCCTTGCAGTGTACAGTTCGTCAATGGGGGGGGGGAAAGGTTGCAGCCAATACCTTCTCAGCTGATCGGACGATTCGCTGCAACCTCCAGATGTCATGCTTGGTGGCTGAGCCAAAGCAGACCATGATGGAAAAGGTGAGGACAGACTCTACGATGGCGGTATAGAATCAGACCATCATTGCCTATGGCAGATTGTGTTTCCTCAGCTGCTGGAGGAAGTACATCCTCTGTTTGGCCTTTTTGACTAGAGTCGATGGTGGCCCCCATTTCAGGTCCTTGAAGATGGCGGGCTCCAAGGAACTTAAAACACTCCACAGATGTGACTGTGGTGTTGTTGATGGTGAGTGGGGGGAGGGGAGGAGGAGCTCTCCTAAAGTCTACTATCAATTCCACTGTCTTAAGAGCATTGAGCTCCAGGTTGTTGCGATGGCACCAGGATGCCAGCTGTACGTAGGCAAATTCCTCCCCATCCTGGATCAGTCCAATCAGGCTTGTGTCATCCACAAACTTGAGAAGCTTGATAGAGAAGTCTGTGCTCCTACTGCTGAGAGTCATAGAGCGATTCAGTGTGGAAACAGGCCCTTCAGCCCAACTTGCATACACCAACCAACATGTCCCAGCTACATTAGTCCCACCTGCCTGCATTTGGCCCATATCCCTCCAACCTGTCTTAAACGTTGGGATAGCCCCAGTCTCATCTGGCAGCTTGATCCATACACCCATTACCCTTAGTGTGAAAATGTTACTCCTCAGATTCCTATTAAATCTTTCCCCCTTCACCTTAAACCAATGTCCTCTGGTCCTCGATTCACCTGCTCTGGGCAAGAGACTCTGTGCATCTATCCGATCTTTCCCCCTTGTGATTTTATACACCTCTATAAGAGCACCCCTCATCAACCTGCACTCCAGGGAATAAAGTCCCAGCCTAAACTGCTGTCCTCCTCATTGCCATTCCTGACCAGTCTGCCATGCAAACTATCGTCCCACGTAAATCTCTGGTGGGTGGCGCCGTTGAGTATGGCTGCCCCGCCTGCAGCTGTTTGTCCTTTCATCCTTTTTTAAATTTTTAGTCTGTCAAAAATTTTGTTTTGGAGGTATTTTATAGTCTTTTTATGTGGGGAATAGGGGGCGGGGGGGAACGGGGAAACATTTTTTTCTTAGTCACTACCTGGTCGAGGAATGCTTCTTTTCTCCGAGCTGCATCTTCGCCCCTCCTCGCAGCCTACCATCTGGACTGGTGCGGTCTTTCCTGCCAGAGCCAGGCCAGAGCTTCAGCTTCAGCTTCAGCAGCGGCGCAGCACTGAAGTACCATCGCGGAGCGGGACGATGCCTTATAGGGGTCGCCGTGTTGGAGCTCCGGAGTGCTGGGACTGCCAACTTGAACATCGTGGAGCTGTGGTCTGCGGAGCTTCCAGCCGCGGGCGATGCTGACTTCAACAACGCTGGGCCCTGGGATCCTTCGCCGAGAATTGCCGTGTGGAGCTCTGCCCAGCTCAGCCTGTGGACTTCAGAAGCCGCGGTCTCCGGTAGAAAGCGGCCGATTCGGAACTCCAAGCCGCTGAGAGTGTTCTTCCGATGCCGGAGTTCCATGATCCGGCGAGAGGGCCTGAACATCAAGCCGCCGTTGCGGCGACTGCAGAGGCCTCAATAGGCCCCGACCACGGGTGAACATAGAGGAAGAGGACTGAACTTTTATTGCCTTCCCTCACAGTGGGAAACGTTGATTCCGCTGTGGGGGGACTTTCATGTAAAATTCTATCGTGTGTTGTGTTCTTTTTATTTGTATGTATGGCAACCCAAATCTCGCTGTACCAACTGGGTGCAGTGACAATAAATGTAAACTTGAACGAAGTAGAATCTCAGCAACAGCAAATGTTTTTTTAAACTAGAGAATTGAAACTTTTAGATGCTTAAACTTTTTGTACCAATTTTTCTAATTGATATCTGCTGGATTGACAAGCTTGCAAAGAGCTGCTTTACACCTTGTTGTATCCCCAATGTTTGGTTTAGTTTGGATTAAATTTACAGTGCAGAAACAGGCCCTACGGCCCACTGAGTCCACGCTGACCAGCGATTCCCATACACCAGCACTATCCTACACACTATGAACAATTTTACAATTGCTCCCTAAACCAATTAACCTACAAACCTGTACGTCTTTGGAGTGTGGGAGGAAACTGTAGCACCCGGGAAAAATCCACGCGGTCACAGAAAGACAGCACCCGTAGTCAGGATCGAACCCGGGTCTCAGGCACTGTAAGGCAGCAACTCTACCACTGCACCACCTTGGCACCACGGTGGGATGAATCCCATTTCAGATCTTTGAAATCTGTTTGTATCATCAACTTAAAGACTGCGCTAACAGGGAATGCAGGTTAACAGGAATATGGAAGGAATCTTTACAAGTGGCTGCCGTGGCTCGATGGTGTACACATGCAGTGCTTATAAAATCAAAGCACAGAACGCCTGGCATCTGTAAAGCACAGCTTCTCAATATTTGAAATCTAAATAAGGAGCTGGATTCTGTCTCAAATAAAGTGCACATTCTAATTGATAGAAACAAATGAACAGCAGACAGCACTTTTGTCCTTTGAGGTTTTGAATGCCATAACTAACGAACCAGAATTATAGCCAGCAAACTATCAGCTATCATATGAAGGTAGGTATGTTTCCAATTATTGTAAATTAAAGGCAATGGCCTATAAAGTCATGCTGTCACATTTTCCACCCAAGAGGCCAAGACTCACTGCCAATGCTGCAAATATAAAGATTTTCTGATGGACACAGGTCATGCTATGGCAGAATATATTGAGCCTTCAGCCTTGCTGTTGATGAGGGTATATATTCTTCAGGACCTTATTTTTTCAGGCAAATTAATAGTGCTAAACCAACAACATTTAATGATTCTGAAATAAACACAGAAAGAAAAAAGAGTTAAAGCGAGTAAACAGAACGTCAAATGAAAACAACACAGAAAGATTGGATCAAGAAAAACATATTAAAAAGGAGACAAAGAAAAAATCATGCTAACAAATGCAAAACCTGCGAGATTTGAAAGGATCCCAAACTTGAAGCAGTTAACGCAGCACCAGCAGCGATTAACACTTACCATACCACAAAAATGGTACTTTTACATAGTGTTTAAACTTAATTTCCAATGACAAGTTCAAGAGCCAATTGTTACATATTCATTCACAGGTCACTGGTAAGGTAGGCTTTTATTGCCCATCCCTAATTTTTCCTTTAGTGAGGGGCTTGCTGGGCCATTTCAAACAGCAGTTAAGAGTCAATCGCATTGCTGTGGGTTTGGAGTTACTGTACGTACAGGCAAGCCCAGACAAGTTACTATAAAATACTACACTTTCATGATCACTGTTACAAGACTAGATTCTTATTCCAGATGTATATAAACAATGAATTTAAGCTCCACAGCTGTGATGATGTGATTCAAACTCAAATCTCAAAGGGCCAGGCTTCTGGATACAAGTCCAGGAACTTTACCACCAAGCTTCTGTGTTCTGTTGGTAGGAGAGAGAACAACTGTAAAAAAAAAATAGGATGAGGAGGCTACTAGGGAACTGCAGCCTACTCAGGCAACTGAAATGCTGGAACATCTTCTTGTTGCACAGAAATCTTGAAGGTGCGACCATTACTTGGAATGGGATGTTACCATGCACTGGAAAGCAAAATAAAACCCGGTCCAATAATCCTGATGTATTCATTCAGGTGATGATTTTTTAAAGGAGTAACAAGTTACATTATTTTGGAGCACTTTGAAATTGGAAAAAGCATTAAATATATATTCAGTAATTATGACAAACCAATAGTCTTTTCCTTGCAATGCACTCTAAATGGTTTCAATTAGAAAAGTGTTATAAATTCTTGGCAAGTAAACATTCCTGCCATGTTGAATATTAACAGTTTTTTTGCACAATATCCAAACAATATCCACAAAATGTTGATAATAATTTTCCATTACCTATCTATCACTTTTAAGGTAGAAAATGTATTCATAATGTTGGTATTTACACCACTATTAATATAAACAACATGATGTTCATAGAGTGGATGCCATTGTGAGTTGTTGATATGACAAATGTGCGAACTATTGGAATTTTCTTGGAATAACTTCACTATGTTTGGATTCATTTTGAGTGTTAGGGTACAAGATAAATGCTTCCATCCCAACCTTGACATTTTACTCTTTTATAAATAATGCCATCATCATTTTCATAGAAACCAAAGAAACTATATATTAGGTAGTTCTTCAATCATATCTTAATTCCTTCCTTCCAGCTGGCTAATACACATTTTATTTGCTGTTAACCTAAACCTGGTGGCATATATCATAGAGTTTACAGTGCAGAAACAGGTCATCCATCTACCCCTAACAAGTCTATTCATGCCTACACCCTCCTCCCATTGTAACGTGTCTCACACTTGGACAGGTCCATCAAAAGAACAGTTTCATCGGCTGTATCTAATTCCTTCCAGATTTCAAAGCCCCTTACGGAAACTTTGAAATTGCACAAGAGCTGTGGGGGCTTCGAGTTGTATAGAAATTAACAACTATCTGCTAAATGATGCTGAAAATATTTTTCGTATAATTAACACACCAAAACTAGTTTATAGGTAGACAAAAAATGCTGGAGATACTCAACGGGTGAGGCAGCATCTATGGAGAGAAGGAATAGGCGACGTTACGGGTTGAGACCTTTCTTCAGACTGATGTCAGGGGGAGGGGAGGGGGGGGTGCGGGAAAAAGAACGGAAGAGACAGAGACAGTAGGCTTTGTGGGAGAGCTGGGAAGGGGCAGGGGAAGGAGGGAGAAAGCAAGGACTATCTAAAATTAGAGAAGTCAATGTTCATAGAGATGGGGTGTAAACTACCTAAGCAAAATGTGAGGTGCTGTTCCTCCAATTTGCGCTGGGCCTCACTCTGACAATGGAGGAAGCCCAGGACAGAGAGGTCAGATTGGGAATGTGAGGGGGAGATGAAGTGCTGAGCAACCGGGAGATCAGGTTGGTTAGTACGAACTGAGCAGAGGTGTTGGCGAAGCGATCCCCGAGCCTGTGCTTGGTCTCTAAGTTGACACCTGGAACAGCAGATGCAGTATATGAGGTTAGAGGAGGTGCCTCACCTGGAAAGACTGATTGGGTACTTGGATAGAGTCGAGGGGGGAGGTAAAGCGACAAGTGTAGCATTTCCTGTGGTTGTAAAGCAACAAGTGTAGCATTTCCTGCAGTTTATGACTATTTATTCTGTAGCCATGTCTTTGCAAGGGAATATATCAATGGTGAAATCCACCAGCAAATGTAGCAGCACAATCTTTGACACTAGAACAGGATGTGTACAGATCTAAATATCAACCCCAGCACCATGCCCATGGTTATCAAACTTCACTGTGATTAACAATTTATTACAAAACACTGGAGCAGTACCACCGACACAGTCTCTACACAATCTTTCACATCCACGGGCAAAACAGTTGAAGCAATGTCAGTGTCCTCTCCCAGGCCAAATTTCTTCACCAGCTTCAGTGGGTGGGTCAAATTGCCCACAAGGCTGGCACTAGACTCCTGAAACAAGCACTCTTCTCCAAGTTTCTCACAGCAAGCAATTTCTGGAAAGACTGTGAAAAATGTTTCAGGGGCATCCTCAAAGCATCCTTAAAAAAATAATCATACATCAAACCCACCATTTCTTGAGCAGCCAACATCTGACACAATTCAAACTGGTATAGAAGCAATGAGGAACCCTGAGACACAAAAAAGTGGCAGGAGAATCAGTTAATATAATTACTCTACTCAACTGTCCCATCTGTGGCAGAGTTTGTGGATCTTTGTCACATTCATTAGTGACATCAGAAACCCAAAAACTGGAACACAAGTTCTTAAATTGCATAGGATCATCTAAGAAGAAATTCTAGACCATTTTTATAGAGTTGGTCAAACTTGGTGACAATTGGTTCCATTTTCTACATGTATTGCACTTATGGCCTCAAGGATAATTTATTCATTGTTTCCTGCCAAGATATCATACATAAGATCTTTTCCATGATGATTTTCTCAATAAATATTGCATGCCTTCATGCACATTATTCCTCCCATTATTATACAGCTACATTGAGAAAATTGTACTTTCAAAGTCAGGTTTTGTTCTTGTCCACAGTAAAATGAAGACACAAGGAACTGCAGATGCTGGTTTACAAGATAAAGATACAAGGTGCTGCGCAACTTTAAAAAATACCCTGGACACAAGGTTCTTCAGATGCTGAAATCTTGTTTAGAACACAAAGTGCTGGAGTAACTCAGTGGGCAAGGCAGCATCTTTGGATAGGCAACATTCCGGGTCGAGAATCTTCTTCAGACCCACACCAACACCCGGCGACTTGTCAATTGGAAACTCCACTCATCATGGCACAATTTCATAGGTGTCAAAGGTTTCCTGTTAGTCGAGTCACGGTGACACGGAATGAATAGTAAATGTATATCTCTGGATTAGAGAAAATTAGGAAATAAATAGTAAGATTAAACGAGAACTTACCTGTTCAAAGTTTGATCCTTATTTTATGAGGAGTTACGATGAGGGATTACGTGAAGAAGCCCCGCCAGGCGCATGCGTGTCATACTTCAAAGCAGCGGCGTGAAAACACAGCAACCGATAGCCGAAGTAAGATAGTAAGGCTAACAGAAGACTAGAACTACCAGATGCTCCTTTGGATTATGAGGGCCGGGAGCGGAGGGCACGTAATCCCTCATCGTAACTCCTCATAAAATAAGGATTAAACTTCGAACAGGTAAGTTCTCGTTTAATCTTACTATTTTACTTCGGTTCACTCCATACGACACACTGCTTCAGTTGACACAGTAGTGAATAAATAATATATTGACCATTGCTTCAAATTATTCAATAACTATTTTAATAATAATAATAATAATAATAATAATAATAATAATAATAATAATAATAATAACAAAGGAAGGTAATAACCCCTCTATCCCAGGGGGAAATTACAACAAATGATATGAAACAAATGATATGAAACAAAGAAAACAAATTAAACTGAACCCAACACAGCAAGACTCGGGAGTACCAGGGCAGGAAGAGACTGACCCTGAAGCTGGTGTCCCTACTTATGTGTATACACCAGAGCACAAGAGCCACGCTCCGGGTGTTCCCGATGTAGCAAGAAGTTTTGCTATACCGGAAGGGACTGGGGAGGCTATGGACGAGAACCTGGCTGCCAACATTAATTATTTGGTTTCTCACCAGCTCCAAGAAATTATGACTGAAACAGTTGAACTATATAAAACACCCGTCAATTGTGCCTCGCTCTAGGTGCCAACAGTAAACTCTGCAATTTGGGCACCCATGAGTGCAACGATGCGAGGGCAGAAAATGCGTTTCCAGCGTGTCCTCAAGCTGATATCAGCAGGCATCACTGCATTTGGGAAACACATACAACGACAATACAACGACAATTGACAATGAGGCAAAGACAATTGGGCGTATGAAACAATTCATCCCTGCTCCCAGGACGTCATCTAAGCAGTTAGGTTCAATGCGCAGGGGGTTGGATCACAGGGCAGGGCCCAGCAGAGGGAGGCCGATGGGGCAAAAATATTACCCATGTGCAGCCCAACAACAACCCAATATTGGGAGAAGGAGACTTTCCAGGCCGATTGTCGAGGGCGGCATCATCATCCGCAGTGAAGGCGCAGGACGTACCGCCATACCAAATCCTCGGGGCCGCAGGATGGTCTAATCAAGGAATCGACGTTTTCTAAGTTTTAAGATAAACTTGTTCTTACAGTGCCAAGGTTTGGGCATACTGTCTTGGGTCCCGTACAGGGTTTAAAGCATACCCTGTTGACCAAAGGTTATGTGTAGTTAAGCACCTGAGTCAATATATCGAGGTAACTTAGAGTCTCAGAGGCTCTCAGACAGCAATGCTCATCAGTCACAAAACAAAAACAAAAACAAAAAACAAAAAAAAAACCTCATAAAGCGTGACAGTATAAACTATTGCAAGATGGTAAAACAGGTTTTGGATTCTGCTGGAGTAGACACTCATGTATTTAAATGTCACTCCACCAGGGCAGCATCAACATCCGCAGCAAGGCTGCAGGATGGTCTAAGGAATCAACTTTCTAAAATTATGATAAATCTGTCCTGACAGTGCCAGGGTTTGGGCATGCTGTTTTGAGTTCCGTTTGATTTGATTTGCTTTGTCTTTATAAGTTTCATCTGTGATTTCCCCTGGGATAAAGGGGTTATTACTGTATTGTTATTTAAAAAATGATTATTGGATAATTCGAAGCGATGTTCAATACATTATTTATTCACTACTGTGTCAACTGAAGCAGTGTGTCGTATGGAGTGCGTCTACGGCATGAAATCACAGAGCTTTGAAATCTTCACGTAGTCACTCACGTGACTCCGAAGTAAAATAATAAGATTAAACGAGAACTTACCAGTTCGAAGTTTGATCTTTTTTTTTGAGGAGTACGATGAGGGATTACGTGCCCTCCGCTCCCGGCCCTCATAATCGAAAGGATCATCTGGTAGTTCGAGTCTTCTCAAAGCCTTACTAAGTTACTTCGGCTATCGGTTTCTGTGTTTTCACGCCGCTGTTTTGAAGTATGACGTGCATGCGCCTGGCGATGCCTCTTCATGTAATCCCTCATCGTAACTCCTCATAAAATAAGGATCAAACTTCAAACTGGTAAGTTCTCATTTAATCTTACTATTCTTCAGCTGTCTCCTGAGTGGCACTTACAATTAAAATATCATCTAGATAAGCCATTACAATGTGATTTTGAGCCCTCAGTAACGCAAGTGCTGGTTTCAATAGTTTTGTGAACAGCCTGGGAGCTGAAGTTAACCCATTAGGTAATGCTTTAAATTATAACCATATAACCATATAACAATTACAGCACGGAAACAGGCCCTCTCGGCCCTTCCAGTCCGTGCCGACCATTTGTTTTCCCCTAGTCCCATCTACCTGCACTCAGACCATACCCCTCCATTCCCTTCACGTCCATATACTTATCCACTTACCATGATTAAGTGGTAATTGCCACAGCTGACCCATCCAATTAAACTTCAAGTACCTGTGATAATGATGATGAATTGGCACTGAATAATAAGCATCTTTTAGATCTATAGTAGCCATATAACAGCCCTGTGACAATAACTGCTTTGCAGTGTTGAAGGTGTCCATTTTAAAATGCCTATACTGGACATACGAATTCAAATTTGTGAGGTCCAGAACCCCCATCTTTTTTCGGTCTGGGGAATATATTGGTCACAAATTGTTGCGGATGATTCACCTTTCTTTCAATTACCCCTTTCTGGAATAAATTTTGAATTTCTTCTTTTACCTGACAAGTTTCTGGTGCAGCAAACACCAAGACTCTATTAGGCTTATTCTGTACAGGTGGATCAACTCCTGCCATAAATTCTATTGTAGAACCTGACACAGTATCTAGTATAAACCGATCAGATGTATTACAGCACCATTCATCATAAAACAATTATAATCTACCCCCAACTGGAGGTTGTTCCCCAGAAGTTTTATCTGTGATGGAATGAAGTTTCTGTACCTCAGTAAACGACCGAGAAGGTCTCCCTCTCCCAATATAAGGGTTGATGTTGGGCTGTACTGGGTAATAGTACTTTCTACCCATTGCCCTGCCTCTGCTCGTTCCTGCCCCGGAATCAAACCCCCTTCGCATCCAGCCTGCTTGTTTTCTCTGAGCAGGGATAAAAGGTTTTATGAGGCCAATCGTTTTCACTTCATCAATGTCTTTGATTAGTTTTGGCAGGTTTTCACCAAATAAGTAATCTGGTGCCTGAGTATGGCTTGCCCTGCACAATCCTGAAAATTTAGGGTGCAATGTTGGCTGAATGGCGATTTTTCTCATGCAATTTAATTCAAAATAAGCTTTGCAAAATAATGCCAGCATGTCCTTCTGAGTCTTGGACATAGTCGACCCTTGTGTCTGTTTTCCAAAAGCAGTGATTCCAGCTGATATTAGCTTGAGGACACGCTGGAAACGCATTTCCTGCCCTCGCATCGTTGCACTCATGGGTGCCCAAATTGCAGAATTCACTGTTGGCACCCTGAGCGAAGCACAATTGACAGGTGTTTTATATAACTCCGCTGTTTCAGCCATAACAGTTTCTTGGAGCTGGTGAAAAACCAAGTAGTTAATGCTGGCAGCCAGGTTCTCTTCCATGGCCTCACCAGTTCTTTCCTGTATAGCAAAACTTTGCGCTACATTGGGTACACCCGGAGCGTGGCTCTTGTGCACTGGTGTGTACACATGAGTAGGGACACCAGCTTCAGAGTCAATCCTCCTCCTGCCCTGGTACTCCCGAGTCTTGCTCTAAGGAGACCTCTTCCAGACCTAAACAAGGCACTGGAGAGTCAGATTCACATTCTGTATAGGCACCATATTCATTGTATGAAACTCCTTCGGAGGCTGCCTGGGAATTTTCTGGGTCTTTGGACCCTTGACTGATCAAAGTTTGGAGCATTCTTTCCATTTGTTCCATTCTCCCCCACATTGTTTTCCTGTCTGGAGGAGAATCCTCTTCATCAGACCCGTCAGACAAAACGGGCCTGACAGACTTTCTCTTCCTTTTTCTGCCTATAGTTGTGGCATCAGTGCCCTGCGACACTGGAGCAGCTGGAGGCTCGTTAACAACGGCCACCGGTATCGGAACCGGCACCGCACTTATCTTAACTCCCGATCGCTGCGATGGGACCGCATCGCTGCGCGACCCACGCATGCTATGAACCGATTTCCTCGCACTGCTCTCCATACCACAAGCTCCTCCTGACTCGCAAGCCCGTGTTATGGAGCTTAAATACCCGCTGGAAAGTAGTTTAAACCATTTACTAGCGAGATTTCTACTCACCGCTGGTGGAGCTGCGCTCTGCAGCCCGTTCCTTGCGACATGTCGATATAATGATGTGCATGCGCCTGGCGGGGCTTCTTCACGTAGTCACTCACGTGACTCTGAAGTAAAATCAGTCAGGACTCCTACATCTGATGGTTGAGCAGTGATCTTGGGAAGGCTGATGTGTGTACAAATGAGGACATTGCATGAAGAAAGGTCCAGGATTAACTTGATGTCCCTTACAATCAATACCAACTCACTTTATAAAAACAGACTCAATTCAGCAAGATACTAGCATGAGAAAGCTGCTTGTTGAAACAATGTACTATTGCTGCTATTGCCTATAACTCACACCATCCTGGCTTCAGTTATACAGCACACATGATGCTTTAGAAGTTGTTTTATTTCCTGCTGATTCTGTCACATTTCATACAACACTTGAATGAGCGTGAATTCCTACCCTCCTTCCATCCAAATTGGGAAGATTGTCAAAAATATAAAGTATTTAATAAAAATATAAAGAGCAATTGACACGAATAATTAATTGGAATGTTTCATAGAAAAACAGAATGGCAGAGGTCGTGTTAACCTGCGCAGTTTTTGAGGAACACTGCAATCAGTGATTTGATTGCTGAGCTGAATCCAACACTTGCTTGTACTCGCTAGAATTTAGAAGATTGAGGGGGGATCTTATAGAAACTTTCAAAATTCTTAAGGGGTTGGACAGGCTAGATGCAGGAAGATTGTTCCTAATGTTGGGGAAGTCCAGGACAAGGGGTCACAGTTTAAGGATAAGGGGGAAATCTTTTAGGACCGAGATGAGAAAACATTTTTTTTTTTTTTGTCAGTTCTCTTTAATATGACATTTGTTACTCCAGAATACTCACTATCCAACAATAATTTGTGTATAACATATCTTAACATAGCATAAACATACTCGTGAATCCGACAAAAAAAAACAAAAACTTTGGAAAAATACGCTTCAGTGTCGGAATACGAATTGTCGAGAAAAACATTTTTCACACAGAGAGTGGTGAATCTCTGGAATTCTCTACCACAGAAGGTAGTGGAGGCCAGTTCATTGGCTATATTTAAGAGGGAGGTAGATATGGCCCTTGTGGCTAAAGGGATCAGGGGGTATGGAGAGAAGGCAGGTACGGGATACTGAGTTGGATGATCAGCCATGATCATGTTGAATGGCGGTGCAGGCTCGAAGGGCCGAATGGCCTACACCTGCACCTATTTTCTATGTTTCTATGTTTCTAACAGTAAAAATTGTAACTGATCTTTTATGCTGACCACATCCTTGCATTGAAGAGCAGAGAGTTTATTTCAAATTAGAGTGAACTATTGCCCAGTGTGGTTTGCTTATGGCTCACTAAATTTCACCTGAAAAGTTTGACATTCATTATGTATGGATATAGATACCTGATAGCTGGAAGCTGAAACATTTTGCCTTGCATTTGAAATAAATCGGTCCAGTGATTGGTAGTGTGGTCTTGCTAATTTACTCTGTGCTAGTTGAACACCCTCTCACCTATGAAATGAATTGATATGAAATTCTATGCAAAAAGCCTCATGTACATATAATTAATAGTGTTGGAACTTTATGCATTGCTGACAATACTTAATGGAAATATTTTTCTCCTCGCTAATTTCTGCCACTTCAGAAGGTGTTATTTTTCAGGTACTGAAGACCTTGCTAAGTGTTAATGTGCGGTGGACCGAAGGGCCTAACCCACGGCGAGAGAGACAAGTCAAGTCAAGTCAAGTCAAGAGAGTTTATTGTCATGTGTCCCAAATAGAACAATGAAATTATTGCTTGCTGCAGCACAACAGAATATTGTAAGCAAAAATACAGAACAGTTCAGTTCAATATACACAAGCATTGACAATGTTCCTGTAAAAGTTCAAGACATTCACTGAAGTTCCCTCTTTTGAATTCACAGCTGGAACTCAAGGGTCAACTAACTAGGAGGTGAATTAAGTAAACAAAATAAAGATGGTGCTGAATAATTATGCGAATAGGTGTCCGTGAACATAATAAAATGTCTCTAAATAAAGGGAAAATATTCAGTAATTCAATATAACAATAAGGTGCTTATATTATAAAATAAAAGCTTTGGATCAAGGCAGCATTTCTTAAACTGTGTCTTTTGCCACAAAAACAGATATTCTGTAACTCGCTACACTGACTGTGAAAGCAGCCACACAAAGAGCAGTTCGTCACATGCTGCTATTCTTAGAGTGGCTGAGCCTCAAAACTGCAGTGAATGGTCCCAATACATAAAACATATGTTACAGGTAGAGAGAGTCTTATAGGATGAGTAAGACACTGAACTTTACCATTCACAACAAAGAGAGATGAAAGATTAATCTGAATTACGTTATAGTTGCGATATTGTGCAATGCATTTACACTGTGGCTGCAGAAGCTTTCCATGGGTAGACAGGAGTGCAGCCACAGTGGGAGGGAAGGGTGTAGATTTTGAAATCAGTATAATCAAGCACATTATGATGGCAGTCACGTAATGTGGGAAAGAGTAGAGTGATAGAATTCAGAAGTTTCAGAGGGTCAGGGTCAGATTGGACAGGTACATGGATAGGATCGATTTAGAGGGAAATGGGCCAAATGCAAGCAGGTGGGAGTAGTATAGATGGGAAATGTTGGTTGGCGTGGGCAAGTTGGGCAGAGGGCCTGTTTCCATGCTGTATGGCTCTAAAACTCTAGGACTCTGATATTACCAATACCAAAATATCATTATGCAGCACAAAATATGTTTATTATCCCTTTTTCCTTATTCCTTATTCCTCCCAATTTTCTCCTACCTCAGCCAAAAATGTGGACCTATATTTGGCAGATATAGCTGGAAGTAGGCAGCTTCTGTGCACCTGCATGGCACTACAGCAAACTAACAGCGTGCCACGTCGAGGCTGGTCTAATGCTATGATCCCTTTACTCAGGCATACAGCAAAAACAGAGATAAAATACAGAACAATATTTTTAAAAAGGTTCAGAATTAAATCACAATGCAAACTTATCTGATATTCAAGGTCAAGATAAATAATATGATTTGAATCAGTTCTCGTCTTCCTATTCAAAATTCCCTTTCGCTGGGATTTATTTATTCATATTTCCTTGGCTTTGCTCTATCCTGCACCCTGCTGCCTTTGGAGAGAACTACAGCCAGGAAAGTTAATTTAGAGGGTACACAAAAAGCTGGAGAAACTCAGCGGGTGCAGCAGCATCTAAGGAGCGAAGGAGATAGGCGACGTTTCGGGTCGAGACCCTTCTTCAGACTGGTCAGGGATCAGGGAAACGAGAGATATAGACGGTGATGTGGAGAGATAAGGAACAATGAGTGAAAGATATGCAAAAAAGTATCGGTGATAAAGGGAACAAGCCATTGTAAGCTGTTTGTGGTGTGAAAATGAGAAGCTGGTGCGACTGGGGTGGGGGAGCGAGATAGAGATAGAGGGAATGCCAGGGCCCGAGGGCTGAGGGAGAGGTGGGAAGGGGAGGAGACAGCAAGGGTTAACAGAATTGAGAAAATTCAATATTCAAGCCCAAAGGATGCAGACTCCCCAAGCGGAATATGAGGTGCTGTTCCTCCAGCTTGCGGCGTTGCTCACTCTGGCCGTGGAGGAGGCCCAGAACCGAGAGGTCGGATGTGGAATGGGAGGGGGAGTTGAAGTGCTGAGCCACCGGGAGGTCGGGTTGGTTATTGCGGACCGAGCGGAGGTGTTCGGCGAAGCGATCGCCAAGCCTCCGCTTGGTCTCACCGATATAGATCATCTGGCATCTGGAGCAGCGGTTGCAGTAGATGAGGTTGGAGGAGGTGCAGGTGAACCTCTGTTAATTTAGAAGCAGATTGACAAGAGCAAATCTGGGGTCAAGGAATGAGCGTTCACGTCGCGGCCCTGTTTCCACCAATCTTTCCACCACAAGAAGCCCAAGAAGCGACAAGACAAACACCATTGTGTGCAAATGCTGAGAAGTGTGTTCAGCTCTGGCTGAACAACTTCTAATCTTGATTGTGGACTCGATAAGAAGAAGAGAAAAACTTGATGCAGTGATACAAGTAGAATTAAATATCTTTTCCAAAACAAAATGTACAACGAGAACAAGGGGAGGAAATGAAAATCTTTCCTGTGAGGGCAGTGTGATTTTTAAACGACCGCAAGAATATAGAACTAAGGACCAGAGTGGTTCAACATTTCTTTACATTGGGAAACATCCACAATAGTTCATATGAATTGATCTCTGTTTAAATATAATTAAAGTTGCATAAAAAGAAAGTCTTAGAACATTTGCAAATATATTCCAATGCTATGTGTAGAATTAAATAGCTTAACATGGGATTTAGAATCAGTGGTTGCAAACTCAACAAAAGATACAAAGTGCTGGAGTAACTCGGCAGGTCAGGCAGTATCTCTGGAAGACATGAATAGGTGATGTTCAGCTTCGGACCTTTCTTAGTTTAGTTTATTATTGTCCTGTGCACCGAGGTACAGAGAAAGGTTTTTGTTTGCATGTATCTAGTCAGAGAAAAGACTTCTGTACATGCATACAATCAAGCTGTCCATGGTGAACAGAAAAAGGATAAAGAGTACAACAGTTAGTGCAAAGATATAACATTGTAGTCCAATTAAAGATAGTTCAAAGGTCTCTAATGATGTAGACGGGAGGTCAGAACCGCATTCAACTGATGAGAGGACCACTCAGTTGCCTGATAACAGCTGGAAAAACTGTTCCTGGATCTGGAGGTATGTTTTTTTCAAACTTCTGTACCTCTAGCCTGATGGGAGAGGGGCGAAGAGGAAGTGTTTGAGTAGATTGCTGTAGTACTCAGCAGACAGCAGTCTCTGTAGGTGATATTAACGCTTGTAGAATTTGTTTAAGCAATCTGTTATAAAACCCATTGGCTAATTCTTTCTATTGAATGTGATCCAGACAATGTGATCGGTGCCCAGAGAGTCAAGGGGTGCAAAGAAAGGAAAGGGTTAAATGTTTGCAAAATGTGCACGAGTCGGTGCAAACAGAAATAATGTCTGTTCTTGTTGCATAGGCTAAATTTTGGAAATTAGAAGCCCAGGAGAAGTGGTATCACAAGATTGATTAGCCAAAAGAACAAAACAAGACACTGCTCAAGGTAATCGTGCTCCAAGGTGATCGTGCTCAGAGTCATGTCAGTTGTGGTCAGTGCTCGGCCGCAAGCCAAGGACAGAGGTCTGGGAACCAAATACAAAGGTGAGACAAGCCACTGAAATTTGGGATTTCACTTTCAAACTGGGTCACGACCGGCATCAAGGAGACATAGAAACATAGAAAAAAGGTGCAGGAGTAGGCCATTTGGCCCTCCAAGCCAGCACCACCATTCAATATGATCATGGCTGATCATCCAAAATCAATACCCCGTTCCTGCTTTCTCCCCATATATCCTGATTCTGTTACACACAACAACAGACAAGACTGCCTGCCTCCTCAGATTCATGTGAGAGCCTAGAATCAAAGGGAACAGCCTCAGAATAAAAGGATGTACCTTTAGAATGGAGATGAGGAGGAATTTATTTGACCAGATGGTGGTGAATCTCTGGAATTCATTACCTCAAATGGCTGTGGAGGCCAAGGCAATGGGTATTTTTAAAATGGAGATTGATAGGCTCTTGATTAGGAATGGCGTCAAAGGATGCGAGTAGTAGGCAGGAGAATGAAGTTGAGTGGGAAAATAGATCAACCATGATTGAATGGCTGAGTAGACTTGATGGGCTGAATGGCCTAACTCTACTCCTGTATCTTATGGTCTTATGGAAACTGGAGCATCCAGAAGAAACCGTTGTGGTTGTAGGGAGAACGTGCAAACTCCACACAGCAGCCAAGATCAGGATTGAACCCAGTTTTTGTACATAAGCTTAATAGACACAACGTGCTGGAGTAACTCAGTGGGTCAGCCAGCACCAATAGACAAAAAGGATGGGTGATGTTTTGGATCAGGACCCTTCTTCAGACCGTTATATATACCAGCATCCACAGTTATTTGTTCCTACATAACCTTTACCAGTTCGACATTAGGCTTACTACAATTCTCTATGCAATGCAGTCAATGTACCATTTGACCCCAATGTCTTCCCCCGACCACCCCGCCCCCTCCGCGCCCCCACTCCAACCCACCAGTTAATCTCCATTTCTTTTTAAAAACGTCCATCACATCCATAGTTTGTACCTCAGCTGCTCTCTGCTTAGTACATTCCACATTCCCGCCACTCTTACGGTTATGAATTTTGATCAGGATTCCCAAACATGCATTATCTGGCAACTGCAGCAGCAATCTCAATAGAATCTGTGCTGCAGGATAGGAACTGATTTATTTGAATCTTAGAATCTTCCTCCGTTCTCAGGTAAGCCTGAGATCCTCCTTGTCATCTGTAAACAGTCCCTAAAATTATCATTTTGTCATGTCTTAAAAAGACATGCACTATTTTACCTGGAATGAGATTCAGATCTTTATTAGAAAGAACAAGCATTGGAACTTCCACTTGTTTATGATAATTGGAATTTAAACAACCAGGTTTAACCTGGTTGAGGCTAGAGCGAGCTGCAAATGTGGGTTGTTTAATTGACAACCTAGGCTGTGGGCCGAGGAGCTTTTTCGTTCAAGTTCGTGACCCAACTCACGGAACTACCTAAATTTTTAACGTATTGTGTAAAAGTATTATATAAATCATACCTGAAACTCGTCAAGACCAAAACCTGCACATTTTTTTAAAATGTGAGAAAAACGTCCAATTTTCCGAGTAGTAATTGTCCAATCAATGCAAGTTTGACATTGAGGTTGGAAGTAAATTGACCAATCCCGCGCTTTATTTTATGGTCGCAAGGAAGCGAGGACCCTGGCGTCATGGCTGACTCCTCATTACATCAATAGCAATAGCAAGATTTCCAAGGAGTAAGAGTAATGCTAACCTTGGTGATCATTTTGTTTTTCAATTGATTTATCTTTATAAAGTTATGATGTGAACTGTTAAATAAAAATGATAAATAAGAAATATAGAGCTAGGTTAGGGTTAGGGTCAGGTTCAGGGTCAGGGTCAGGGTTAGGGTCAGGATCAGTCGGTCGGTTGGTCAGTCAGTCGGTCAGTCTGTCGGTCGGGCTTGTTGGTAGGCCGATGGATGCCGTGGAGGATTGGTCAGGCTATTGGGCCGTTGGGCCGCCGGGGTGGGTCGTGAGAGTGGTCGGTCCGCCAGTGGGTGCTGCGAGTGGTTAGATGGCCGGTGGGTGCTGTGAGTGGTCGGACGGCCGGTGGGTGCTGCGAGGGATCGGTCGGGCTGTCGGTAGGCCAGTGTTGCAGCGAACGAGAGGGGAGTCTGACGGAGCCGGCACTATGGTGGTGCTGAAGGCAGCCCAGACGGCGTGCAGGGCAGTGCTGCTCAAAGTATCTAGTATCTTTGCTCATCGCCAGCAAAGTGTCCAGGTGAGTGAGGGAAGACCCGCTGCTCGTCCAGCTCGAGGGCCTGGGGATAGAGTTGGGGGCGGAGCTGGGGCTGGAGGTGAGGTTGGGACGGGGCAATACAGTTGCCTTTTGATCTTCTCCGGACCACCCCGGGTATGGGAGCAGGAGGGGTGAAGTGGGCAGCAGAGACGTCTGGGCTGCGGCTCACTGGGAGACCCCCGCTGGAGGGTCGTGCTCCCCTGGTTCCGATGTCTCTACACCTCTTGTGTTTACGTATCCAGCTTCTCCTTTGGAATGAACTGCAATGAACCCAGATCCCCATGAGGGCGAGCGGCCAGGGTTGACATCTACCCTGAAGATAGACAGAAAATGCTTGCATCTCACAGTCGCCTAACCCGCTGAGTTACTCCAGCATTTTGTGTCTGTCTTCAGGGTAGAATGTCAGAGATGTTCCTTGACCCGCCAAGTTACCCATATCTTTGGTGTAAAGCAGCATCTGCAGTTCCTTCCTACACACTTGATATTTACTCTGTAACTCCCAGTGATGTCACCGCTCATTCTCCTAAACTTGAGATAGTTTAGGCTGGAATTAGTCTGTCGCTGCAGGAATCAATGTGAAAAACCTTCCTTGCACTTCCTCATTCACAACCACACCCGTTCTTGGACCCGTTCCTGCTGTGGTCTAGTATCTTTGGTTTGTTCCCCACCAACATCATCACGATGATCGAGCAGGGCATGCTGGCCGAGGTGGACCCGTTGCAGGGACACATATATGGAGCCCACAGTCGGTCCCAAAGTGGCTCCAGCTCCAGCCGTGGGCAGCTCTGGAAGGGGGGCGAGTTAGGATTAGTATAGGGTTAGGCATTTTCCTGTCAGTGGAAGATGCCTTAGCCTTCCCCCAGCATGGCACTGCCCCAGTCCCACTATAGCCGTGACTCCCACTCTGCACACTGGCAGTCAGTGGGGTTCAGTAAATGGGGGAATCCACAGGAACTGCCCTCACCCATTAATAAGGCTGGATCAGGAGCCGGACCTCTGCGGCAGTTTCATTCAAAAACACATTCACAATTATATTCATTATATTATTTTTATATTTTATATATGATTACAGTCATATGCACGTCATATATATATATATATATATATATATATATATATATATATGCTATATTATTATACTATATATATAGTATAATAATATATGGTTTAAATAGACTGCAACACGGAAATAGGCTCCCCCCATGGTGTAATATGGGCATTGGACACTAGATGGCGCTTACTTTTTCGATCTCATTTTCTAATTAGTTTAATTAATTAAAGTGCAACTTTTGGCACTGACGAGTTATGACTTCCTTCTCAATTATATTTTATCTAAATCTGTGCAAAAAGTTCCGAGACATGGGTCACGAAAGTTGATTTCTAGACACATTTTTGATGGTTGGCCCACAGCCTATCCAGGAGCCTGTGGCCTGGGATTGCAGAGACTGTGAAGCATCTGCATGTCCCTGCTAGATATTGAAAACTAGAGGGAGGTAGAACCCAGCCAGTGGGCAGAACTGCCACTGATTGCGTGTGCAGAACTGCCACCACCAAGCAGCGGGAGAACAGGCAAGGAAGGGATAAGACTTTTTGCCTTCCATCACAGTGAAGAAGTGCCTGGAGATTCACTGTGATGGATGTTTGTGTTAAACTGTGTTCATTGTGTGTTTTGTTGCTTTTTTTCTGTCATGACTGCAAGGTACGCAATTTCGTTCAAACTTGTGTTTGAATGACAAAAAGGAAATTCAATTCAAATCAGAGTACAGGGTGGGTTTCCTGGTCAGGAGGGCTTCAGGGGCACAGAAGCCCTAAACTATCTTTGAGAGGCTGTGAGGAAGTTTTAATACATTTACATGGTCTTCCCCTTAGGTTCAAAACGAGAGATTACACTTAAAGAAGGATCCCGACCAGGAACATCACCTATCCATGTTCACCAGAGATGCTGCCTGACCTGCTCAGTTCCTCCAGCACTTTGTGTGTTTTTTTTATAATGTTGGATCTGCAATTCCTTGTTTCTACATTTTAAAGCCACATTGGATATTGATAACATTAACAGAAGCAATCGGCATATTAAAAGGATCCAGTAGGATTGCTGGCAACTTGGTCAGAAGAGCGGGAAGACAAAAAATGTTGGTGCACAAGTGTTTCAGCCATTTAACTCTCCCCTGTATCTAATGATTTTTTTCCCCAAATGTTTTCCAGTGTTATGGTTTCAATTATTTTTTAAATAAATACCCATTGGTTCCCCAATGCAACCCATTCCCCCAACGCAATATTCACCACTCACCCATGGCCCCCAACTGCGCAGGCGCGGTTCATTCCCCTGATCCCCCAACACTCCCTCCCCCTCTTCACCCTGCCTCTTATCTCCCCTCCTCCACTCCCTCCCTCACCTCTCTCTCCCTCTCCTTTCCCCTACCTTCATTCCCTCCCTCCCTCCATAACACCTCTCCCCCCCATACTGCCTTCCTCTCCCTCTATGTCCCTGCTCACCCACTTCTCACTACTCTCCTTTGCCACTCCGCCACTAAACACGGAGTGGCAAAGGAGAGTAGTGAGAAGTTTAAATAACATTTCTCCTCCTCCCCTCCACCACTCCTTCTTCTTACAACAATGTAACAAATCTTTCATTGCACTGGCTGGAACACTGTTTACGGGCAGTTTATTTAAATGATATCCCATTGTGATGTCATACACTGCTAACTGCCAGTGGAACACTACTGAAGGGCAGTTGATGTAAATTAGATCCCATTGTGAGATCATGGCTGCTAACAGCCAGTGTAGATGGAGGAAATGTTTCTCAAAGAGGGATTTTGTAAAGTTGAAAATGTGAATAACTTGTAAAATATAACATCAATCTGGACAAAACTTTGATACACCACATCACAGGACCATGGTGGGTAAGGTGCTCCAAAAATGGTCACGCTATTGTGTACTTTATTGGCGTAGTTCAGGTCATGAATCAAACACACGCACGTACGCGCACGCACACACACAGACATCCACACAGACAAGATGAGAGTTTTAGTAATATACTAGACCAAGTGGGACCCGAACTGATTTTTCTCAAACTGGATTTTGCAAAGTTTAAATGTGAGTAACTTGTAAAATATACTATCAATGTGAATGAAACTTGATGCACCACACCACAGGACAATTGTGAGTAATGTAGGCCAAGCTTGTAGCACTCTCCTGTACCGTTTTGGCATAATTCAGGACAGGAGTCACACGCAAACACACAGACTCACAAACAAACAAGATGAGACTGACAATTTGGGGCTGGTCCCCAAATGCAATATTGCAACACTCACCCATAGCCCCCAACTGCACAGGCGCAGCTGACAGGTTCCTGTTGTCGCGTTATCGTGTACCGTTTTGGCTGAGTATCGGGAACATACAGGCATGCATAAAAAATGACACTTTTTAGTCATATTTTAAAATGTTACTAAGGGAAATACTTTATCAAATCAAACAAACTTGCTACTGCACACCCCAGGCGAATGGTGAGTAAGGCGGGCCTAAACTGAACTCGAGCTTGAGTTCTTTCTTGGTGCGTCTCATGTTTCCTTCTGTTTTGTGTTCTTTCTCGTTGATCCTCGAGATGTTCAGCTTTTTCTTGTCGTGTCTCTTCATTACTTGTGTCTTACGTTCTTTTTTGGAGAGGTTTGAGACGTTCAGTTATTTCTTGTTGTGTCTCTTAATTCCTTCTATCAATCTATTAACATATGATTAACATATTATTGCGCTATTGTGTACCGTCTCTTGTTCCCTTCTGCTCCTTACAGCTTCTCGATGTCTCTTGCATTGTTCCTTGACCATCCTGCAACTCGTTTTCTCCTGCTACTTGGCATGATGTAAAAAAGGGATAGATATTTATCACGATGTAGATATTTATAAACTTCTAAAACAATTTCATCTATTGTAGACATTTATAAACTTCTAAAGACAATTTTATCTATCAATCCATTAACATATGATGCAAAAAGATATTTTGGCTGGATTTTGGCGATTTCTTGTTGTGTCTTTTGTTCCCTGCTGTCTTGCGTTATTTCTCGGAAATCTACAAAACGTTCAGTCTTTTTTTGGTTATGTCTCTTCATTCCTTCTATTTTGCGCTCTTTCTCGGAGATCCTCGAGACGTTCAGTCCTTTCTTGTTGCGTCTTTTGTTTCCTTCAGCGCCTTACTGTTTCTCGACGTCTCTTTGCGTTGTTCCTTGACCATCTTGCAACTCGTTTGCTCCCGCTTCTTGACATGATGCACAAAAGAGATAGATATTTATCACGATGCAGATATTGATAAACTTCTAAAGACAATTTTATCTATTGTAAACATTTATAAACTTCTAAAGACAATTGTATCTATCAATCCATTAAAATGTGATTAAAAAGACATTGTGCTATTGTGTACCATTTTGGCTGTATTTTGGCAACTTTTTGTTGTGTCTCTTGTCCCCTGCTGTCCTTACTTTATTTTTGCGCAGATCCTCAAGACATTCAGTCTAAATATCTGAGATCCAGAAATGAGGTGACAGTGACAGCTCTAGACAAAAAGGCAGCATTTGAACAAGCATGGTATTAAGGCATTTTGGTAAATAGGTATCAAGGGGAAAAAAACACTCCAAAGGCCCCAAATATTTTCAAATACTGGCCTTTCTTTCATCTTAAGATCCGAAGTTAATATTCACTGATGGTTGCAGAATTTGCAACTCCTCAAAAATGCAATCCATGCTTACATACAGAAGACCTCGACATTAGACCAAAGTGACAAGTAACACTGATGTCAAACAACAGAAAAGTAAAGATAATCTCCAACAAGGCAGAATCTAACCACCTAACCTTGATACTCAATGCCATTACCAATACCAAATCCTCAACCATCAATACTTGACAATCATCATTTACTTAATAAATGACTCAATAATTGAACTGAACCTGATACATATACCCTAGATGTGCAGGCCAGTGATTGTATATCTTGCAGCAAATTACAGCAGGTTTGTCAGGAAGCATGATAGAACACTCTTCACCTTTCAAATGATTGCAGCACCAACAACTTTCTATCCAAAAAGCCAATGCAACTGGCAAGATTTTACATGCTTACGGGCTGTTTATGTAAATGATATCCAATTGTGAGGTCATACGAAGGAAACATAAACCAAAGGAATAGTTAGTTCTCAAGCTGGGTGTTGGGCAGCCAGGTTTTTGTCTCTGCGTCAATGTCTGCCAGGCCCTGAGCTTCATTTGGTGAGAGGTAGAGTGGGCACCCAGAGATGACATGGTTGGCTGAGGCTCTTTCTGAGGCAGCATGTTTAATCTTTTGTGTGCACAAATGTGATTGCTGAGTTAAACATCTCATGTTGAACTGAGAAGCAATCATCAAGCTGTGGAAACTCGAGACATTCAGTTCTTTCTTATTGCATCACTTGTTCCTTTCTGTCTTGTGTTGTTTCTCGTTGATCCTCGAGACGTTCAGTTCTTTCTTGTCACGTCGCTTCATTCCTTGTGTCTTCCACTCTTTCTCAGAGATCCTTGAGACATTCATTCCTTTCTTGTTGCGTCTCTTGTTCCCTTCTGATCCTTACTGCTTCTCGACATCTCTTTGTGTTGTTCCTTGACCATCCTGCAACTCATTTGCTCCCTCTTCTTCGTATGATGTAAAAAAGAGATAGATATTTATCGGGATGTAGATATTTATAAACTTCTAAAGACAATTTTATCAATTAATGAACATGGAAGTAATTGATGAAATTGGTGATTTATTTATTAAAATAAAATAAATCTCAATCAAAATGGCCTTTTAAAAAATAAAATAAATGTCAATCAAAATAGCCTTTTTATAAAAAATTAAATAAATCTAATCCTTAAAGTTTTGGCTGTTTATCGTGAACATTCTTTCTCAGAGAGTCTCGCGGATACCAGGCCCAGAAACTTGTCCCGTTCACAGTATAAAGTCAATTATACATGGATTTCACACTATTTTAATATTATTGAGTGGTCAAACTTTAACTTGAATAAGACCATCCTGCAATTCTTTTCCTCCCTCTTTTGGCCTTTTAAAAAATAGCCTAAACACAATCTCAATTGTTAATGAATGCGGAATAATTTGATCAAAATGGAGTCTTTCATGTGGAATGAAATCAATCTCAATGACATTTCTTTTTTAATGTAACTATAAATGAAAAGTGCATGTTTTTCTTTAAATTAACTTAAAGACAAAAAATCTGATTGAAATTGATTTTTGTAAAATAATAAAATTCAACTTTAAAATAACCTCAAGACTATTTAATTAAATGTAACTCTAAATAAAAGTAACGTTTTATCTTTAAAATAAGCTAAACACGATATTAGTAGTCAATGAACATGGGAAAAATCTGAATTTAATGGATTTTTTGTTTTATAATAAAATCAAAGTTTAAAATAAATCTAAATGATTTTTTATATTTAAATGAAATATGAAAATGTCTATGAAAATAGAGATGTTTTTAAAAAAAATGCAACTAAATGAAAATAGCATTTTTTCTTTAAATTAATCAGATGTTAGTAGCCAATGAACACAGGAAAATGTGCTTTTTAAAAAAAAATAAAATCAATGGCAATAAAAATCTCATTTTTTGTAAATGAACAAAATCGTATCTTTAACAATTTGGCAGTTGATTCACAATCAATCAGCAGCCCGGAACAGCGACCAATCAGGCGTCGAGCTGCACTCCCCCCACTTGAGACATGGACGAATCGGGCATCGAGAAAATTGAATTTTTTTAATAATAAAATTGAACCTTAAAATAACCTAAACACAATGTTAGTTCGTCAATGAGTACGGAAGAATTAGATCAAAATGTCATTTTTATATTTGAATAAAATCAATGTAAATAAAAATCGCAATGACTTTTTTAAAAATGCAACTCTAAATGAAAACTGCGTTTTTCCTTTAAAATTAGCAAAACACAGTGAAAATTGTGTTTTTAAATTAAATAAATCTTATCATTAAAAATGTTGCCATTTATCCACTCAATCGACAGCAGTAGCTCGAAGGGAAGAAGGAGCGGGGCACAAGCAGTGTGCTTTTATCTGAAACGGCGACCAATCGGGCGTTGAGCTGCGCTCCCCCACTTGGAATCCGGACCAATCGACCGTCGAGAGGGATGTCAGAGGCAATCAATGGGCCCCACGTTGGGAGTGGGGAGTGTCTGTGCTCCTCCCATGTGAGACCCGGACCAATCGGGCGTCGAGCGCTCCCCGGAGACAATCAATCGACCCCAGGTTGGGGGGCGGCATCGCCACTCCCCGGAGCCAATGAATGGACCCCATGTTGGGGGCGGCGTCGGCCCTCTCTGGAGCCAATCAATTGACCCCATGTTGGGGAGCGGCGTTGAAACTCATCTCCCCCCCCATCCCACCCACCCACCCACAAGGAAAAATCTCAATTTTTGGGGGGGGGGTGGAGTTGGCGCTCCCCGGAGCCAATCAATTGACTCTACATTGAGGGGTGGCGTGTGTGCTCCCTGTAGCCAATCAAGGGACTCCACATTGGGGAGTGGCTTCGGCGCTCACCTCCCCCCCCATCGCACCCTCCCCCCCCCACACAAGGAAAATGTCGAATTTCCCCTATTCCACCCTCTCACAATGAAAACCACGACCCAAGAATTTGATTATAAAGGATTTTTGTTTTAAATCTTTATTTTTTAAATGAGATTCAGGATCCCATTGTGATGTCATAAGTGGTGTTTTGTAAAGTTGAAAATGTGTCCCCTTGACGACAATTAGAGCTGCTGTTTTTTAATGTAAATGAGATCCCGTTGTGATGTAATTGTCGGGTGGAGCACTGCTCATGGGCAGTTTATGTAAATGAGATCCCATTGTGACATCATGGTTGCTAACTGCCACTGTGATTTTTCTCAAACTGGATTTTGTAAAGTTGAATAATGTGAATGACTTGTATAATTTAACATCAATCTGAATGAAATTTGATACACCATACCACAGGGCAATGTTGGGTAAGGTGGTCAAAACATTGCAGGGCTTTGTGTACCGTTTTGGCACAATTCAGGGCATGACAGACACACACGCGCGCATGCACACACACACACAGACTGACAAGATGATTGAGTTTTAGTAATACATAGATAGATGATTGGACTAGTACTGATTTCTATGAACAACCACATGTAAGTACAACAGAGCATCAGCTCTCAGGTGGAACATCTGATTTTGAAAGCTAATCCAGACTCTGAGCATTGTTGAAGCTGCTACCAAAGTCATGTGCTGTTCAGGGTCTTGCCAAGTAGATAAAAGCTGGTTGACAAGGCTGACCAGGGGATGAGGATCTTCTGTATGGGAAGGAACTGCAGATGCTGGTTTACACTGCCTGTCCTGCTGAGTTACTCCAGCATTTTGTGTCTCTCTTTGATAAGGATCTTCCATTGTCTTTGGGGGAGCTCAAAGTCGGCGATGGCACACCTCTGCAAATTCCATCACTTGGGTTCCACAATAAACTCTTCACTGTCATGTAAACACAATAACAGTAAAGTGATCAGTTGGAAATCCCACAAACTGGAAAAAAAGCAACAAATAAATAATTAAATGTCACAATAAATAACCAACTTTACTGAGAAGTCAAGGTTATGAAGACAGATGTTCCACCTGAGAGCTGATGCTCTGTTGTACTTACATGTGGTTGTTCATAGAAATCAGTACTAGTCCAATGCTGGAGCAAGCATAAACATAGAAAACATAGAAACATAGAAATTAGGTGCAGGAGCAGGCCATTCAGCCCTTCGAGCCTGCACCGCCATTCAATATGATCATGGCTGATCATCCAACTCAGTATCCCGTACCTGCCTTCTCTCCATACCCTCTGATCCCCTTAGCCACAAGGGCCACATCCAACTCACTCTTAAATATAGCCAATGAACTGGCCTCAACTACCCTCTGTGGCAGAGAGTTCCAGAGACTCACCACTCCCTGTGTGAAAAAAGTCTTTCTCATCTCGGTCTTAAAGGATTTCCCCCTTATCCTTAAGCTGTGAGCCAGCAACTGCACCTTCCACTCTGCTGCCTGTGCTTCCAGCAGTCATTGCACTCCACTGTCAGTACCAACTGGGGAATTGCAAAATTCCATGGACTTCCCAGCACTTTGGCTGGAAAATCTGTTCCTAGAAGCTAAATAACCTTACTACATCTCTCCATGGTCCCCACCCTCATCATCAGACCCAGCCCAAAAGCCTTCCTGATCCCTCCTGCCATTCTCCAGAGGCACTCGCCAGAGCCTTGAGATCATGACCCCTAACCCACCCTGGACTAAAACTCTGACCTCTTCTACTGCCCTCAAATTCTCTCAACTGTAATCTCCCTCTCCAACTCTCTGTGATCCTGGACCCTTCTATTTTCTGTAATCTCACTAACAGCAGTCCAAGGGACTTGTGTGTGTGTTTTCTGTGCAAGATCAACCTTACTGCACACAGTGCTCTGGGCCTTAAGTGTACTATAATAGTTCCATAAAGGGCTCCAAGCACAAAACGTACATCACCATCCCGACACAAGTACCCTACTTTGCTTCACTAGAGATACAGCCTGAAAACAGGCCCTTCAGACCACTGATCTTCCCTTACACTAGCACTATCCTACACAGCAATCTTCCCTTACATTAGCACTATCCTACACACTAGGGAACATTTACAATTTTACATAAGCTAAATAACCTTTGAACCTGTACGTATTTGGAGTGTGGGAGAAAACTGGAGCACTCAGATAAATCCAACACTATCACAGGGAGAACATACAAACTCCGTATGGTCAGCACCCATGTTCAGGTTCAAACCCGGGTCTCTGGTGCTGTAAAGCAGCAACACTACTCTACATTGCTAGTTTAACAAGACTTCTGTGCCACCAAGTAATTGCTAGGCCTCTGCTTTTGGAGCAAATTGTCTTTGCTTACTGAAGAATAGACTTTTTCTTTGAGCTCTGACATAACCTTCATCCCGTCTCCACATCACTGGTAAATGTGACGTTGTCAGGAGAGTCAACCGTTTATCAAATTATTATGGAAACACTGTGTGATTGCATCAAGCTTTCTGATTAAAAGGGTCATGATAATTTAATTTTCTATTCCAGTGAACTTCCAAGAAAAAGACTGGGTTTAAATTACTGATCTGAATAAAAGTGGAAAAGCAAATAGTTCAAATATTGTAATTCTTTTCTCTGTGACTTCAATAATACAATCAATAGAGAGGATGTTTTGCCACATAATTTAGGGCTAGCGCATATTCTGGATTTTCAGCTGATATCTTTATTAATATTCCAACCTTTTTTAATTAGGAAAATAATTTTTACCAGTGAACTTTGTGAGATTAAGGGGAGCAAGAATCCATGTATTTAAAGGAAGCACTAGAAGCAGGGCCACAATGGTATTGATAGACCACTATAATACACAATTCGCCCTTGATATTCCAGCCTAACAAAAGTGTTACTAATAGTCTTAAAAATTCCTATTGTTCCAGCTTCCAAACGTTGTTGAAAATATTCACTCAGAATAACTCTAATTATCAGGCAATGTCTCCTTATTTTGATGTTTTCCTTTAAGGGAAACATTGGATCTTCCCAAATGTGTAAAGATCTCTCCTTCAAACTTCTAAACTCAAACTCCTGTCAATCACTGCCATGAAGGCCATGCCCCTTCTGGTGGGAGAGGGAGGAAATATAAAACCTGGAAGTGTGGGCATGGCTCAGTCTGTCTGCAAGATCGCCAGGGAGAGGTCACGACTTTCTGTCTGAGCTGGGAAACTACAGAACACTGTGAGTATGCAATGTACTTGGATAAATGATTTGTTAGCCCTTAATGAAAATGAAATGAGTTGTTTGGCTTGCCCTGTGCTTGAAACTGCAATGGCAATGGAAATGAAATGAAAATGCAATCAGCTGTTTGGCTTGGGCCTGCCCTCTGCTTGAAACTGCAATGGAAATGAAGTGAAAATGCAATGAGCTGTTTGGCTTGAGCCTGCCCTGTGCTTGAAAGTGCAATGGCATTGGAAATTAAGTGAAAATGCAATCAGCTGTTTGGATTGAGACTGCCCTGTGCTTGAAAGTGCAATGGCAATGGAAATGAAGTGAAAATGCAATCAGCTGCTTGGCGTGAGCCTGCCCAGCGGTGGAAACTGCAGTGGCAATGGAAATGAAGTGAAAATGAAATCACCTGTTCGGCTTGAGCCCGCCCTGTGCTTGAAAGTGCAATGGCAATGGAAATGGAGTGAAAATGAATCAGCTGCTTGGCTTGGGCCTGCCCCGTGCTTGAAACTGCAATGGATATGGCAATGAAGTGAAAATGTAATCAGCTGTTTGGTTTGGGCCTGCCCTGTGTTTGAAAGTGCCTTCTCTCTCACAGAATCTCTCACCTGTTTTGGGCAACATTTCTGGCAGTTTCTGAGCTGCCAGCCCACCACGCCTGAGTGACTGAGCTCCCAGCCCAACAGGCCTGAGAGACTGAGCTGCCAGCCCAATAATCCATTCAGCCCACAATGTCCATATTAGCCCTCTGGAAACCAGTCCCTTTGGCCCACAACACCCATACTAGCACTCCAGAACCCCCCCCCACTGACCAGCAATATTGGAGTTGGTGGAGAGGCGGAATATTGCGTTGGGGGACCAGCCCTCCTGTGCGAACATGGGACCCAACATAGTCTAGTAATCTTTAAACCTAAGTTATATACTTGCTATTCAATCTGTGTCAAACCACTCTATGGACAACATACATCTCTGCGGGTCAATGGCTAAAACAGAATGTGATACTGCCAGTGGTGTCTGACAGAAATCTTCAAATCACTGAAGTGTCAATTGCTCCTCTTCATATTCCAGTCATCCTGAGATAAAAGCCAACAATTTTTATTCATTTAGATTCTCATACTGTCACTCCCTCCAAGATGAAAGGTTTGTCATGATGATGCTGATGGTGCAGCATTTGCAATTTTCAAATCCAAAGTCACAATTCCTGAATCTAAAAAGGTTTGGAAAATTGTGCCTTTCTTTACCAATAATATTTTAAAAATGGAATGAAACAATTAGGTTCCGAGCATTGTTTGCATTTATCCTCGTCATTTTCTCCATTATATTTGTCTCTTTGAAATCTCATTTGTACCACTCGTTCTTTATTTTCTCCCTCTGCCATGGATACGGATACAAAGTACATATTTCACAATACTGCAGGTTGGCCCATCATTGTCAGGTATGATCTTACCTGCCACCGTCTTTAGTTAGAACATATTCCTCCTTGCTGCTCACCTTTAATAATACTAAACCTACTGTTATTGGTTAGACATTTTTTACAGGTTTTTATTCACATATTCTCCTTAGATTTTCTCTCTATTTCTTTGTTTCTTGCTGGATTTCCACCATCCTCTGCATTTGGAAAAGATATTCTTTATGAATAATTTTCATCGTATAGATTTTTATATGAATATTTATTTGGGCTTCATATTGATATTGCAATTGACTTCATCTGGTAAGCAGAGTAGTTTATTACATTTATGTTTGAAAGATTATGCATTCCACTACACCATCCCCTCCCCACCACACAGAAGCATAGAAACATAGAAAATAGGTGCAGGAGTAGGCCATTCGGCCCTTCAAGCCAGCACTGCCATTCAAGATGATCATGGCTGATCATCCAAATTTAATACCCCATTCTTGCTTTCTCCTCATATCCCTTAATCCAGTTCTCCAACAACAGAAATATTTTATTTCTTAATATTCTTGAACATTAGCACGATAACTGCCTATATTCCTTCCACTCCTCTGCAATAATAGTGCTTTATTTTATTATTTTTGCCTCCTCCTCTCATTTCTAAAGAATCTGTAGGCTGGAAAAGTTAGCTCCAAAACTTGCCTGGCTAGTACTCTCTTAAGGAACTACAGAGAGCTTCCTAACCAAAAGTAATTGATAGAAATCAGTGTCATTTCTTTTTTTTGACTGATTAGATGATAGCTGATTTGTTTTAGATAAAATTGTACAAAGTGGACCAAAATAAGAAAAGAAAGGCTTTATCCAAAGCTGGATGCTCCAATATTTTGCTTTCCAGAGCCATCAAAATTGAAAATGACAGTCCCATTAAAGAGGCACTATTATCTGTTGAAAATATTTCAACAGCACATTCTAGCTTGCAATGATTTATCTTCTACGTAATGAATTGTGTTGTTTCATGACTTTGAAAGCACAAAGCTATTTGTCAAAGCGTTCTATTGCAGATACCAGAGTGAAACTGAAATCAGGTATGATTAAATTTGCTGGTGTGAAGAACTAAAAATAGTAAGAAGGGGGCATATTAAAGTAAATGTACTGTTGATATATATTAGACACTACTGAGTGAGGCAAGCACAAATATTCAGTAGTTATTGTAGACAAACTCAAAGGACTGTCCATCTAGTTAAGGTAACCAGATCTGGCTGAATGAGCTCTTGCAGATTAAATTGCATGATCTCAGACCTAAATCTGTGCTGCCCATTTCTATCTCCAAATAACTTGCAGTAAAAGTGTTAAATGAAAATGGGGGGATATCGATAATGTGCTCAAAAAACAAAGACATTAAAGGACAGAAATTTGCCTTTCAACAGTAACACTAAAGGGGCACTGTATTTCCCTGGTCTATTCTTCTAATCACTTGACAGATTATTCCATTCTATTTAACAGAATTGATTATAATAAGAGAAATATAATCCATGTGATTAGAAGCAAGTAGCTATAAGGAGAGTCATAGAGTCAAGGAGAGATTGGACAAACGGAATGTGTCGGACATTGAGGGGAGACCTGATAGAGGTATATAAAATTATAGATAGGGTAGACTGTCAGAACCTATTCCCCAGTGTGGTAATGTTAAAGACTAGAGGGCACAGCTTTACGGTCAGAAGGAAAAAGTTTAAAGGTTTATAGAGAGGGTGGTGGGTCCCTTGAATGTGCCTGCCACAGGCAATGCTAGAGGTAGATATGGGAGTGGAGTTTAAGAGGCTTTTAGACAGGTACATGGATATGGAGGAAATTGGATCACGGAGATTAGTTTAACTTGGTATCATGTTCGGCACAGGCATAGTGAGCCAAAGTGCCTGATCCTGTGCTGTACTGTTCTATGTTAAAAAGCAATTCTTTCCTAGTCATTTGCAACTCAATTGGTTGCTTTTACTTAAAAAAATCCAATTTTTTAAATGTTTTTTATGAGGCAAATTAAATGTTGTTATGGTGCTGAATGGTATAAATTATTATTTATTAGTCAACTTTCTGTGACTGCTTAAATCATTAATTTAATTAGGAGTTAAAGAGGTGACTAATCTGGGCATTTGTTCAGTACCAGCTACCGAAGACAATTTTTCCTTTCAAAAGTTCAATCATAATCCTTTCGAAAAATAGAACAACTGATTGATATTATTAATCATAGCTTCCCATACCAGGTTTCCACTGTTAAACTGCAAAAATCAAAAAGGGACACTTTTGAACATAATTGTATAATGGGTAAGAGCATTGTGAAGGCTTTGTGTCTCAATGCAAGGAGTATTCATAATAAGGTGGATGAGTTGAACGTGCGGATAGCTATTAATGATTATGATATAGTTGGGATCACGGAGACATGGCTCCAGGGTGACCAAGGCTGGGAGCTGGACATCCAGGGATATTCAATATTCAGGAGGGATAGAGAGAAAGGAAAAGGAGGTGGGGTAGCATTGCTGGTTAGAGAGGAGATTAACGCAATGGAAAGGAAGGATTAGCTTGGAGGATGTGGAATCGGTATGGGTAGAGCTTTGAAACACTAAGGGGCAGAATACTCAGGTGGGTGTTGTGTACAGGCCACCTAACAGTAGTAGTGAAGTTGGGGATGGTATCAAACAGGAAATTAGTAATGCGTGCGACAAAGGCAAAACATTTATAATGGGTGACTGCAATCTACATATAGATTGTGTGAATCAAATTGGCAGGGGCGCTGAGGAAGAGGATTTTTTGGAATGTAAGCGGGATAGTTATCTAAATCAATATGTAGAGGAACCAACAAGAGAGCAGGTTATTTTAGACTGGGTATTGAGTAATGAGGAAGGGTTAGTTAGCAGTCTTGTTGTACGTGCCCCCAAGAGTGACCATAATATGGTTGAGTTCTTCATTAGAAGGAGAGTGACATTGTTAATTCAGAAACAATGGTTCTGAACTTAAAGAAAGGCAACTTTGAGGGTATGACTGGCAATCAATTCTAAAAGGGTTGACGGGTGGATACGCAATGGAAGACATTTAAAGACTGCATGGATGAACTACAAAAATTGTTCATCTCAGTTTGGCAAAAGAATAAAGCAGGGAAGGTAGTGCATCCGTGGATAACAAGGGAAATCAGGGATAGTATCAAAGCAAAGGATGATGCATACAAAGTAGCCAGAAAAAGCAGCATACCAGAGGCCTGGGAAAAATTCAGAGACCAGCAAAGGAAGACAAAGGGCTTAATTAGGAAAGGAAAAATAGATTATGAAAGAAAGGGAACATAAAACCGGACTGCAAAAGTTTTTATCGATATGTGAAGAGAAAGAGATTAGTTAAAACAAATGTAGGTCCCTTGCAGTCAGAAACAGGTGAGTTGATCATTGGGAACAAGGATATGGTGGACCAATTGAATAACTACTTTGGTTCTGTCTTCACTAAGGAAGACATAAATAATCTGCGGGAAATAGCAGGGGACCGCGGGTCAAAGGAGGAATTGAGTGAAATCCAGGTTAGTCGGGAAGTGGTGTTGGGTAAATTGAATGGATTAAAGGCTGATAAACCCCCAGGGCCAGATAGGCTGCATCCCAGAGTAGTTAGGGAAGTAGCTCCGGAAATAGTGGATGCATTAGTGATAATCTTTCAAAACTCTTTAGATTCTGGAGTAGCTCCTGAAGATTGGCGGCTAGCAAATGTAACCCCTCTTTTTAAGAAGGGAGGGAGAGAGAAAACGGGGAATTACAGACCAGTTAGTCTAACATCGGTAGTGGGGAAACTGCTAGAGTCAGTTATTAAAGATGGATAGCAGCACATTTGGAAAGTGGTGAAATCATTGGACAAAGTCAGCATGGATTTACGAAAGGTAAATCATGTCTGACGAATCTTGTGGAATTTTTCGAGGATGTAACTAGTAGCGTGGATAATGGAGAACCAGTGGATGTGGTGTATCTGAACTTCCAGAAGGCTTTCGACAAGGTCCCACATAAGAGAATAGTATACAAACCTAAAGCATATGGCATTGGGGGTTCAGTATTGATGTGGATAGAGAACTGGCTGGCAAACAGGAAGCAAAGGGTAGGAGTAAATGGATCCTTTTCACAATGGCAGGCAGTGACTAGTGGGGTACCGCAAGGCTCAGTGCTGGGACCCCAGCTATTTACAATATACATTAATGATATGGATGAGGGAATTGAAGGCAATATCTCCAGGTTTGCGGATGACACTAAGCTGGGGGGCAGTGTTAGCTGTGAGGAGGATGCTAGGGAGACTGCAAGGTGACTTGGATAGGCTGAGTGAGTGGGCAAATGTTTGGCAGATGCAGTATAATGTAGATAAATGTGAGGTTATCCACTTTGGTGGCAAAAAACAGGAAAGCAGACTATTATCTAAATGGTGGGCCGATTAGGAAAAGGG
This sequence comes from Okamejei kenojei, assembly GCA_035221665.1. NCBI lineage: Eukaryota > Metazoa > Chordata > Chondrichthyes > Rajiformes > Rajidae > Okamejei > Okamejei kenojei. The sequence continues at coordinate 49,617,683 of CM069140.1, read as the reverse complement.
GAGATGCAGCGCGACTGGGTGTCAGGGTACACCAGTCATTGAAATTATGCATGCAGGTGCAGCAGGCAGTGAAGAAAAGCGAATGGTATGTTAGCTTTCATAGCAAAAGGATTTGAGTATAGGAGCAGGGAGGTTCTACTTTAGTTGTATAGGGTCTTGGTGGAGACCACACCTGGAGTATTGCGTACAGTCTGGTCCTCCTAAATCTGAGGAAGGACATTATTGCCATAGGAGTGCAGAGAAGGTTCACCAGACTGATTCCTGGGATGTCAGGACTGTCTTATGAAGAAAGACTGGATAGACTCGGTTTATACTCTCTAGAATTTAGGAGATTGAGAGGGGATCTTATAGAAACTTACAAAGTCCTTAAGGGGGTTAGGACAGGCTAGATGCAGGAAGATTGTTCCCGATGTTGGGGAGGTCCAGGACAAGGAGTAACAGCTTAAGGATAAGGGGGAAATCCTTTAGGACCGAGATGAGAAAGACTTTTTCCACACAGAGAGTGGTGGGTCTGTGGAACTCTCTGCCACAGAGGGTAGTGGAGGCCAGTTCATTGGCTATATTTAAGAGGGAGTTAGATGTGGCCCTTGTGGCTAAGGGGATCAGAGGGTATGGAGAGAATGCAGGTACGGGATACTGAGTTGGATGATCAGTCATGATCATATTGAATGGCGGTGCAGGCTCGAAGGGCCGAATGGCCTACTCCTGCACCTAATCTCTATGTTTCTATGTTTCTAAACCATACACATTTTTAAAACCATGTATCAATGCTTTCTAAAGAGGTTAATAACTTACAAAACCTGTATATACATCCAAATCATGAGAAAACAGTGAAGATGTTTCAGTGGAGCTTTAAGTACATTTCTAAATCTCTCCAAGCTTAAATACTCCGTAACTATCATTTATACTTTGATTAGATGACAAATCTTTTTTGCAGTACAGATGAAGATAAATTGCACAAAGAGCAGCAAGGTAGAAAAATGCAAAAGAAGGCATTATTCCAAGAGAATGTCATACCATTATTTTATTGGAGGATTAGACCATCACGGCAACATGCATTCATCTGACAAGATAAAGAGATGACAAGCTTTAAAAAAAATCCAGACTCTTTCTATCACTTGAAAATTTCAAAAGGTTATTTCAGCTTTCATCTTGACTATTGCTTCACTTTGCTTGAACATCTGTTAGAAGACTTTAATTCATGCTGCTTTGTGATAGAGGCTATGTTAATGTAATAATATCGCATTACTTATTAGAGTTAGTAGTCATTTATGCCCCTTTCATCTGGATTCCCCATCAGAATAAATAGTTTCCCTCTGTCTACTGCTTCAATCATCATAAACACTCTTATGCATTGCAAGGTGATCCTAGGGTATTCCGTGCAGAAGCCCTTGAAGATTTTGACATATATTCAGGTCCTTGCAGAATGTGCTACATTTCCCTCCACATTCCCATGATTGTGTAGTCCTCACCATCCTAATTCATGAAAGGTTTTAAAAGTTGTTCAAAGAAAAAATGTATCAAGAATAATATTTCCAATTGTGTTAAACAACACTATAAAATACCAAGGTCTAATTACAGAGGGACAGATCAATGAATCGTGAAAATAATAAAATAGCAGGGATTATTCCCTTTAAATACAATGGAATAATGAAATCACAGATTTAGCCATAACAGAGATAGCATGAAAAATAAAACAGATTCAGGCCACTTGCTCGATTATACAAATGTGTTATTTAAATTAGATTCTGTAAATAATGTGATAGTCACATGAAAGAATGTCAAAATATTAATGTATCTCAGTGCTTCACTTCAAGTAATTACAAAGTGGTTTCAGGTTTCCTATCTCATTGCAAGTGGGATCATTTCATGTAATCGTAAAAGAATGCATCAATGAAACATGTCGAAATAACTAAAATCCGTCTTGGTGTATGATTGCAAGAATTTTAATGACCTCCGTGTCGAGTCCCTGAGCAAAATGTCTTTAGGGTAGCTTCAGAAAATATTTCAAATCTTAACGGTTGAAAAAGAAAAACATAAAAGTGGTTCATTTGGAAAAGCAATTGGAAAACATTAATGAAAAAATCATTCAACCAAAATAAATGAAAATGTTAAGTATCAGGGGTTGACAGATTCAGTGGTTAATAAATTATCCTTTCATAACTGATACTTGTTTAAAATCATACCTTTTGTGTTTCCTTGTGCGAATACAATGTCCAGAAAATGAAGAGGAAGGAACTGCAGATGCTGGTTTACAATGAAGAATGACACAAAATGCTGAGGAGTAACTCATCGGGTCAGGTGACAACTCTGGAGAAAACCTGTTCCCTTTCTCCAGAGATGCTGCCTGACCCGCCGAGTTACTCCACCATTTTGTGTCCATAAAATGGCACTGAGTGTAATTTAGCTCACCAAATTGAAAAGATATTGGAGCACTGGTGAGAGGGCATTGAAAGTGATGGAAGGATGGTATTAAAAATGCAAGAGTACATCTATCAGGTGAGAATGAATAGATATTTGTTTGATAAGGTCATGCATGGTAGGATGGTCCAGAAGGTTAAGGTACATAAGGGTTCCATGGCAGGCTGGTTAATTGGATCCAGAACTGGCCTGGTCAAAGGGTAGAGATGGAAGGATGCTTTTCTAACTAGAAATATGTGAATGGCTTGATTGTATTGTCATATATTGTCTTGCCACTGAATGGTTAGCACGCAACAAAAGCTTTTCACTGTACCTCGGTATAAATGATAATAAACTAAACTGAAACTGACATGTCAACAGTGGTTTATCACAGGGATTGTTACTGGGATCTTCTTTGTTTGCATGTATAAATGTAGGATGTATGATTAATTTCACTCAATTCGTTTCAAGATGATACAAAGTTTGGAGGTGTACTGGATAGTGAGGTAGGTTATCTAAAGGTACAGGAGGATGGAGATCAATTGGAAAATTGGGTGAAGCATTAGTTGATGGATTATAATCCTGGCATGTGCTAGGTGATGATGCATTTTGCAAAAACAAATAGGGGCAGGATATCTAGACCAAATTACGCTTAAAAATATTGATGAACAGAGGGACTTTGGGACACAAGAGACAGCAAATGAAGAAACCTTGAATAACAAAGACTGCTGGAGGAATTCAGCAAGTCAGGCAGCATCTGTGGAGGGAAATGGACAGATGAAGTTTCAGGTTGGGACGTTTCTTCAGACCATTCTGAAGAATGGTCCCAACCTGAAATGTCGTCTGACCATTTTTGCTCCACAAATGCTGCCTGCTCTATCGAGTTCCTCCAGCAGTTTGTTTATTGGTGGTACCTTGGGATTCAAGTTCTTAGAGCATAGAGTTGGAGCATAGAGTATAAAAGTTAAGACATATGCTGCAACTTCACAAAACACTGGTTACAGTACATTTGGAGTATCGTGTATGGTTCTGGTTCCAACATAATAGGAAGTATATGGTTGTGCTGGAGTGAGTGCTAAGGAGACTCACTGGGATTTTGCCTGTATTGGAGAACCTCAGCTTTGAATTGAGATTAGTTAAACTGGGTTCGTTTTCTGTGCAGTGATGGAACCTGAGGGGTAACCTGACGGACGTAGAGCCAGGTCCTCTCCAGGTTATAAAAGGCTTCCATTCCTAAGAACTGTTTATATCCTGAACAATGCACAAGTCGGAAATGCAGCAGCCCAGCGATTTATTTACCGTAAATGGAAACATAGGCCAGCAAGGGCAATGTATAGTTTCACAAGGGCTTTTAATTCGGCTGTTCCAACTTCTCTGCAAGGTTCAACGATATTGCCGTGAACCAGGTTCCACATGATGCTCCCAGAATCTTTCAGCAATTTCACCCTCTATTTTCACCTGGCCATGGCTCTGGATTTTCACATTGTACCATTCTGTCTATGCTTGTATCTGCTTCAATGACATCCACCATTTGTTACCTCCTTCACCCCTCCACTCGTCCATGTGAGTGCGATGCAACATATTGATTGGTTGGAGAGAACAATGCTGGAAGGAGCTAAATATTTTATACCCAACAGATAGCAACAACTGAAACAAGTTGTCATGGTACTCAAGGAGCTGGGAACTGATGCGGAGGGTATTAGATGATCAATGCTTAATGCAATAACACAGCACTCCTGGGAATAAATCTACGTATATGAGGGAGACTATGTAAGAAGGAACTGCAGATATTGGTTTACACTGAAGATAGACACAAAATGCTGGAGTAACTCAGCGGGTCAGGCAGCATCCCTGGAGAAAAGGAATTGGTGGCGTTTTGGGTCGACAAACAGTCCATCTGAAGGGTCTGTCTGAAGAAGGGTCTTGACCGGAAACATCACCTATTCCTTTTCTCCAGAGATGCTGCCCAACCCACTGAGTTATTCCAGCATTTTATGACTATATGAGGGAGACCTTTTTCACTGAGAGTGGTAAGTACCTGGAATGCACTGCCAGAGAGAGTGTTGAAGCAGATTTGGTAACATCATTGAAGAAGTCCCAAGATGAGCACTTGAATGGCCTGGGCGGAGAAGGATATGGGCAAAGCACTAGGAGGTGCTATTAGTGCAAATGGGTGCCCACTGCTTGGCATCAATAGTATGAGTCAAATGGCTCATTTCCATGCTGAAAACCTCTATGACACATTCTTTTGCAAATTTTCACTAGAATTAAATATTTTTTTGTGAATCAATAATCTGTCTAAAATAATGGAAAGAAGAACATGATATGCAAATGTTCATCATTCATTAATATCCCCTTTGCTCATTTTAGGGCTTGATTCATTAACAATGCAGCTGAGGTAGTTCGGTTCTAGTGAAACAGTTAAAAATGTTATTTATGCTATCCATTTGTTTAACAAATTCAAACATGAGAAGTACTAAGCATCACCATGGCAATGGATAATAGGAGAATCAAACCACATTAGTAATTGACAGACAAAATCAAAGTACTGAAGAATGGTATAATTAATTACAATTGATAAATCTGTGTTTTGGGCATTGCAATAGAAAATAGGAAAATTGACAGAAGGCAGAGACTGTCTGTAATTGACTTTCCTGGCTTTAGTCTCTCAAATATCCTCATGGACCTCAATTATTACTCAATTGACAAGATCAGGCTGTTCAATACTCAAGAATCCCTGAATTTGATCAGGATGCATTTGCTTTCACTTAGTTATAGCTTCAGATGACTTTGATTAAATTAATAGAAATCTGAAAATCCCAAACCATTTTCGATCACATTTTCATAACTAAAGAATGCACTCAATTCCTTGCAAAGCGAGGGTATAATTTACCACATGGGCACCCATTGCACAATATTTATTCAAAAATCTTAACCAAGCACTGAAGAAATTTCACCGTTAAATGGTGCTATTTTATAAAATTAGATTCATTTTTGATTGCTTATATATTTGTGAGAATTTCTACCCCTAGATGAAATATTTGATTGTGTATTGATGACTTGGTATCTACATCTAGAATGTTTCCATTTGTTCCTTTTGTTTCACCCTATTTGCTGTTTTATATTTTAGATTATATCACCACAGTATTAACCATAAAATAAATTGAACCTTTTCCTATTGTAACTGCAAAATCACAACACTGTGTACGTTCCTCGTGGATTTATGGGCAGCTTGTCTATTTTCCTTCCCTGTTCTCTGATCCGTAATATTGAGACCGCTTAATTTGCACAGCTGGGATTGTTAAATATCAAAAAGAAACGCAACATTAGACCTCTAGCTTCGTGTTACCTGGGCAATGGCTTTACCTAAATAATTAAAAACTTGAAAAGCTGCATTTTGGTACGTCATTGGTTGTGGTAAAGTACTGAATAAAAATGAAAGCAATTAATTTTTTTTTAATGCGGTATGGTAGCAAGTTCACTGAAAGGTTACTCTCCGCTGAGTGCTTTGAATGATTTCAACGATAGGCTGATCTTCAATCTGAGCAAACAGAAATGTTTCACTGTTAAGTGTACCTGACATTGTGACATGAACAATATTCAAATTTTTGGAACTATTAATGTCAACCTGGAAATTTAGATTTGCTCTCAAGAGTGAGTTGTGCTTCACTTTTATTATTTTCTGCTGTATATCACCATACAGCTTTTCTTCACACACAGTATAACTGTGGGTAGGAGAGGTAATTGACAACGAGCTATGAAAGAAAAGGGGTCACTTAGAAATAGCTAATGATTGTGGAGCCTTTGGCAAGCACTTTATGGTAAATTACCATCTTTGCTACAGCTCTGTGGTATTCAGTCAAGAATAAAGACCTAATATTTAATCTAATTTATTTTTCCACCATTTGCTCACATAATGTAGATTTTCAAATGTTGACAGTACATTGTGAAGAATCTTTATTTCATTATAAACTGCTATTCGGTTCCGAAATTTGGCTCTGAAATAAAACGTCTGGGCAATTTTTTCTTACAACATTCAGCAGTGATTGAACATTAAGATCTGGTGGAACTTTGATATTTCATTTTGCCTTTTGATTTTCCAATTCCTTTTAACCTCAATAATTAATTCAAAATAAAGCCATTGAGAATGGTTTAGTAAGTTGTGGTTGATATTCACACATCTCTTGGAAATGGAAGCTAAATTGCAACAGTTCTTTGGCACTGTAAGAGAATAGTAAGATTAAACGAGAACTTACCAGTTTGAAGTTTGATCCTTATTTTATGAGGAGTTACGTTGAGGGATTATGTGAAGAAGCCCCGCCAGGCGCATGCTCGTCATACTTCAAAGCAGCGGCGTGAAAACACAGAAAACAAATAGCCGAAGTAACATAGTAAGGCTTTAAAAAGACTTTAACTACCAGATGATCTCTTAGATTATGAGGGCGGGAGTGGAGGGCACGTAATCCCTCAACGTAACTCCTCATAAAATAAGGATCAAACTTCGAACTGGTAAGTTCTCGTTTAATCTTACTATTTTACTTCGGAGTCACGTGAGTGACTATGTGAAGATTTCAAGTCTGTGTTTTCATGCCGTAGATGTACTCCATACAACAATCTGCTTTGGTTGACACAGTAGTGAATAAATAATATATTGAACATTGCTTCAAATTATTCAATAACTATTTTGAATAATAACAAAAAACAATAATAACCCCTCTGTCCCAGGGGGAAATTACAAACAATGATATAAAACAAAGCAAATGAATTAAATGGAACCCAAAACAGCATGCCCAGACCGTGGCACTGTATGTACAGGTTTGTCATAGAATTGTGAAAATGTTTATTCTCTAGACCATCCTGCGGCCGCGAGGATTTGGTCTAGCGGGGTCACGTCCTGAGGCCTTCGCCGCGATGTTGATGCTGCCCTAGGTGGAGTGAGATTAAATACATGAGTGTGGTCGACTCCAGCATAATTGAGAACCTGTTTCAACCATCTAGAAATAGTTTTGTACTGACACTCTTTTATATGGCTTTTTTGTGACTAATGAGCAGTTCCTGTCTCAGAACCCCTGAGACTCCTTGTTAACTCAATATATTGGCTTAAGTGTTTAACTACACATAACATTTGGTCAACAGGATATGCTTTAAATGTCACCTTGGTTCCTGCCATACCTGGCCTGCTTTGTTTGCTTAAATCATAGACATAAAATGTAATGTCATCTAGAGACAAATGCATACAATCTATTCGTAACAATTGTAATGTTTGTACACGTTGTGCTGAAACCAGCGCCATTAGCATAACCACTTTAAGAGTTAATCTCTGCATAGATAATGACGTTATTGGAGCCCATTGCCGAGGCAGTGTGAGAACTATACTGATATCCCAGATTTCTGTATATCTAGGTTTAGGAGGGTTTTTGTTAAAAATTCCTCTCATAAATCGGGATACTAACGGATGAGACCGATAGGTTGTTGTTCTGAAGACTGCCCTAAATAGGAGGACAAAGCACTCCGTGCACTGTTAATGGCACTATAACTCAAGTGCTCATCAAAATGCAACTCAGCAAGGAACTCCAACACATCACATATGCTTGCAGTATGATAAGATATATTTGATTGTACACAGAACATCTCCCATTTCTTTATGTGAACTACATATTGTTTTTGAGTGCTATTTCTCCAGGCTGCAGTGATAACCTCCATGGTCCTGTTCGACAATCCAAGGCCTTGGAATGGTCTGGTCAGAACCCGCAGACCAACAAATTAATACGGTCATGTAACGGGTGACTTTCTCCTGTAACCGGATGCACCAACAAATTACTGCAGCTGGGAATCATCATGAATGGCTGAGCCATCATTCTGAGTACTAATGCGAACCACGGTTGTGTTGGCCAATCTGGACCACCAAAACGCCTGTGGTGGAGTCACGCTCTATTTTGGTGAGGCATTTCGTGATCAGACAAAATGGAGGAAATGCATAAAAAGAATGAGTGCCCCCAATGTAACGAGAATGCATCCACGGCTACTGCTCCTGGATCTGGCTCCCATGAAACATATTTAGGCAACGGGTGATTTAATCTGGATGCAAACAGATCAATATCTGGCAACCCAAATCGAGTGACAATTGTTTGAAACATTTTAGAATTCAACATCCATTCTATATTGTCATTAAACTTTCGCGACCTATGGTCTGCCACCAGATTGTCTATACCTGGTGGATTGATGGCTGAAACCCAGATGTTCCTTGAAATACACCAATGCCACATGAGGTTAGCCAAGTTATCACATGATACTGATCTTGCTCCTCCCATATGATTAATATATGCCACTGCTGTGGTGTTATCAATCTGGAGTTGAACGTGTAAATTATTCATTGTGGAGCAATATGCCTTTAACCCATAAAATGCCCCCAATAATTCCAAATGATTTATTCCTTGTGTGTGGAGAATCAAACCTTCTTGTTCATTCCATCTACCCCCACAGCTAGACTCGGTGTCCGTAGCCCCCCATCCGAGAGCACTTACATCAGTCTGTAAGATCACTGAAGGTTCTTGCACCAAAATGTTATTGGTAGCTTGACTAACATTAACAATCCACCACTGCAATTCTGCTAGAGCTGTGGTTGGTAACTGCATAACCCAATCAAAATGGCCTGCATGCTCGTTTAGTGCTGGTTCTGTTGCTCTTTGCAAATGTTGATAATGCAAAGGTCCGAACTGTACTGCAGGGAAAGCTGCTACCAATTTCCCAATGACCTTAGCAACTTCTCGGATGGAGGGATAAAGTTTTTGTGTGAGGCAAGCACAGACATTAGCAATATCCCCAACCTTGGCTGTTGGTAATGTTACTATCATATCAACTGAATCAATAAGAAATCCCAAATACTTAATATTTTGGGTTGGCTGTAACTTGAACTTAGTTGGATGGACCAAAACCTTAATGTTTCAAACACATTTTTGGTTGCTGCAACCGACTCTTCAGCTGACTCTTTAGTGTTGCTGATAATTAAGATATCATCTAAATAATAGCCACAGCACAGGTTTTAACAATTTAGTAAATAGCCTAGGTGCTGAACTTAATCCATTAGGCAATGCTTTGTATTGCCACAGCTGTCCCATCCAATTAAATTTCAAGTATCTGCGATAATGAGCATGAATTGGCACTGAATAATATGCATCTTGCAAATCAATAGTTGCCATATAACAGCCCTGTGATACCAGCTGATTAGCAGTAACGAAGGTGTCCATTTTAAAATGCCTATAGAGAACTGAAGAATTTAAGTGAGTGAGGTCCAGAATTACTCTACAACCCCCATCTTTTTTAGGTCTGGGGAATATATTAGACACAAATTGTTGAGGATGATTAATGGCTTTCTCAATCACTCCTTTTTGGCATAAATTCTTAATCTCATCGTTTACCTGTTCAGTCTCTGGAGCAGAAAACACCAACATTTTATTAGGCTTGTGCTGTTGAGGTGGATTTATCCCTGAGATAAACTCAATGGTAGAACCTGACACAGTATTTAGTATAAACATATCAGATGTTATACAGCACCATTCATTATAGAACAATTGTAATCTACCTCCAATAGGAGGTTGTCCACCAGAAACATTATCGTTAACAAAAATTCCCTGTCCTCTACAGTTGGCCTGTAAGTCTGTTGTCTGCCCATATTGGGGTTGTAGCCGGTCTGTCTTAGTGGGTAAACTCATTGCCCCACTGGCCTCCCCCTGCTGGGCCCAGCACCTGGATCCGACCTTCGGTACATTAAACCAGGCTTTCGAATAGGTGGCCTTGATATGCTTCGCTTCATTAAACCAATTGTTTTGGCCTCATCATCAATTTCACAAATTTGCTTGACAAGGTCTGTTCCAAACAGGAATTCAGGCGTTTGTACATTAGTCGCCTTACATAAAGCAGCAAATTTTTGATTGAGTGTTGGCCTGATGGCGATTTTCCTGATGCAATTTACCTCAAAAAATGCATGGATAAAAGAGCCAACATATCTTTTTGAGTTTGAGTAATCATTGTCCCTTTGACCATTGTGCCAAATGCAGTAATTGCTGCAGCCACCAGTTGGAGGACGTGTTGATACCGAACCTCCTGTCCCCTCATAGAAGGACTCATGGGCGCCCAGATTGCTGGGTTCACCGTGGGCACTTTGTCATGCACAGTTGACAGGTGTCTTATATTTGTCAGTAGTTTCTTGCATCATAGCTTGCTGGAGCTGGTGAGATACTAAATAATTGATATTGTTGGCAAGATACTCGTCCATTGCCTCACCAGTCCCCTCCGGAATAGCAAAACTCATTGCTATTTCCGGAACACCCGGAACGTGGCTCTTGTGCTCTGGTGTATGCACATGAGCAGGGAGACCAGAATCAGGGTCAGCTTCATCCTGCCCTGCTTCTCCCAAGTCATACTGTAGGGAGGCATCCTCCAGTCCTAAACAAGGTGCTGGAAGGAAATCCCCTTGCTGATACTCCACATATTCTTCTTGATATGGCCCTTCTTGAGCAGCTGTCTGGGGAATCACTGGGGCCTTTGACCCTTGATTTATCAAAGTTTGGAGCATCTTCTCCATATTTTGCATCCTCCCCCACATTCTTTTATTATCTGGAGGGGAGTCTCCTTCTTCTTCAGACTCGTCTGACAAAATAGGTCTGATAGACTTTCTTTTAGCCTTCCTATGGCTATCAGTGGCCTCAGGCTCCTGAGTCCCTGGAGCTGGTGTAGAAAGTTCACTCTCTAGTATAACGGCTGTCCGTAAAACGGCACCCGGTATCGGAATCGGCGTTGCCTCTCTAATCTGCCGACCCGATCTAATTTGTGAATTCGCATCGCTGGACCCACGCTTGCTGCGAACTCTCCTACCTGACCGCTCCATACCACCGACTCCTACTGACTGCTCGAGCCAGCTTGACGGAGTTTAAATACTTCCAGGCAAAGTTTTCAAAACCACTTACCTGTGAAGTTTCTACTTACCGCTGGTGGAGCTGCGCTCTCCAGCCCGTTCAGTGCGACATGCGCGGACGTAATGACGCACATGCGCCTGGCGGGGCTTCTTCACATAGTCACTCACGTGACTCCGAAGTAAAATCTACATTCTATCTTTGGGATAGCTGAAATCTTCCCAATTCGCAATGTATCTTGATCCAACAAGTTATATCAAATATAATATTAGTGCCTGTAAATCGGGAAACTTAGTAAGTCACAAATTAATACAATCAAATATAATCAAATACCAACCAGAGACAAATTAATTCAATATTTTTAAATTTATATCCTTGAAATTACACTACAGAAAGATGCAAGTTTACTGTACCTACCTCCATTTGCTCTCAGCCTGGCTCTCACTCTTATATTCTGCTGTATATCACAGCACAGCCTTTCTTCAAACGCAGTGTAACTGAGGATGATGCCACTGTTAAGAAACGAGGTGACACAGGAAGACAATGTGGTGAAGATGGAACTTGGCACACTTGCCTTTATTGATCAGGATGTCAAGTACAGGAGTTGGGACATCATGTTATAAGTTGTCGGTAAGGCAACATTTGGGGTAATGGGTATAGTTCTGTTCACCTTGCTTTAAGAAGGATGTCATTAAAAGTGGAAGGGCTGAAAAAAAGATTTACAATGATGTTACCAGGGCTAGAGGGTGTGAGCTATAAGAAGAAGATAGATAGGCTAAGATTTTTTTTCCCCCTTTGAGCACGTGGGATATATGCGGTGAAAAGCCACAGTCCTTTCCCCAGGTAGAGAAGTCTAAAACTAGTGAGCATTGGCTTAAATGAGAGGAGAAAGATTGAAAAGGATTGAAAAGGGACCAGGGGGCACAACCTTTTCCACATGGTGGTTGTAAAATGAACAAGCTCCCAGAGGAAGTGGCAGAGATGGATACAATTATGACATTTCAAAGATCCTTGGATAAGTACATGGATTGGAAAATCTGGAAGGATATGTGGCATAGTCAAGTAGGACTAACTTGGTAAGGCAACTTAGTCAACATAGATGAGCTGGGGAAAAGGGCCTATTTACGAGCAGTATAACTCTCTGACTGCATATCTTACAGGGTATGGGGATAGCTCACTAGAGAAGGGTTCATATTTTAGTAAGAAGTAAAGAGGAAACAAATGTGAATGAATTTGAATGCTACCTTTCCCAATTGTATTCCAAACATAAGATGATCCATATCAATGCAGAGAGGGCTTTTGTGATTCATGTACTCTCTAAGACACTTATGAAAAATCAAGATGAATGAAAGCAGCAATCGTTCAATTGTGGATTGAGTGGAAATTGATCGTGGAAATGGAATTGTCACTTTTTTTGAAGGGTGGAAATAAGTCTCAAATATGGCATCTCATTCCAGAATGCCACAACATTGGTTAGATCCCATGGGATTCAAGGAGAGATAGCTGAAAGGATGGAAAATTGGCTTCATGGAAGGAAGCAGAGGATGATGGTGCAGAGTTGCTTTTTGGACTGGAGGCCTGTGACTGGTGGTGTACCTCAGGGTTTGATGCTGGGCCCATTGCTGCTTATCATACATATCAATGCTTTGGATGAGAACTACATGGTATGGTTAGCAAGTTTTCAGATGACACATACGTGGGTGGGATTGTAGAGTGTGAAGATGGTTGTCAAACCATCTTACAATCTCTGTTCTTTATAATGGTTTTAAAAAAGTACAACACAGAAGCAGGTTTTTCGGCCCACAGCGTGAAATTGTGTTAAAACTAGACTGCTGATAAAAACAAAAGACTACTGAACTGAAACAATAACTCGTTCTCTTGACACCTGTTCTAATCAAGAATTTCTCGATCTCTGCCTTCAAAATATCCGCTGACTTGACCTCCACAGCCCTCTGTGGCATTGAGTTCCACATATTATATCTACTCCCTGACTGAAGAAGTTCCTCCTTACCCCCTTTCTAAAAGAGCACCCTTTAATTCTGAGGCTATGACATCTGGTCCTAGACTCTCCCACCAGTGGAAACATCCTTTCCACATCCACTCTATCTATGCCTTTCATTATTCTGTAAGTTTCAATAAGGTCCCCCCTCAACCTTCTGAACCTCAGCGAGTAGAGGCCCAGTGTTGTCAAATGCTCATCATATGCTAATCCACTAATTCCTGGAATCATTCTTGTAAACCTCCTCTGGACCCTCTCCAGAGCCAGCACATCCTTCCTCAAATATGGGGCCCAAATTTGCTCACAGTACTCCAAATGCAGCCTGACCAGCGCCTTTTAGAGCTTCAGCATTACATCTCTGTTTTTGTAATCCAGTCCTCTAGGTTACCATTGAATTTGCCTTCAACAGGAAGGTATGGGTGGCTTCCCCTTATAAAGCATATATTTGGTTGATATAAAAATAACTACAGGTATGGAGAGCTTGTTCTTCTGATAGCAGCTTTGTTCTCTGTTCAGCTGCTACTCAACCTGTGAATCTTTCACAATTTAAAAGGATTGTCCAAAGTTAGAGTGTCATAATGTTACCTCCATGGCTACTCCAAGAAAATTTGTTATAGCCATGGTCTAAATTAATCTAGACAATCTAATGGCTAAATTTGCAGTGGGTGAGATCAATGTTGTTGTCTGTATTTAGGTACCAATAAACAATAACACTACATTCCTAGTTGTGGTATTATTTTATAGTAATGAGAGAAATATTTCCTCCTGCAGTCCTGTCACATCTCTAACTATTTCCAGGTGTGATGAATCTGAATCTTCAATCCCATTCTTTCCTCTATCGTGCTGCTACATTGACTGAGCATTTCCAACCCAGGTTTCCAGCATCCCCAATACTTTGCCTTTGTAAACTATTTGGTGATTCAGTTGCAAAGTAAAGAACTTGGAAGCTGCACAGTTACACTACTAGCTCTTGGTTTTTTTAAAGAGCTAAGAATGGATCGACTGGGCTTGTATTTACTGGAATTTAGAAGGATGAGAGGATATCTTATCGAAACACATAACATTCTTAAGGGATTGGACAGGCTAGATGCAAGAAAAATTTTCCCGATGTTGGGGGAGTCCAGAACCAGGGGTCACAGTTTAAGAATAAATGGTAGGCCATTTAGGACTGAGATGAGGAAAAATATTTTCACCCAGTGAGTTGTGAATCTGTGGAATTCTCTGCCACAGAAGGCAGTGGTGGCCAATTCATTGTATGTACTCAAGATAGAGTTAGATATACTGTAGCTCTTAGGGCTAACGGAATCAAGGGATATGGGGAGAAAACAGGAACGGGGTTCTGATTTTGGATGATCAGCCATGATCATACTGAATGGCGGTGCTGGCTCAAAGCGCCGAATGGCCTACTCCTGCATTTCTAACAGTGTTAATTTTAAGGCATTCGAAGCCTGTCACCAAAACACACTCAATTACAGTAGATTTACAACCCGCCCCCATGTGGAATTGACACAGGTTTGGGATGTTGACACTGAACATGCTTACAGTTTGTTCAATGATTTATTCGTTCTTCAGTATTGTCCTAATATAGAGAATGGAAACACTTACTCCCCTCTTTCCCTGATGCAATATTGAATCATGCACATAAAAGCAATAGTGCAAATTCGTAAAATGTAAATGAAGTGCAAACACTGGCAGTTATCAGTGCAATTTAACCCTGCCCTATTGATTGGCATAGATTTACAACCCTGTTCACTCAGTGTAAACCCAGCACTACTCATTGCCAAGGATTTATGATGTAGTTTAATGTAAGTAAGATCAGGTCTATTGATCGGGTTGACTTTACAACCTAGCTGATTGCAAGCAAGAACATGCCCATCAACTGGCAGATTGAACCAGACTGCGGAACAACAGGTCAGAACGCATGCCTCCCCCCATACCCTCCTGCCAAAAGGTATTCAAAAGTAAATTGATAATGAAAGGTCAGCTAGAATGTGTGAGTAAGCTGGTAAAAAATATAAGAATGGACTGTCGGAGATCCTGCCAGTATATAAAAAGGAACAAATGTGGGTCACCTACAGATAAAGATGGGAGAACCTATGTTGGGGGAAAAAAGAAAATGGCAGGGGATTAAATAATTGCTTTGTCTCTGTCTGCAGAGAGTATGACATAAAGTAATTTTTCCAAAAATTCCAATGGTCAAGCAAGAATGGGAAACTAACAAAAACGTGCATTGGAAAAAAAAGTCCTGGAGAATTTGAAGATGATAATTCCCTAGGACATGATGATTTGTGTTCCAGAGTTTTGAAAGGGAGCATAACCTACAAACTTGGAGTAGATGCAGTCATCTTGAATCTTCAAATCATTGTTTATAGGGTAGTGTTAATTAGTTTAGTTTACTTTAGAGATACAGCGCGGAAACTGGACTTTCAGCCCACTGAGTCCGCCCTGACCATCGACCCACACACATTAACGTGATCCTACACACACTAGTGACAATTTTATACCAATCCAAATAATCTATAAACATGTACGTCTTTGGAGTGTTGGAGGAAACCGAAGAACTTGGAGAAACCCCACGCGGTCACAGGGAGAATGTATAAACTCCATACAGACAGCACCCATAGTTGGGATCGAACCCAGGTCTCCGATGCTGAAAGCACCGTGCCGTTAATGTGCAGGGATCGCTGATCGCTGTGGACGTGGTGGGCCGAAGGGCCTGTTTACTCACTCTATCTCTAAACTAAACTGTTGTTACGTTTTTCAAATTTTCTATGTTTTTCTATGTTGTTCCTTTGCATTTTGGAAGAGGCCAGGGATATGAAAACTAAAAGCAGTATTTATTTTGTCGGCAGCTCATGGAGCTGGCTCTGACTCTGTTCAGACTCCCAGTATAAATGTGTAAGATAGCAGGCAGAATTGGGAATTTCAAATTTGAATTTTGTGGCCTTTTTCTGATATTCAACAACACACAAACATCAGAGTAACTATCAAACCACTGCCCAATAAGGGGAAGGGTTCAAAAAACAATAGATGTAGATTTTGTTTAGAAGTTTATAAAACCATTGGAAGGTACGTACCAAATTCCTGTAGAATATTTATGTGTGGCTGAAGATGTAATTCCTTAGGAGGCTTTTGGATATATTCAGACTGTGATCTTTGAGGAATTACAATGGTCAGTTCCCCGTGCTTCAGTCATGCCAAACTCTTCTGACTCCAGGTCAGGTCAAGTCAAGTCAAGAGAATTTATTGTCATGTGTCCAGGAAAAGACAATGAAATCCTTGCCTGCTGCAGCACAACAGAGTATTGTAAGCATAAATACAGAAGTTCAGTGTGTCTATATACCATAGACCATATATATATACACATAAATAAACAGCTATAGTGCAATTGGCTGTTATTGAACTATGGGGGGGGGGCGGTTATTGAACTATAAATGTTTGTTGTTTGAGGATACTGCGATAGATGTGGCGGCGCGACTCACGTTGCAGCCGCCCCTACAGCCTGTCTGTCTTTTTTTTTTCTAGTTAAATGTAGTTGTTCGTGTTTTTTTTGCACTGTTTCTAACTGTGTATATGTGGGGGTGGGGGGGGGGAGGGGGAAACTTTTAAAATCTCTTCCCTGCACGGGAGACCCGACTTTTCCCTGTCGGGTCTCCGTTGTCATTGGGGCCTAGTACCGTGGAGCGGCCTCCGACCGGGACGACCTGGGGGCTCCAGCCACAGAGCCTGCGGAGCTGCGGACTTACCATCGTGGGGCTGGCCGGCCTCGGAGCGTGGGGAGCGGTGGTGGCTCGCTGCTGCGGCCCGACTCCGGAGCTCCAGCTCCAGCTCCAGCTGCGGCGCGACTCAGGAGCTCCAGCTCCAGCTCCAGCTGGAGATTACTGCCAGTGGACTGTCGGGATACCGGGAGCTCGTGGATCCGGGTGGGAGACCGCTCCCGCAACGCAACTTCTCCAGCCAGTGTCGCAGGGTTGGAACTACCTGGAGCGGGGCGTACATCGCCCGGCGCGGCTTTAATAGCCACGGGACATTCCAGCGCCCGCCGGGAGCTCCAACGTTGTGACTTTTGGACCTAGAGCGGGGCCGTACATCGCCAGGCGCGGCCTCAATGGCCGCGGGACTTAACATCGGCCGCCTGGGGCTTCGACATCGGGAGAGAAATGGTGCGGGGGAGAGAGAAGACTTTGCCTTCCATCACAGTGAGGAGGAGATTCACTGTGATGGATGTTTGTGTAAATTGAATTGTTTGTATGTTTTGTAGGAATTGTTTTGTTTGTTTGGCTGTAGAAATTGAGTTTCGTTTGAGCCTCTATGAGGTTTGAATGACAAGTAGTAAAATCTAATCTAATCTAATCTAATGTAGATCCCTTCGATGGTGGAGAGGTCAGAGCTGATGATGGACTGCTCTGTGGTCACAACTTTCTGCATTCTTTTCCGCTCCTGGATGTTCAAGTTGCCGAACCAAGCCACAAAGCAACCAGTCAGCATGCTCTCTACTGTGCACCTATAAAAGTTCGAGAGAGTCCTCTTGACATACCGACTCTCCGTAATCTTCTCAGGAGGTAGAGGCACTGATGTGTTTTCTTTATAATTGCATTAATGTGCTGGGATCAGGAAAGATCTTCGGAAATATGCACGCCCAGGAATTTGGTAAAATACCTGGGCGTGCATAAAATACTGGTAAAATATAGTTCTGGTAAAATATAGTTCTGGTAAAATAGTAAATAATTAATGGACCATCTGAAGCTTTGTGCGGAGAATGAGTTATTCACTATATCTCATACAATTTACATTTGATGGTTTCCACATAAGGTTGTGCTGACTGGCAATAAGGACAGTGCAAAAGGAGCAAGTGGTCATAAATACTTTGGTAGCCCCAGACTTTCCTTGTGTGAGGTTGATTGTAAATTTACATTGATAAATTATATAATTATAAAAGACAGCTTCAGTTTGGCTACACACTGGTGAATAATCTCAAATATTAGAGGTCCAAACTGTACAGTCTTTGAAGGATAGAATGCGCTGAGGAAGTTAGGGAACAGGAACAGGGCCAAGGAATAATTAGCAAAATATTTGAATTGGAAATGTTTTTTATTATTATTATGTACACTGAGTATATAGTGAAAACATTGTTTTGTGTGGCATCCAAGCAAATCATACCATGCATAAGTACACAAACTATATCTATTCTATCTTATATACTTTAAAAAACTGTGTGTGAGTGTGTGTGTGTGTGTGGGTTTGTGTGTGTGTGTTGTGTGTGTGTGTGTGTGTGTGTGTTGTGTGTGTGTGCGTGCGTGTACATGTGTCAGATTTTTGCCCATTGATTTCATGGTCCGCCTAAACCACACTATCTCAAACTCCGAGAGTATGTTTTCAATTTCGCTAGACAATTACACTTTTACATTCACTAATGCTCTCCTTATTACATTTAGACATTTTTTATGTTACACAATTTTTTAATAAAATCCTCCCTCCCCCGCCCCCCCCCCCCACCCCCCCCCCCCCCCCCCCCTCTCCCAGCCCGGCTCTAGCATGCTGCCTCAAGCCAAAGATCGGCTGCTCCCGTGGACGGCGAAAAGTGGCGGGTGAACTGCTGATCTTTGCCTTCAGCCAGCATGAAAGAGCCGGTGCCTCAACGACCTGTCGGCCCGCAGGCGCATTGAGGGCATACGCAACATCTCGACGGCCGTACGCAGCGTCTCGACGTCGTACGTTGTCAAGACGCTGCGTATGCCATTGAGACGCTGCATACAGCATCGTGACATGCGTACACCGTCGAGACGCTTGCGTATGCCCGTCGAAAACGCTGTGTTGACCGCCATCAAGACGCTGCATACGATGTCAGGACACTGCGTACGGAAGCCATCTTGACGGTGGTGGAAGTCCTAGCCCCGGCAACGCACCGCCACTCTCCCTCCCCCCTAGCTCCGCCCGCCCTCCCCTCCCTCCTCTCCCCCCTCCGTTCGCCCTCACCCCCTCCCACCTTCTTCCCCCCCCCTTCCCTCCCTCTCCCTCCACCCCCCTCCCCCCTCCCTTTCCCCCCCCCTCTCTCCCCCCCCCCTCCCCCCCCTCCCCGTCCCCCTTCCCTCTCTCCCACCTCCCTCCCACTCTCTCCTGCCCCTCGCCTCTCTACCCTCCCTCCCCTCTCTCCCCCTCCTCCCCCCACAACCTCATGTTCAGGACTAGACCAACGGGTCTGCACCCCCCCCCCCACCCACCACCCACACTCTCATTTTGTGGCCTCCTGCTGACCAGCCACCAATACAACGGGTTTGCTGCGCCGCCGGGTCTCCTCCAAAAATGCCACCATTTTTTCTTATTTCGCTGGCGATTTTCGCCTGCTGCTGACGCCCGGCACTCATCCTCCTCCCCACCTCCCCTGGCCTGACATTTTCCTTATTTTCGCTGCCATTTTAACTTACTACCTTCCACTCCCCCCCCCTTCTCCCCCCCCAGCCCCGGCTCTAGCACGCTGCTCAAGCCAAAGATCAGCTGTTCCCCGTGGACGGCGAAAAAGTGGCGGGCAAACTGCCGCATCTTTGCATTTCAGCCAGCATGAAAGAGCCTGGCGCCTCAATGACCTGTCGGCCCGCAGGCGCATTGAGGGCATACGCAACATTTCTCCCGACGGCCGTACGCAGCATCTCGACGGCCGTACGTAGCGTCTCGACGTCGTACGTCATCAAGACACTGTGTATACGCCGTCGAGATGCTTGCGTACGATGTCAGGAACGCTGCGTTTACGCCAGTCTTGACGGTGAACATCTGGCCGCCCAGCCTCACTCGGCATCGCACACGCCTACTCCTCCCTCCCCCTCTCCCTTCCGCCTCCCTCTCCCCCTCCTCTCCCTCCCTCCCTCCCCCTCCTCCCTCCCTCCCTCTCGCCCCCCCTCTCCCCTCCCTCTTTCTCCCTCTCTCCCTCCTCTCTCCCTTCCCTCCCTCTCCCCCCTCTCCCCCCCCCCCACAACCTCACATTTGGGGACCAGACCCAATGGGTCTGCACTTGGTCGAGTATACTTTAAAAACTGTGTGTGTTTTTATTTGTGTCAGATTTATGGCCTATGATTCCATGGTCCATCAAAACCACACGCTCAAACTCCGAGATTTTTTCCATTTCGCTAGACATCACACTTTTACATTCACTAATGCACTCCTTGTTACATTTAGACATTTTTATGTACACATGTTTTAATAAAATCCTCCCCCCCCCCCCACACTCATTGACGGGGGGAGATGGACCAGACCCAACGGGTCTGCACTTGGTCTAGTATACTTTTAAAACTCTGTGTGTGTGTTTATTTGCGTCAGATTTTTGGCCTTTGATTCCATGGTCCGCCAAAACCACATGCTAAAACTCCGAGATGTTTTCCATTTTGCTAGTCATTACACTTTTACATTCAATAATGCACTCATCATTACATTTAGACATTTTTATGTACACATTTTTAATAAAATCCTTCCCCCCCCCCCCCAATATTTCAAAGTGTTAAAAAAAAAATCAAACAGCCCTCACCGATAGAATGTTGGTGAATGTTCCATGGTTTGATGTCACAATGCCTAATGCTCACAGATGTCCAATCGGTATGAATTCATTTACATATGCCTTTGCACCACTCCTCCCTACACCTCTCCACCTCCCACCCCACTCTTCCACCTCCCCTCCAGATGCTGTTCTGGTGCTACATATTTTCATGCTTTTGTATCCTCCGCTTGACAGGAGAGTGGAGAAGATAGAATGACTGAGGTGTGAGTTGGGAGAGCAGAGGTTATTGTTTATGTTGGCTGCCTTCCAGAGTTTAACCAAGTTCCCACGGGTATGTCATTTCTGCGATGTTCCAGTTCCTCTCCCGAGTTACCAAGTTCCTCTCCCGAGTTACTCTTGAGCCAACCGTGAATGAAGGTCTGTTTTAATAAGCAACTGTGTTAAAGAAGACATCTGCATCCTGCGGCTTTGAGTTAAAGATAGAATTCAGGGCGGCCGCATCTATTGTTATGACCTACAAAGGGAAAATGCGCACCGTCCAGTGCCAGAGCAGTTATACTTCGAGTAACGTTTTAATTTGTTTGAAACACACATCACATTGTTAGAAGACCAGCGGGTGTAGGTTTGCTATATTTTAATTTAATTTACTGCCAGGTCTACACACTGTGGGGAGACGGGAGATGAAATCTTTGAATGTGGACGGATGTCTCCGTGCCTGCTCGTTCTAAGCGGGATATATTTTTAGTTGCCTTTCAATCCGGGCTTTGGTTTTATTCCTTGTTTTTGTTTATTCGCACGCACTTTTCGTGTGTGAGGGTGTGAGAAGTCCATGCCGGGTGCCGGCCGGCCGGCCGCAGCCGCTGTTCTTTCACATCAGTTGCACATCAGATTGTTGGGAGACGGAGCTCAGGGTTTGCCTCCTGAGCTGCTTTGGTGCCCAGGCGTGAGTTGAGGTGGAGGGAGGTTAGAGGGGGAAGCGCGGCCATCATTAATCTGTCTGGGGTGACAAGGCTTTTGGGTTAGGCTGTGTGCTAAATGAGCTACAAGGCTTATGGTGGTCGTGGCGGCGGTTTTCATCATCTGTTTCTTACCCAGCAACGTTGCTATAATTGCTGTCTTAATCTCAAACACTGTAAGTAATTGCAAGACGCTCAACGTTACCGTGCAGATTTTCTACAACACTCTGTGCATCACTTAATTGAACAGTGTGCTCGATCCGCTTGTTTACTACTTCTCCAGTTCCACTTTCAAGGAAACTCTGAAGAAAGGTCTCATTTCTCACATCAGACTTTTCAGATTAACAATTCGCTCAGCTCCACCAAAACCATAAACACAAGTTGAACCTCAACGATCTTCTGTTCTCAACACATGGGACCATTTATGAACTGTGTCGAAAGACAATCTGTGAACCAGCTCCCAAGGTTGCTGCTTGCTTTCTTCCAACTTGCTCTGGGAAGAAGGGTCTGGGCGGTGCGCTCTCCCTAATATTTTTAAATCCTTTGATCTTAAGAAAGTCATCGTCCTGCAGTTTCTAAGTTAAGTTACTCGCCCGACCACATTTCTAATGCAAAAGGCAACCATAGTACTAAAAATATTGCTAGATGCAACCGCGATGACCAGTAAGGAGACACAATGAACTGCAGACGTTGCAGTCTCGATTAGAACACAAAGTGCTGGAGGAACGCAGCGGGTGGAGGGAATGGACAAACGTTGTTTTGGGGATTGAGACCCTTCTTCAGACTTCACGTCATGCCCAATGTCTAGGAAGTCACCGCCAAAGCCTCATTGTTTTTTCTTTGGACTTTACTTCACAAGTGTGGGGAAGAGAAGGAGATCATTGGGTGGCTTCATGGTGCAAAGTCCCGCAATCACTCGTTGCCTGTTTGGAGTGCCGCAAACACTGAGACAGGAGTACCTCCCCACCCTTGCCACAGGCAACAGGTGTGCTGTTCACTGTGAAATGTCCATGCACCCAGCATGGTCCTTGTCTCCTGCCTGCTCCCGGCTTCATGATAACGCTGATTGCTGGAGTAATTCGCCGGGTTAGACAGCTCCTCTGGAGAAAAAAGGCACCCCAAACCCCCCCCCCCCACCCCTCCCTCCTCCCCCCCCACTCCCCTCCCTACCTGCCCCCCCCCCCCCCACTCCCCTCCCTCCTCCCCCCCCCCCCCCCCCCCCACCTTTCCCTCCCAACCAGTCCCGTCCCGATCCCCTGGGAAATTGAAGGGAGCGACAATCAATTGCCACGGATACAAATAATGTCGTACACAAGAAAGGGCAGATGCTGGTTAACAAAAGGTGAACACACGGTGCTGGAGTTACACAAAGATGCAGCAGACATTTGGAAACGTCATCCCATCACCCATTCCTTCTCTCCAGAGATGCTACCTGCCCGCTGAGTTAAAGAGTGCCCACAGTAGACTCACGAGTCACTAAGGTAAACTCATGGCCATTACGTTCTTACAACGAGTTTAAATGTTTCAATTTTTAACTTCAACAGTAAATTTGACTCGTGGAAAACTTTAAACATGTTTGAAATGTTTCAAGATTTAACAAGTTTCACGGGTACCTGCCATTAGCACCACGAGTCGCTAAGTTGCGTCCACGAGTTCCGACATTCCCGCTACGTTAATTGTACGTGATTACCACGTGTTTAATTTGTTTTAAACTTGGGGTCACCCGTGGCTCGACTCGCACCATGAGACAGGGGTTTTAGAAGGCACTGAAGACATGTTGAATTTCCAGAGCCTTCAGAGGTTGTAGATGTTTTGGTGTGTTTTCATAGCTTTAGTGTCAACATTTTGGGACCAGGACAAATTGTTGGTGACATTTACACCTAGAAACTTGAAACACCTGATCACCTCCACCACAGCAGCATTGATACAGACATAGTGAATTCTTTAGTAACTGAGATATTTAACTTTGTTTTCACTCAGTTACTGCAGAATACATCACTTCATTCCAGCCAATTTCCTGTGCCCGTTGTACTGATGGTGGTACATAGAATCAGGAGATGTAGTCAGTATGGATATAATTGAGAAATTGTAAGGGTAAAAATACCCTAATGGGAGTTATCTACAGGCCCCCAAACAGTAGCCTAATCTACAGAACAGGTGTCAAGGGTGGTTGGTATGTAAAACCGGCACAGTCCCACACCACTTTGCATCAATGACAGCGATGTGGAGTTGGTCAGTAGCACTAAGTTCCTGGGGGTGCAGATCACTAACAGTCTGACCTGGTCAAATAACATCACATCAATAGTTAAGAGAGCGCAGCAGCGGTTGCACTTTCTGCGCCGGATGAGAAGAGCTCACCTCCCCCATCCCGTCCTCTCCACTTTCTACAGGGGCACCATAGAGAGTATTCTGACCAGCTGCATCTCTGTCTGGTTTGGGGACTGTAAAGCCTCTGACTGGAAGTCCGTGCAGAGAGTGGTGAGGACGGCTGAAAAAATGATCGGGACTTCTCTCCCCTCAATCGGGGACATTGCGACCAAACGTTGCTTGTCCAAGGCCAGCAGTATTATAAAGGATCCCACACATCTCCATCATGGACTGTTCACTCTGCTGCCCTCGGGCAAAATATATCGTAGCATAAGGAGCAGAACGTCAAGGTTTTGCAACAGCTTTATCCCACGAGCCATCAGACTCCTGAATGCCATGTAATGGGCTGCCACCATTGTCTATTTTATCTTTTTATCCATTTTATCTTTTTATCCATTGTATCCTTCTGTTTATTATCGTGTTGCACCGGGAGCCAAATGCAACGGAATTTTGTTTGGAATTGCATATATCGATATATTTCTAAATGACAATAAAGTTTGTTTGATTGATGATTTGATTGATTTTGATTATGGATAGAAGGCAGGAAAATGGGATTAGGAGGCAAATATCAGCCGTGGTTGAATAGCAGAGTAGACTCGATGGGCTGAAAGGCTTAATTCTACTCCTATGACTTGTGAAATTGTGAACATAAAGGTAATGAACATCTTTAGCATGCACATCCCAAGCAGCACATCTTCCCAGCCACCACTCAACCGCAACAGCACATGGTCCCAGCCAGCAGGCAATCCCTGCAACATACCAACCACCACACAATCCCAGCAGCACCTCATCCGAGTCCAGACATAATCCCAGCAGCACCCCATACCAGTCACCTCACCATTCCAGTCACCAAACAATCCCAGCAGCACACCATTCCAGTCCCCACACAATCCCAGTCACCACATCATTCCAGTCCCCACACCATCCCAATGCCCACACCATCCCAATCCCCACAACATCCCAATCCCCACACCATCCCAGTCCCCACACCATCCTAGCCACCACACAATCGCAGCTGCACACCATCCCAGTCCACACAGTATCCCAGCCGCAAACCATCCCAGCCGCACACTATACTGAATTAATTTGATGCTATCATTTGCATTATAGTGCTGTAGTTTCTATCTTGTCTCCCCAGTGGGAACAAGACTAATAGAAGTTTAAGATTGCCCAAAATTGTAAAAGTATGGTTCACGCTACTTGCCCATTTTTCCCCCAATTGACAAGCCTCAACCTTGGAGCTCATCCTTAATAGGCCAAGCCATAGCCAATGAGTTGGGCACTGAATAATCTCCAAGGATATGCCAAGCTTCCATTGACTCCTATTTACTATTCCCCTATTGAATTATCTCAATCACTCTGAAGTTATTTACTGGCAATTGAAGGCCAGTTGATAGCTGAATATAAGAAAAGGCCCGGAGGGAATTCAAAGCAACTCCTAGGCTCTGATGGTTCCCTAATGTATAGCCATCAGGAAATACCCTGACCACAACCCTCTCACCATTCCTGGACGGGAGAGTGATCAGTGGATGGAACAATTCCCTGCTATTGCCCACAGATTTCACTGAGGTTGGTCATGACTAGCCTTTGTATAAATCTTAAATTGACTGGAAGGTTTCTGGGGAACTTCTACAGCAATGGACAATGATTAAAAAAAAGGCAAGGGCAGTTGCCCACAAGCTTGCTTCACATGAAAGAGGAAGCCTGAGAAGTCAGCAGCACACCATCCCAGCCACCACGTAATCCCAACCACCACGTAATCCAAGCAGCCCACTATCCCAACCACGACATAATCCCAGCCATCGCCTAATCCCAGCAGCACACCATTCCAGCCACCAAATAATCCCAGCCACCACGTAATCCAAGCAGCCCACTATCCCAACCACGACATAATCCCAGCCATCACATAATCCCAGCAGCACACCATTCCAGCCACCATCCCATCCCAGTCACCTCACAATTCTATCCCAGCCACTACATGATCCCAGTAGCGCAGCATTCCTGCCACAGTACAATCCATCACAGTCACCTCACAATTACAGCAGAACCATATCCCAACCACCACATTGTCCCAGCCACCATATTGTCCCAGCAGCATACTGTTCCAGCTGCACACCACCCAAGCAATGTACAATCCTTGCAGCACTTAATCCCAACAGCATACAATTCTAGAGGCATCTAACCCATTATTGTTTTTCACCAGCACACATACCCAACACCATTCGTTCTCACTAGTGCACCTAAATACTGAGACACACATCCACTTGCACACCTATATATTCTGATTGGAAACGATTCCCACCAGCACTAGACCTATCAGTACACCCTCAACCATTGAACATATACCTAGGAGCATATTCCCAACAGTACACAAAACCCTACACCACCCATATCCACCATCACATTTTCCATTTCCTACCTTCAAATCTAGGAGGAGGGATTTAGACTGGGATGGAGGTAAAATTCCAAGGAATAAATCAAAGTAATTAAATAAAGACATTCTTAAGCAACAGATAAGTTAATTAAATACAGGTGGATGGAAAGTAAATAAAACTGGCCCATCAAGATAACTAAATAGGTTGATAGGTTGATTTAAATATATGGACAACATTTAAAAAATGAAAAGCAAATTATAGTGAGGAAAAGTAATGGAGGGGCCTCCAAGTGTTCATAGCTCATGTTGCAGAATATTTAACATTTAAAACACACAGTGCCACCTAAAGGTCAACCAAGTATTGCAAGTAAATATGCCCTCTGATAAAAATTACAAATATCCACAGATTAGTGAGAGTTAATATAAAGATTTTCAGTGTAACTTATAATGAAACACGCTGATCAACTAGTCATCAGCATTGTGTTCAATCATACTATCAACCAAAAACACTCAGCAAGTACAATGCATACAATGCAAGTTAAAAGTTATAAAACCGTTGGCCTTTATTGGCCTTTAATTGCAGTTATGGAATCACATTGGGTCTAATAGTTTTGATGACTAACTTGCAGGAACCTGGGTCTTTCTTTCTTTTCTACCTGTATTAGGGATAGCTTAGTTATTCTTTAATTAAATAAGGTTGCATCCTTAAATTCAGTCAATTACTTCTACTGTATAAGTGCAACGTTGATCTATCATAAATGACAGAATACTGAGATTATAAGTTTTGCACAGCTTTGAATTCTGGTTATTTGTTGAGCTGCTCTGCGCAAGGAGGATGATAATTTTAACACGCTTGGGCTGGTGGACCTGGGTGTTATGGAGGGGTGAAATTAACCAAAATGCCAAATGCACAGGAAGTTGGATCCAACCTGCTGCAATCTGGATTTCACTGAAATACAATAGGTTTTGTGCACGCAATTCCCTTGGGGTCATCTTTGACCAGCAACGTAACTTAATCAGCATCATAAATGCAGGACAACATGGGAGCCGAGGTGTCATGTGGCTCTCCAAAGCCTTATTACAATTACAAGCCAGAAGGGAGGAAAGTGATGGGCACTCTCATCTTAACTGGATTTGTGCAGCTCCAACAGACTCTATCCCTGGATGGTATTGACTATCTCAAGAGTCAAGTCAAGAGAGTTTATTGTCATGTGTCCCAGATAGGACAATGAAATTCTTGCTTGCTGCAGCACAACAGAATATTGTAGGCATAAATACACATTAGATCAGTGACCATATCCCATAGAATATATATATATATATATACACACATAAATATATATATATATATATATATATATATATATATATATATATATGTATATATATATATAGATATATATATATATATATACACACACATAAAAAAACAGATAAAGTGCAATAGGCTGTTATAGTTCAGAGTTTGTTTGAAGTTGTGTTTAATAGTCTGAGTGCTGTGGGGAAGCTGTTCCTGAACATGGATGTTGCAGATTTCAGGCTCCTGTACCTTCTACCTGATGGCAGCGGAGAGATGAGTGTGTGGCCAGGATGGTGTGGGTCCTTGATGCTGCTGGCAGCCTTTTTGAGGCAGCGACTGCGATAGATCCCCTCGATGGAAGGGAGGTCAGAGCTGATGATGGACTGGGCCGTGTTTACAACTTTTTGCAGCCTTTTCCTTTCCTGGATGCTCAGGTTGCCATACGAAGCCACAATGCATCTGGTCAGCATGCTCTCTACTGTGCACCTGTAGAAGTTCGAGAGAGTCCTCCTTGACATCTCCGTAATCCTCTCAGGAACTAGAGGCACTGATGTGCTTTCTTTATGATTGCATCAGTGATCTGGCACCAGGAGAGATCTGTGGAAATATGCATGCCCAGGAATTTGAAGTTCTTGTGAGTCCCCATCTTACCCCTTCCAAAGTCCACAATCAGTTCCTTGGTTTTGCTGGTGTTGAGAGCCAGGTTATTGTGCTGGCACCATTTGGTCAATCGTTCGATCTCACTTTTATACTCTGACTCGTCCCCATCAGTGATACGTCCCACAACAGTGGTGTCGTCGGCGAACTTGATGATGGAGTTCGCACTATGGCTGGCTACACAGTCATGAGTATAGAGTGAGTACAGCAGGGGGCTGAGCACGCAGCCTTGAGGTGCTCCCGTGCTGATTGTTATCGAGGCTGACACATTTCCACCAATATGGACAGACTGTGGTCTGTGAATGAGGAAGTCGAGGATCCAATTGCAGAGGGGTGTGCAGAGACCCAGAGCTTGGTAACCAGCTTGGAGGGGATGATGGTACCTCACTTGATTGCAATCGGCCACCAGCCTCTACTCCTCCACAATTAGCGGATATAGTGGCTGCAATGTGCTCCACCTCCAAACCTTCTTCAATAACTCATCAAGATTACTCTAATAAGCCTCCCACCCCCTCCATCCCTCCAATCTCTACCACCAAGAAACCATTTAGCAGATATGTGTCAATGCCACTCTGTCTGTCCCATACGTCCCTGCCTTAGGTTTTCCCTCATTACCTTACCTAACAGTGGAAGCCCTTTCACCAGTAGGACTGAAGTGTTTCAAGCAGGGACTTCACCATCACTTTCACAAAGGCAGTTTGGGATGGGCAATAAATCCTGGCCCTGCTACCTTGACAGAATTTAAGAAAAATCTCCCTGGAAACAACTGCAGTCAAAGTAGCCTCTGCATTGTGGATTTTCAGAAGCCATCTGCAAAGCATTAACTGAATCTTTTGTAAGGTTAATTTGATTATGTTAGAACAAGAAATATGGGAGAATTAAACAAACAGGTCAGTTCCCATAGAACAGGGCCCTTCAGCCCTGTGACTCCATCCCTCACCTATACTTTGGAAAATCGGAGCAGCTGGCAGTGCTCCTTCCTCCTGTGTCTAGGCAGTCACTGAAGAGCACAACTATGATCAAAAGGCTTGTACAGAGCTGGTCATAGAAGGCAGAGGAGTTAATTTGTGACTGCTTAGATTGGACAGAGTCGGCAATTACAAGGATTCAACGATGTATCTGAATGAATGCATCACTGTTGTTGAATTAGTTAAGAAATGCATGGAAGTGTGTTTTCCTACCAGGGCCTGCGTACTCCTTGGTTGAACCAGAAGATCGGTAATCTACTGAGGACCAGTTCTGCGGCATTCAAGTCAGGCAACAAACAGGCATTGGCTCTAGGTTCAAGAAGATTTCCTGCTGTAAACCATCAGGTTTTTGAACCTCACCTCATAGCTCTAACCACAACCTACCTCAGCACTGAATCACTATCAACTTTTCACCACCATGGCTGCTCCGTGTACGATGGTCTTTGCACTATTGTGTTCGAGAAAGACTATGGGATTTTGGGTCTACTTCTTTCGTGTCGTGTGCACAGCCTAAAGTTGTAGGACAACTTGTTCTATTTGATCTTCCGTTTGTGCACTTCGAGTTGATTGCATTAGTCGAAACAGGGCGGACCACGTGAAGGTTGCAATCTTCCACCCTGGGATTTGGGTGTGTTTCTGTAATACTTTAAAAAAGATTTATGGTCACTTTCATAACGCTTTTCTATTGAAAGAATGCCTGGCCTACAGTGCATTTACAAAACACGGAAGTGTTAAATCAGATTTATACTACTGGTAGTTTTTGGGGTCTTTCTGTTTGGTAAACTTTCACATTCCATGCAATATACTTGGTTTTTAAAGTGTTTTACATATTTGTTTTTGCATGTGAAAGTTCCCCATGCAACATTTTAATTCCACCTTTGAGTGCTCTTCTTTAACTGAGCTCATTACAGAGAGACAACAATAACAAACTGGACAAAAATATATTTTTAATAATGGCAACAATGATATGGATGGGATTGGTGACACATTTCTGGTGAAAGATTTATGGAGAAATACTGCACAGAGTGTGGCCAAACAGAAATTGATACAAGAAAGACTGAGATAGAGAAATGCCTCAAAAATAGACTATGCCTGACTGAGATGGCAAGATTTGAGCAAAACAAGAGAGTTGGATGAAAGACTAAAGATTGAGAACAAAAAGCTTTGATTTCAAGAGGAAAATTAATTGCACAAAAATAGGCACTGGTGAAAAGGGTAATCTTAAATGTGCACTTACTGCCAGGTTGGAATTCCTACCACCAGGGATTGGAGGGATATGAATCATATGCAGGCAATGGAGATTAGCTTAATAGCAAATTTACATCGGACATTGTGGGACAAAGTGCTTGTTCCTGTGCTGTACTATTCTATGTTCTATGTTAAGGTAATTGTGAATTCTGGGTAATTATTGAATTATTTGAAATAAGCTTTGTATGCTTAAAATTGCTAATACACAAAATATGAAAAAAGGACCAATTGTTTCCTATGCTTTCACTCTTTGGTTATTTAATCTCTCCTGGCCTCAATCCTTCCCTCCTTCCCTGCCCTCTCACTCTACATCTCAAAACTTGTATTACCTCTTTTACCAATTCCGATAAAGGTCATCAGTCAAAAATAACCTTTCAGAGGACTCCACCCTTCCTGAGGTTATCTGTTGCCGGCCCTGTTTTGTTCTGGCCTTCTCTGAAGAAGGGCTCCAACACGAGACATCACCTATTACTTTGCTCCAGAGATGCTGCCTTACCCACTGAGTTACTGTGCCATTTTGTGACTATCTTCAGTATAAACCAGCATCTGCAGTTCCTTCCTACACAGCCTAAAATGGTGAGTTTGTTTTATGCCCCGTTCGTTCTCTCTAATGTACTCAGTATTTCCAGCATGTTCTGTATGAATTCACTTGATATTTGCCGAGTAGGTTTAACCTAGAAAAATGTCCCAAAGCGTTTCGCAAAAATCGAATTAGATATAAATCTATAGCACCTCAGGTGGAGATATTGACCTAGAATCTAATGGTCCACACCATTTCTAATATCAAACTGGAAACATATTTTGAGCCAGAAATATGCCACACATCATATCAATCCAGGCAACAAATGAGGTGTCCAGCAATTGTGTCTGCAATATGCTTATAAGGAACTTGGCATCTGGAAAAAATCTTTTTTATTGAATTGTTTTGTGTTAAATACTCAGGGGGACAAGGCAATTGCATTCTGGGAAACGTGAGCTCTGTGCAATTAGCCAGTAGTTAGTTGCATGATTCAACCTCAGGAGATTCTCTAACAATATATAGAAGGCTAGTTAACAGTGAAAGAGAAAGATGGATAACCATGCAGAACCAATTCTACTCTTGATTTAACAACATTGTTATTTTTCAAATTCCTTTTGATAGATCATACATTTCTAGCAATTCCAGCTATTGTCTAATCTCTAGCTTTTATAGATCTTCTGTTATTGTTCATTTATTTCACTATGGATTTTCAGAGAGATAAGCCAGATATTTAGAAACCTGACCAGAAAATC
The DNA here is from genome assembly GCA_035221665.1 of Okamejei kenojei. NCBI lineage: Eukaryota > Metazoa > Chordata > Chondrichthyes > Rajiformes > Rajidae > Okamejei > Okamejei kenojei. Next base: position 49,585,744 of record CM069140.1, on the reverse strand, counting down.
GAGTTTTGGTGCAAAGCTTGTTAAGATCACAATCAAAACTCAATCTAATTCATTCCTCAGCGGATCTCCCTTGAAGACGGAAAGGACCATGGGGAATATGTTTCCATCTTCCCAATGCTTATGATTTTGTTTTAATTTTCAAAGGTGATTATCGGGGGAGTCAGCTTGAAATAGGCGCTGAGTCTGACAGTGTGAGGTTGCTGAATGAAAATGCATTTGAATCAAAAAGGTCACTGAAGCTACACAAATGACACCCTCTCACCTAATTTAAATTCAGCTCCCTTACACACTCAAGCCCAGTAATTCCTCTGAGTCAATTGCCATGATGATGTTACATGCACCCGCCAACAAAATTCAGAGCGGGAGAAGGGGCTGAGAAGGGGGTAAGGCAGAAACATTTATTAGGCTTCCTTATAAGTGTTTACTTTGCAAAATTGTTATTGGTGGGGGGATTCATTCATTCAGTCAATCGACTTTTTTAATATAAAATTGCCCCATTTATTTAGTCAAAACAAGACAGAAAGACCAAAAACCTAAGAGAGCCCACTTGTGTCATATGGATAGTGTTATTGCTGATCGATGCAATGAATGTATGCATTTCTCAATGTCACAGATGTACTCTTCACTGACACTCAAAGCAGATTTGAACCGGGTAACAGTTCTGTAGTCTGTACTTTCCGTTTGTACATAGCTGGAACAAATGCAACAAAATGACTTTATAAAATTACTTCAATGTAGTATAGTGAACCAAGGTGATTTGCATTCACAAAATGAATGTGAGAGAAGGATTAACGGTCTCTCATGCATCAGAAGTTGGTCAGAGAGATGGGTTTTGTGGTTTATTTCAAAGAACGATGCGCAGACAGACAGACATAACATGGGAAGTAATAACAAGAGGAGTGCATGTAAAAAGGCTGAATTTTATCTGAAAATGAGTGGGTTAGGCCCAGAAGGAGATTAGCATTCAAGAAATAAAAATGCAGGACTGAGACAGCCAGGGGAGTTGAGGCATGGGCAATTAATCCACTTGCTGTTCTCAGGCTGCCATCTAAATATTCCAATGAGATCAACTGCACCAGAGACCCTTGTTCGATCCTGACCTTGTGCGTTTGCACATCCTCCCCGTGGCCATGTGGGTTTCCTTTGGATGCCTCAGTTTTCCCCCACATACTAAAGATGAGTGGATGCAATAGTAGGATAATATAGAACTAGTGTGAACATGCATGGACTTGGTGGGCCGAAGGGCCTATGTGCAAGTTGTAACTTTCAATTGAATTCAATTCCATTCAATTCAAAACTGCCTTCATTTTACGTGTGAATCTATTTTGCAGTAGAATTGGCTGGGTTTGGCACACTTTACGAATTCTGATGGGTAAGAGAAGCTGGAATGAAAGGGTGCACATAACCTCTAGCTCACCTTCAAGGGGTGCGGAATCCTTGGATGGAAGAGAAAGAGTAGGGACAGGTGTGACCTAAAGTCATAGAGTCACGCATTTATCAGCCCTTGTGCTCAGACCGTGCATACAGAATGGTTGTCCATGCCGACCAAGATGCCCCATCTACCTAGTCCCACCTGCCCACATTTGATCCATATCCTTCAAAACGTTCCTATCCATATACCTGTCCAAATATCTTTTAAATGTTGTTATAGTACTTGCCTCAACTACTTCACCTGGAAGCTTGTTCCACAAAAGTTGCCCCTCAGGTTCTCATTAAATATTTCCGTTCTCACCTTAAACCTATGTCCTCTGGTTCTTGATTACCCTAATCTGGGCAAAAGACTTTGTGCATTCACCCGATCTATTCCCTCTGATTTTATACACCTCTATAAGAACACACCTCAGCCTCCTGTGCTACAAGGAATTGCCTGCCTAACCTCTCCCTATAGGTCAAGCCTACGACTCCAGGCAACATCTATGTGTATCACTGAAGCTGTCTCTGCATCTATTCCCATCATTGTGTACGGTTTTGACCAAGAAAACAATCTTAGATTTTATATTGAAGATGAAAGATATTTTGCCTCTGGTACATTTCAAATTATTCTAAAGCCACACATACACATTTTAAACATTCACTGCAATTTTTACCCTAGGGAAGTCAAAAATTCCAGCTAAAACAATTTAACTTTCTAAATATGCCTTTATAAGTAATAGTTTGCACCATTTTTGCCTCTTATTTTGAGAATTTCAGCTTTGAATGCTACACGGAAAGCAGAGTTTTGACAAAGATTTGAGCAATTTAAACAAACCTTAACAACTTCAACACAATTCCCATGCCATTGAACAAGCTGTGGCTGAACTGCAGCATTTTTCCAGTATTTTCAGTTTTTGCCTCAATATGCTTCATGCAAAACACAAAGTAGCCCAGAGCTGATAGTACCAGGGATCAAACTCTGCAAACATGCAAAATCAGCAAATCTAAAATTAGATCTAAAAAGTCGCAATAACGATCAAGTTGGTGAATGAGTGAACTGGAAAGGAATAGATGAGCAAGTTTATATTCCATATCCAATCAGCATGAATTTACACTATACCACAATTATTTATCATAAAGAGTCTGAAAAAGGGTTTCAACCTGAAAAGTCACCCATTCCTTCTCTCCAGAGATGCTGCCTGTCCCGCTGACTTATTCCAGCATTTTGAGTCTGTCTTCGATTTAAAGCAGCATCTGCAGTTCCTTCCTATACTTTTCATCCTCCACCGCTAACTCCCTGGTGATTGCCGAGCTGCTTGCCAATATTGAGTAAAGCGGAGGGCCCTATGACCTTGCAGACGGTGGAATGAACATGTGTCAGGACTGGATGTCCATGGTAAAGATGAGACCCTGTGGGCCAGGGAAATGAAAGCCAAAATGGTGGAGGATATGCAAAGTGTCTCTGATGTAGGTGGGACGGGACACTGTGTCGAGGTGTGAGGAGGTAAGTTTAGTGAGGCAAGAACAGGCAGAAACAACATCTCTCTCCTCACCCGATCGCCTTTGTGTCCTGGAAACACCTCCTACAGTTCACGTTGAAGATGCTGGAGGCAATACACCAGTCCCTCTCCTACCGGCCCAATAAGCGAGTTCGGTATTCCGACTGCACATGCCCAGATCACAGGTCACTCTAAACATTCTCGAGTTCAAGTTCAAGTTCAAGTGAGTTTATTGTCATGTGTTCCTGATAGGACAATGACATTCATGCTTAGCTTCACACAACAGAACATAGTAGGCAGATCTGTGTGCCGCGGTAGCTGTGCTGCTGCTTTGTGCGCAGGCTTGCGTTTCGTCCGTGGTCGGGGTCGGGGCCGGGTCTCCCGCTCTGTTGAGTTGCTGCTGGGCTGTCCCGTCCCCTCCCAGGTGTCCAGTACCTGAACGGGGGCTGCCGGAGGTGTCCAGGGTGGCCCTGGATTGGCGGGGCATGGCAGCCCCGGACTTGCAGCCGGCACGGGGGGAGGCGCTGACTCCAGCTCTGCTCTGCCTGTCCCGCTGGGTTTGCCGGCCATGCTGGACTGGTGGGTGGGCGGCACAGAGGAAGGGGTGCTGCCTCCAGCTCGGCTCTGCTCTGGCTCCTGGGGGGGCCATTCCCCAGCGGCCCGGGGACCATCGGCTGCGCCTCTCAGCTTGTCCAGTGGCTGTCGGTTGGTCCTCTCGGTGCCGGCGGGGGCCGAGCGCTGGTCATCGGCGGGGATGCACATGGGGTGCTGCGATGTCTCGGCAGGTCAGGCAACATCTCTGGAGAAGGGTCTTGACCCGAAACGTCAACCATTCCTTTTCTCCAGGGATGCTGCCTGTTCCGCTGAGTTGCTGCTACATTTTGGGTGTGTCCCTGTTGATGGCTGGTACTTGGCTATCGCCGGTGCCAGAGGTGGTTGGCCGGCGGCCGGTGGGTAGGGCAGGGGGTGCAGTTGGTGGTCCCTGACCCATTTGGGAGCGGGTTCCTCGGGGGTTGGAGCGGGGTTGGGCTGGAGTTGGCGCTTCTTCTCCGCGCTGGCAGTGGGCCTGTGGGCATCTGCTCCGGGCCGCTGTCCTGTCGGTTCGTGGCCGCTCCGGACGTCACCAGCCGCCCCCTGGGCAGGGATGGGACACTCGGTAAGGGGGGGAAAGGGCATGGTCCATTGGCGGTTCAGCAGCGCCTGCGGTGCCGGGGACCCGGATTTGATCCTGGCTGCGGATGAGGCGCGGGTCTGTGTGAGCGCAGCTGCCGAGAATGTCTCTCCACCGGTACAGTCTCTCCCCCTGTGTCCCATTTGCATCTGCCTGCTCTCTCTCTCTCGCTGTTCCACCCCACTCTCCCACTACCTGGCACCCCTGTTCCTCAGATTAAATATATTTCTACACATAAATCATGAATAAAGATAAGACTTTATACACAGTTTATGCAGCCAGCGCTTTGTTCGCTTTTTTTTTACAGCGAGTGACCTTTGACAAATCCCATGATTCCTTGCATTTTACGGAATACCGAACTCCCTTATTCTCGTGTCCATTGTTGCCAGCGGCTCCCTCCTCCTTGGCTCTCCGGTCTTCGACTCCGAGCTCTGTGGTTTCTAAGCCGGGTCTTTCTTCATGGCAGCGAGCCAGGCCTGCCGCCATTGCGTGTGGCTGTGGGTGGTTTAGCGGCTTCCCCTACAGACTGACAGGTCCGGCGGCCAGCAGGGTCATCTTTCATCCAGCACACCATTTCTCCTGGGCAGGTACCCAGCACCTCGGCATCGCGGGAGCCTTCTGCACCATGCGGCTTCCTGGGAGCATCGAATATCAGCCATCTTCGAACGTACACAAATGAAATGGAAGCAAAACATCCTTAACTTGAGGGACTGCCTAAAATTATCATTGACCTGTGTCTCCACAAAGTTTGCTTCTGTGAATCAAAATCTACCATACTTAGAACTAAACTCAGAACAATACAATACACAAAGATGCATGTCATAATTGATAGGAGTAGAATTAGGCCATTCGGCCTATCAAGTCTACTCCGCCATTCAATCATGGCTGATCTATCTCTCCCTCCTAACCCCATTCTCCTGCCTTCTCCCCATAACCTCTGGCACCCATACTAATCAAGAATCTATCTATCTCTGCCTTAAAAATATCCACTGACTTGGCCTCCACAGCCTTCTGTGGCAAATCATTCCACAGATTCGGAATCAAGGGATATGGGGGAAAAACAGGAACGGGGGGGGGGGTACTGATTTTGAATGATCAGCCATGGCCTACTCCTGCACTTACTTTCTAAGTCTATGTCTATTCACCACCCTCTGACTAAAGAAATGTATCCTCATCTCCTTCCTAAATGAACGTCCTTTAATTCTGAGGCTATGACCTCTAGTCCTAGACTCTCCCACTAGTGGAAACACGCTGTCCACATCCATTCTATCCAAGCCTTTCACTATTCTGTATGTTCCAATGAGGTCCCCCCTCATTCTTCTAAACTCCAGCAAGTACAGGCCCAGTGCCGACAAACACTCATCATAGGTTAACCTACCCATTCCTGGGATCATTCTTGCTTGAGGTGCTTGGGTCCATGATGTCTGTGCCGATCATGATGCCACTTTAAACTATACAGCTGCTTGCACATGGTTTGTGTCTCTCAATTTCCAGCCTGTCCATGTGTCTGCCTAAATTCCTCCTAAACCTTCTTCAGTCTGAAGAAAGGTCTTGACTCGATATGTCACCCATTCCTTCTCTCCAGAGATGCTGCCTGGCCCGTTGAGTTACTCCAGCATTTTGTGTCTACCTTCAATTTAAACCAGCATCTGCATTTCTTTCCCACATAAATCCCTCCTAAACCTGAAGGAGACTTGTTCATGCACATTTCAAATTAGTTTTCTGATTTTTGTTAAAATGTACCCGACAGTTTACCCGTAGTTGGTTCAATACAAAACATAATGAATTTTAAAACTATACAAGACTGTAACACTTGATCAAGCAGTTTTTAAACATAAAGAAAGGTGCCTATTCCAGTGGTTGTCAAAATCTACTTGCACTCAAGCACTGAGATACTGAAAGGACATCAATGAATTTGTCGCTGGATGACTTTCACATCGAAGCAAAATGTTTGTCAAAAGGGATTAAAGCCATAGGCCTTTGTGAAGCAACTTAAAAGAATAATCCATTACTTTTGCGATTCATTTGAATGTTTTATTCATTTCACAGATCTTAATTTCTCAGGAACAGCTATCATCAGGAAAGATAAAAGGGAATTTACACAAAATATTTTACTCAAATTTTTATTATTCTTTAATCATTTTAAGTGGACTTGGCTGTAATAGAGGGAAAATTAAATCATCAGAACTAGGCAGCAGCTGATAATCATTGAATATTTTATCAGTAACATGATAAAAGCAAATGAATTTATCCTAAGGCATTCATTCCTTACACAATGATTCCAGACATAAATCTTAAATTTGCATTTTACTATTTCATATTTCCTTACCCTGGTATACATTGTAATATGATATAATACATTTTAATGATTATGTTAACATTATCTATTGTAAAAATATATATATTATGCCTTGTGTAGGAAATAACTGCAGATGCTGGTTTAAAACGAAGGTATCAGATGCTGGTTTAAATCGAAGTCTGAAGAAGGGTCTTGACCCAAAACGTCACCTATTCCTTCTCTCCAGAGATGCTGCCTGTCCCGCTGAGTTACTCCAGCATTTTGTGTCTACCCTATATTATGCCTTATTGTTTAAGGCACAACAACTGTCCAGATTGAGTGTCTTTGATTTAGTCTACTGTGCCAACTGGAATTCTGATCATTAAATGCTTGTAAAAATCATATGATTTAATTCTAATCAGACCATATTATCAAGTTCAAGATCAAGGTTCAGGAAAGTTCAAGAGAGTTTATTGTCATGTGTCCCTGATAGGACAATGAAATTCTTGATTTGCTTCAGCACAACAGAACATAGTAGGCATGACTACAGAACAGATCAGTGTGTCCATATACCATTATATAAATATATACACACATGAATAAATAAACTGATAAAGTGCAAATAACAGATAATGGGCTATTAATGTTCAAAGTTTTGTCCAATCCAAGTTTAATAGCCTGATCCTGAACCTGGTCGTTGCAGTTTTCTGGCTCCTGTACCTTCTACCTGAAGGTAGCAGGGAGATGAGTGTGTGGCCAGGATGGTGTGGGTCCTTGATGATGCTGCCTGCCTTTTTGAGGCAGCGACTGCGATAGATCCCCTCAATGGAAGGGAGATCAGAGCCGATGATGGACTGGGCAGTGTTTACTACTTTTTGTAGTCTTTTCCTTTCCAGGGCGCTCAAGTTGCCGAACCAAGCCACGATGCAACTGGTCAGCATGCTCTCAACTGTGCACCTGTAGAAGTTATAGAGAATCCTCCTTGACAAACTGACTCTCCCTAATCTTCTCAGGAAGTAGAGGCGCTTATGTGCTTTCTTAATATCACTGATGTTTTCCAAAGTCACAATAATGGTCAATAGGACACGGCAAAGCCACTAAAATGAGGAGCTGTGTTTCCTTCGGTTTTTATTGCAAAGAACAACCCAGAGAAATCTCCCAATTGCAATCACTTTTTGTTGGTTTCTTAGACTATGGCAATATATTAGAAAATGGATCTGGGTATCCATCTGATTAAACATCATCATGAGGTGCAGTAACTGATTGTAGACAAACAAACTCCCACTTGTTGATTCTCTGCGATTGGCATCTCTGTAGGTTTTTATAAGAACTACATAAATAAATCAACAATAGAGAAAATAAGCATGACAACACACTATGTCTACTGAATGATACTATTCTATTGAGGATATGGTTAAAGTACATAGACCAGATAATAATTAAATCTGTACCGACATCTGGTTTGTAGTAAACCTCACCATTAATTCCAGTTTAATGATGGCACTTGCTTGGTGAAATTGTAGGTCAAGTAACTGCTTTATTGCATTTTAATCACATTAACCAGCATTGTGTGTCACTATAACAGCACTTGCAAAATTCCCTTTTGTGAATTTCCTTTTGTGCAGTTCACAGTTTTGTGTTTCCCTATTTAATGCCATACTGTGCCTGTTTCAGCACATGCACTCTCCGCTTCTGTTTTACATGAGGGACACGGAGAGTAATTAAACTTTTCTCCATAGTAGAAGTACCTAACACTGGAGACCATGGTAATTTGTAGGAGGTCTAGAGGATGCCAGAGGAGGAATATTGAAAGGCAGCATGCATTGCCTGACGGTATGCCAGAGACAGAGAAATCTCAGATTTATCTAGATTTGTAGACTTGTGGATTAATTGGCTTCAGTAAGATTGCCCTCGTGTGTAGGATGTGAAACTGGGATAACATAAAACAAGTGTACAGTTGATCATTGGTCGGTGTGGACCTGGTGGGCTGAAAGGCTGGTTTCCACAATGTATCTCTATCTAAAGACAGAAAGCAAAATGGAGAGAGAATTGGAAGAGCAATTTGGAGGAGGGAGAAGGGGAAGAGAAAAGGAAGGGGATGTAGATGCCAGAGAAAGTAGTGAAAGGTGAAATCTAGAGGAAAAATGGAACGTGAGAAAGAGGATTAGGAAATAAGTAGAAGAGGCAAAGGTTCATTGGAGGGATATGGACCAAACGCAGGCAGATGGGATTAGTGTAGCTGGAACATGTGGGCAAGTTGGGCCGAAGGGCCTGTTTCCACACTGTATCACTCTATGACTATGACTCTAGGCAGGAATTATATCTGTAGTCGATACTCCGAGAGGAAGTTTTCTCCCAGCAGTAATTACCAAGTAGCATTAGCTGTTAAAGCCTCAGCAAAGACACAGGAGCATAAAAGCCAAAAATAAACAGGAATGAGTTTACATTTAGATCCAGGTTCTAGCCATTGATCCTTGCTGTGGAGCTGCTTTTCGGTCAGGAGATCATGGAAATAAGCACAATTGCAGCAGACTGCAGTTCAACGTTAACAATTTTATACTGGCTTTTCCCAAAGAGGGAGTTGGACTTAGGTTTTAATTGGATCCTTAACTAGAATGTCCATTCAATAGGTTTCTCATATAATTAAATATATTTTGTTCATAAAGCCCACTAATGCCCCTGTCCCACTTAGGAAACCTTATTGGAAACCTCTGGAGACTTTGTGCCCGACCCAAGGTTTCCGTGCGGTTCCTGGAGGTTCCAGGAGGTTTTTGTCAGTCTCCCTAATGGATGAAAGTGGTTTCCATTTTAAAAATCGATAATTTTTTAGTCGAAGCCGGTTGCAATGCTAGTTGAAGGTGGTTGCCGGAGGACAAAAACCTCCGCGAACCTCCGGGAACCACACAGAAACCTTAGGTGGGGTCCAGAGATTTTCTCCAGAGATTTTCATTCAGGTTTCCTAAGTGGGACAGGGGCATTAGGATATTGCAGTTTTCAGTGAATTTCCCACAGTAGTATTACTATTTAAGCTGGAGTACGATCTGGTGTTGGCACCCAAGCTTTGAATTGGAATTTATGTACCTTCACAATTTACAGTTTGCAAGTGTCAAAGAAAAAATGTAACAGCTCATTCTGAACAGGAAATTAGTATTTTTGAAAAGAACGGAGGATTTGAGTTTGAGCAAGCTTGCTGTGAAGTCAAACTTGTCATTTTTGAACCTGAAATTGTATCAATGCCTGGAGCTCACCATTACTTCTGAAATATTCTGATTACTTTCAATCCTGAAAGAACAGCAGTATATCAAAATCCATTTTAAGTCCATATTCTGCTGGCAACCTTCCATTGATACTACTAATTCCACTCATGCAGTTACCTGATAAGAGGATTTTTCAGTCAACTGATAAGAGGATTTTTCCCACAAGTGGAAATGTCCTTTTTGTAATTATAAAGGACTATAAAATCTGAAAATAATAATTATATAATTTTGGATGTTGATTGTGCCCTTGAAATGTAGAGGATGGATTTATAATCCAGGACATTGTACCATCTAGAATTTGCAGTGCGGCTTTCAATAATTGAGCCCTAATGGTGACTGAATATTTTTGCATTATATACAGTGGCTTGCAAAAGTATTCATACCCCTTGAACTTTTCCACATTTTGTCACGTTACAACCATAAACGTAAATGTATTTTATTGGGATTTTATGTGATAGACCAACACAAAGTGGCGCATAATTGTGAAGTGGAAGGAAAATAATACATGGTTTTCAAATTTTTTTACAAATAAAAAACTGAAAAGTGTGGCGTGCAAAAGTATTCAGCCCCCTTTACTCTGATACCCCTAAATAAAATCCAGTGCAACCAATTGCCTACAGAAGTCACCTAATTAGTAAATAGAGTCCACTTGTGTGTAATCTAATCTCAGTATAAATACAGCTGTTCTGTGAAGACCTCAGAGGTTTGTTAGAGAACATTAGTGAACAAACCATGTTCCTTGGGCATCATGAAGCCCAAGGAACACACCAGACAGGCCAGGGATAAAGTTGTGGAGAAGTTGAAAGCAGGGTTAGGTTATAAAAAAATATCCCAAGCTTTGAACATCTCACGGATCACTGTTCAATCCATCAACCGACAATGGAAAGTGTACGGCACAATTGCAAACCTACCAAGACATGGCCGTCCACCTAAACTGACAGGCCGGGCATGGAGAGCATTGATCAGAGAAGCAGCCAAGAGGCCCATGGTAACTCTGGAGGAGCTGCAGAGATCCACAGCTCAGATGGTAGAATCTGTCCACAGGACAACTATTAGTCGTGCACTCCACAAATCGCCCTTTATGGAAGAGTGGCAAGAAGAAAGCCATTGTTGAAACAAAGCCATAAGAAGTCCTGTTTGCAGTTTGCCACAAGCCATGTGGGGAACACAGCAAACATATGGTGCAAGATGCTCAGGTCTGATGAGACCAAAATTGATGTTTTTGGCCTAAATGCAAAACACTATGTGGTGGAAAACTAACACTGCACATCACCCTGAACACACCATCCCCACTGTGAAACATGGTGGTGGCAGCATCATGCTGGGGATGCTTTTCTTCAGGGAAGCTGGTCGGAGTTGATGGGAAGATGGATGGAGCCAAATACAGGGCATCTTGGAAGAAAACCTGTTAAAGTCTGCAAAAGACTTGAGACTGGGGCAGAGGTTCACCTTCCAGCAGGACAACAACCCTAAACATACAGCCAGAGCTACAATGGAATGGTTTAGATCAAATCATATTCATGTGTTAGAATGGCCCAGTCAAAGTCCAGACCTAAATCCAATTGAGAATCTCTGGCAAGACTTGAAAATTGCTGTTCACAGACGCTCTCCATCCAATCTGATTGAGCTTGAGCTATTTTGCAAAGAAGAATGGGCAAACATTTCAGTCTCTAGATGTGCAAAGCTGGTAGACACATACCCCAAAAGACTTGCAGCTGTAATTGCAGCGAAAGGTAGTTCTACAAAGTATTGACTCAGGGGGACTGAATACCTTTGCACACCACACTTTTCAGTTTTTTATTTCTAAAAAAAATTGAAAACCATGTATCATTTGCCTTCCACTTCACAATTATGCACCACTTTGTGTTGGTCTATCACATAAAATCCCAATAAAATACATTTACGTTTGTGGTTGTAACGTAACAAAATGTGGAAAAGTTCAAGGGGTATGAATACTTTTGCAAGCCACTGTATATGAAACTCTGAGGTTGCATTATGCTTTATGACAGAAGTGAACAACAGTCTGATAGTTATGAATTATAGTTTCTTGGTTCATATATGGAAGAATATGAAAACTAGTTGTGGCATACTGGGGGATGATTTGAAATTGGATTAGACAAAGGCTGAGGTAGACAGTAACATGCTCTAACTCCACAGCACAAGACTTGGTCTTCCAAGGGCACTCTACAACTTTTCCCTTCTGCATTCTGCAGGTGGAGGCAGTTGGCTGTCAGGCAGGAGCAAGATGTTGGGAAGCTAGAAACTGTTTCTAGGAGGCACATTGGCAGATAGATAATATCCTGGGAGGTATCACAAGAGGGCTTCATATTCCCAGGTAGGTGAGAGGACTAAATTGCATGAACTCTAGGGAACTACAAGCAAATGAATGAAACATTTTGCTTTTTCATAACTGTGTTCTGGCCACAGCTTCACCTCCATATTGTAGATGACACAAAATGCTGGAATAACTCAACGGGCCAGGCAGCAACTCTGGAGAAAAGGAATAGGTGATGTTTTGGGTCGAGACCCTTCTACAGACAAGAGTCTCAACCCGAAACGTCACCTATTCATATTCCCCAGAGATGCTGCCTGACCCGCTGAGTGACTCCAGCATGATGTGTCTATCTTCGGTGTAAACCAGCATCTGCAGTTTCTTCCTCCACCTCCATATTGGACTGGAATGGAAGCCACATTAACTTCTTCATCCTGGCTTCTACTTTAAATGACTCTCAGGTCTCTATGTTTACAAATACACAGGACAAGATGTTAAAAGTCCAAAGTGCCAAATATCAATTTACTCCCGATGGTGATGGGAGCCTTCTGCATTCACCTATGCTCCTCCGATGTTGAGACAGGCTAGGCAGACACGTTATTGGGGTTATCAAGTGAGCTCCTACTTTCACCGATGTTTCGCTGATTGAACCCATGACGTCTCCAGTAGGCTCAGTGGTGCATTCTGGCGTCCCAGAACCACCCTCCTCTGCGTCTGTCTACTCCGCTCTGCCACCCGTGATGTTTCTTTGATGGCCTGGCGTAGGGCTTGACCGCTGATCCCCAGGTCCTTCATCACTTAAGATAGATGTTGCCACGAATAGCTGCCTTCTCTCCTGGATTAGGCATTCCATCTCCTTTTGCCGTCTGGACTTGCTTTCCAAAACTGGTGCCTTTTCCTTTTTCTCCCTTATTCCATATCGTTCTGCTCCATAACCATTGATGACGTCCCCCATCTTATCAAGCTTTCTTTCAACTGTACCCCTTACACCCTGTAAGATACGGGTCAGGTGTACATTTATGGTCTCCCATTCTTTCTTCTCCGAGGCTCCAGGCAATTTCACGCGAGGTTTTCTTCCGCTGATCTTTTTCTCCATTACTGGTTTTCTTGGCTGGATGGGCTCTATATCTTCCTCTGCCTGCATAACTGTGCTTGAGTTTCCTTCATCAGGGGGGCTGATGCCCTGCGAACTTTGGTGAGACTCCAGTCGCTGGACTTCATTCGACTTCGTTATTCTATAAAGTAATTGAAGCCTGAAATGTGTACTTAGGAAGGTACCCCACCAGGGTCTGGTGAAATCCCCATTCTCCAATTTAGAACAGATTAAGACTGATTCATTAAATATGACAGAGTGGTCAGATCCAGTGTCCTGTTTCTCACCTTGCCAGTTTTCATTTGTCATTCAAGGTTTAAATGTGCTGTTTGTTGTTTAAATGTTGATTCCTTCCCTAAATTGAAATACTCCGGAACAATTTAACCGTAAAAAGCATTAAGTGGTTTTGAAGTTTCTTTTTGAACTCAAAATGTTGAATATCACCGGAAATGTATACTTATTTGGATGACAAAGGGAATTGATAAGATGAATTCAGAGATAGAAATTTGCACCTGGTAACCACAGAATGCAGCAATGCATGAAAAATTATGTTCATTTGATTGTCGTTTTCATTGTCTGAGAGTACTTTAAGCACCGGTAGTCCACCCTAGACCACAAATTAGCTGAACACTATTATCAAACCAATTTGCCATTCACTGTCTCCCAGAAAATTGCTTTGGAGTTGAATTTTTCAGTCAAGCAATTCAATGTATCAAATGAGACCCGGCAAATAAAATGCACCTTTTAAAATGATAAATTGAAAGCCATCTTTCTCTTTCCCATACCTGCTGCCTGTAAATTTCAAACATATGACTTAGTTTATAGCTTGGCGAGACGAGAGACGAGTCAGTTGAGAGAAATAAAATTCTTTATTTGAAAACAGCAAACAAAGCGAGTAACTCAACTGCGTCCGAACCAGCGAGGAGCAGGCGAATGTCATCGGGCATCTGCTCCAGGAAGGCCTGCTCGAAAAGCAGGCAGGGCTGGTGGCCGTCCATCAGAGCAAGCAGCTTGTTCATGAGCGGGGATGGCTTGTGTTCGCCGAAGCCGTCCATGTGGAGAAGGCCGCAGCGCGATCACAGCAGCTGAGCCCGAAAGTGTGGAGCAGCAGCGCCTTGAGGCCCTTGTACTTGCCGATCATGGGTGGATCCTGCAGCTAAGGCAGCAAACGGGCAGCAGTCTCTTGGCTGAGCGTCCCAACCACATAGAAATAGCGATTGGTTCCGCGACTATATTACGGAGTTCGAACTGGGCCTCAATGAGGGCGAACCACACTTCAGGCTGCACCACCCAGAAAACGGGCATTCACGCCCACGGCGTTTTGATGGGCGGGCTGAGCGTCGAGGTTAGCGGCGGCATTCATAGTTAAGGTCTGATTTCACGATCGAACCAACAGGGTCACCACAAGAGACGAGTCAGTTGAGTGAAATAAAATTCTTTATTTGAAAACAGCAAATAACACAAACTCCTGCTACTCGGGTGGAGCTGGACTAACTGTTGAACCAAAAACCCGCAAAAACCCGCGGCCACCTGACAGCACCAGCCAACAGCGAGGGTCCGTAATGCCCCAGGTCACCACTGGGTGCCGCTATAATAGTATAATTGGTTGAAAGATGTCAAGTTGCTAAGTTCTCAAGTAATTGCAAATAGTTTAGGAAATTAAATCAGTAACTATAGGACTGGTCATCTCTAAAGACAGCCAGATGGTATTTTCCCGGACTCGACCCCGACTTTGGGTGCAGACACAAAAAGCTGGAGTAACTCAGTGGGACAGGCAGCATCTCTGGGTGACGTTTTGGGTCGAGACCCTTCTTCAGACTGACTTTGGATGCTCTGTGTGTGGAGTTTGTTTGTCCACTGTGTGACCACGTGGATTTCATCCGGGTGCTCCAGTTTCCTCCCACATCCCGAAGACATGTGAATTTACAGCTTAACTGGCCTCTGTTAAATTGCCCCTAGTGTGCAGAGAGTGAATGCAAAAGTGGAATAACATAAAAGTAGTGTGCACGGATGATCAATGGACAGCATGGACCAAAGGGCCCGTTTCCATGCTATAACTTTCAATCAATCAATCAATCAATTATTTTAATATTAAGAAACACATTTAATAGTTACAAACTGAGAGATTTGGGGAGTTTGGACAAACTAAAATGGAGCAAACAAAGTTACTATATTTTGTAAAGGAATCTTGAATATACTTGCAAGTAGTAAAAGGAAATGAGGCACTAATGTATAATCATGCATTATATGGGCTTTTTTATCATTTCCATTTGATAAATCAGGTCAACATCAGTGGAAAATCAATGAACATAACACAGATCATCAGTAATTCGAATACATTATTTTTTATGTGGTGGCCGACTCTTGATGATAAAACAGATGAAGCCGAATGAACATTTGAGGAAAATCCTTTATTGAACATTATGTGTGGTTGGAAAATATCACAGCCTATTTTCTGCTTCATATTTAAGATGACATTTGAAAAGAGTTTAGGAATGAATCTTACCTTGTTTCAGTAAAATCCATGCCTGCCCCCACTCACTCTCCACTCTTTCGTTCTTGCATCAAGCAATCTAATCAAAAATCCTTAAATGGATGGTTGGCTAAACAGTCAAAATTTCCTCCGAGTTTCTGTTTTTCATGGTGCCAGAAAGGGAAAGAATCATCCTACCAGAGTTTCCAACCCATTGTCACTCAGTGGGAGCTCCTATTTAACATCTCCTCTGTGTACCACTGTTCCACACTCTAACAGACTCCATCCACAAGGCAACTGGCTGATCCCCAACCCTCGCAAGTGGCAAGCAACCTCAGGTTGATGGCTTGATGCCAACAACTCATGCAAGCCAGTCCCAGGCTTCAAAATGCCTTGGGCCTCACAGTGGTAACTTCAGGCAGGGGAGAGCAGGAGAGGGATGGTGTTGGGGAGGGGGGGAGGGGATTAGTAGAAGGCGCTTTAAATTAAAATTTAGCCTTCTTGAGTCTGAAAACCCTTCAGGAACAAATCTGTGAACATTTACAGAGAGTCACATTGGCATAGAGCAAAATTATGAGGTGCTTGCTGTCAAGTATAACAGAATATGAATTTGCTAATTTATTTCCTTTATAGCTCCCTAGTGTGCCTTAACTGCTCATAAGATTAATTAATTGTGACTCCCACAACTTTTTTTTTGCTATCTCTAAGAAGTCTCCTCAAAATTGAAAGTAATATTTATCCAGTTTGATAAACTGGCCACCTCATTTCCCACTGGATATAGTAAATATTAATTAGGAAGTAAAATTAGATGGGTCAGGAAAAAGAACAGTAGTGATATTAATTCTCATAAGTTCATAAGTGATAGGAGCAGAATTAGGCCAGTCGGCCCATCAAGTCTCCTCCGCCATTCAATCATGGCTGATCTATCTCTCCCCGCTAACCCCATTCTCCTACCTTCTCCCCATAATACGTGACACCCATACTATTCAAGAATCTAGCTATCTCTGCCTTAAAAATATCCATTGACTTGACCTCCACAGCATTCTGTAGCAATGAATTCCACAGATTCACCACCTTCTGACTAAATTCCTCCTCATCTCCTTACTAAAGAAACATCTTTTAATTCTGAGGCTATGACCACTGTTCCTAGACTCTCCCACTAGTGGAAACATCCTCTCCACATCCACTCTATCCAGGCCTGTCACTATTTGGTATGTTTCAATGAGGTTCACCCTCATCCTTCTAAACTCTAGTGAATACAGGCCCAGTGCTGTCAAATGCTCATCATGTGTTAACCCACTCAAGCCTGGGATCATTCTCGTAAACCTCTCCTGGACCCTCTCCAGCACCATTTGAATGTTTCCATCAATATAACAAAGAAAAAATTATTCTGCATGAGCATGTTAAGTATCTGTATGATGAATGTTGACAGATGTAATGTTACAATAAACCCTTCAGAAAGATTGTCCCCATTAGATCCCATTGACCTTCTGTTAATATGCTACAAGCTTCTGGCAGTCAACGAAAAAAAATGAGCAGAATAGGCCTGAGAAATCGATACTCCAAAATCTATGTAGTTCAGAGCTTATTTAGAGGTTGTAGTGTTTAAAAGCCTGATGGCTGTCGGGAAGAAGCTGTTCCAGTACCTGGATATTACAGTTTTCAAGCTCCTATATCTTCTTCCCGATGGCAGGAGTGAAACGAATGTTTGGCCAGGATGATGTGGGTCTCTGATGATGCTGGCAGCCTTTTTGAGGCAGCAACTTCTGTAAATCCCTTCATGGGTGGGGAGCCAGTCAAGTGCCTATATGCAGTGGGTACACAAAAGGCTGGAAAAACTGAGCGGGTGCAGCAGCATCTAAGGAGCGAAGGAGATAGGCGACGTTTCGGGTCGAGACCCTTCTTCAGACTGATCAGGGATGCCTATATGCAGTCATATGGCTCTGGTTGAGAATGTCAAACCATTATTGTGAAAGGGAATATAGAAATAGCCATCAGCCATTTAGTTCCTCAAAACTTCTGCTGCCACTCATAACGATCAGAACTGCTCTGTGAATCAGCTCGATGTACCCAACTTTTCCTCAAGATTCTTTGATATGCATGATTTCCCCATACCCTTTGATAAGTATGGATGTTAAAGATCTATCTATCGATCTGATGTATAAAACTAACAAGAAACTGAGCATCAATCGTCCTTCTTATCGAAGGAAGAAAGTTTGAAATTTCTCCCCCCTTCTCCTCAACCCCTGCCTGCAGGAACGTTGACAAACTTTGCTCTGCAAAAGCATGGCTCTAATTTCCAGATTGTTACAATTCTGTTCTGAGACTTCACAGATAGAGAACAAAGATACTCCGTATGCATGTTGGCAATTGGAAATATAGAACAGTACAGGCTTTTCAGCCCACAATGTCTGTGCTGAACGATGCCACAATAAACTAATCTAATCTGCCTGCAAATGATCCTTGTCCTTACATTGTGGGGTGTGGGGGAGGGAGGGGTGTGGGGAAGGGGGGGGGTGTGGGGAGGGGGAGCAGGGAAGGGGGTGTGTGGGGGAGGGGGGTGGGGGTGGGCGGGTGTGAGGGAGGGAAGGTGTGGGGAGGGAGGGGGGGTGTGGGGGAGGGGGGAACGGGGATGGTGGGGGGGGGGTGGGTGGTGTAGGAGAGGGGGGGGGGGGAAATGTGGGAGAGGGGGTGTGGGGAGGGGTGTGTGATGGAGGGGGTGGGGTGGGGGGATGGGGTGGTGTGGGGGGTGGTGTGGTGTGGGGGGTGGGGGAAGGGGGAGAAGGGGGGGTGGGGGAAAGGGGGGAAGGGGTTGTGTGGGGAGGGGGAGCTGGGGAAGGGGGATGGGGAAGGGGGGGAAGGGGGGGTGTGAGGGGGGGGGACTCCGCTCAGCGGCCACCGGCCACAGCACCACACAGCAGCTTTCCTGACTCCACACAGCGGCTTCCCCGGACTCCACACAGCGGCTTTCCCAACTCCACACAGCGGCTTTCCCAACTCCACACAGCGGCTTTCCCGACTCCACACAGCGGCTTTCCCAACTCCACACAGTGGCTTTCCCGACTCCACACAGCGGCTTCCCCAACTCCACTCTTGCGGACTCAATTAGCACATCTTGTTTACTCAGCCCCGCCTCCGGGGATTTTTTTCACCAGCGGGTGCCGGAAGGGGCATTATCTGCATGGTGACGACAGGCAAGAAGACCAATCTGCTGATCTCTTGATTTTTTAAACCTTCGTAACTTTTCTCATATTTCACCGATCAGAACAAAACTTGGTGTCTTCAAATAGAGGAGAACAGTGAGTAAGCTGGCGAAAAAATCCTAGCAATATATGGTAGCAAATTTAAGATGAGATGAGATGAGTGTTTTAGTAATAGTACTGGTCAAGATGAGAGTTTCAGTAATAATATAGACATCAGATTTTCCATCAACCTCCAGCATCCAGTGAAAAGAATTCAAGTTTGTTCAACTTCTCCTTGTAGCCAATACCCTCTAATCCAGGAAGCATTTTGGTAAACCTCTTCTGCACCTCTCAAAAGTCTCCAAATCTTTCCTGCAATGGAGGTAATATTCCAAATGCAGCCTAACCAAAGACTAATATTCCAAATGCAGCCTAACCAGCATCATGTCTTTCTGACCCCATCATGTCCTAGTTCCTTGACTGAAGACACCGAGCATACCATACACATTCTTTACCACTCTATCAACTCGTGTTGCTATTTTCAAGCAGCTATGGATCTGGAATCCAAGCTCCTTCAGCACATCAATGCTGTGAAGTTTAGTTTAGTTTAGTTTAGTTTAGAGACAGGCCCTTTGGCCCACCAGGTCCGCACTGACCAGCGATCCCCACACATTAACACAAGCCTACACACACTAGGGAGAATTTACACCTACACCAAGTATACAAACCCAAGCCAATTAACCTACAAACCTGTACATCTTTAGAGTGTTGGAGGAAACCGAAGATCTCGGAGAAAACCCACGCAGGATGCAGGGAAACGCACAACCTCCATGCAGACAGCACCCGTAGTCAGGATCAAAACCAGGTCTCCAGCATTGCAAGCGCTGTAAGGCAGCAAATCTACCGCTGCACCACCGTGCCACCCATAGTGTCTTGCCGTTAACTCCATCTTGATCTCAACTTGCCCTTGCATATTAGTATTCCCTGCACGGATCACACGTGTCCATGTTCTGCTCCTTTGTGGAGATGCAATGTACTCATTTAGTACCACACCTACATCCTTTGACTCCAAGCACAAATTCCCTCCTTTACCCTTGAGTAGTCCGACCTTCTCCCTGGTTCCTCTTAATAGCTTGAAAATGTTATTCAAATTTGGCCAGATTGGAGGAGCAGCACCTCATATTTCGCTTGGGCAGTTTACACCCCAGCGGTATGAACATTGACTTCTCCAATGTCAGGTAGTCCCTGCTTTCTCCTCCCCTTCCCAGCTCTCCCTCAGCCCACTGTCCCCGCCTCTTCCTCTTCCCGCCCCCCACCCTCACATCAGTCTGAAGAAGGGTCTCAACCCGAAACGTCGCCTTTTTCCTTCGCTCCATAGATGCTGCCTCACCCGCTGAGTTTCTCCAGCATTTAATGTCAGCCTCCAGATAATTGTCATTACAGGTGACCAGAACAAGGAACAGTCCTTACCTGCTACATTCCACATGAAAACAATTCTGTGTTTTAATCTGCAGCAGTTAACCCTAATAAGATAACTGGGCCTTCATGGAAGTCAAACTAGGAGATTCCTGGGAAGACAGAAATTATTTATGAAGAGAGACTGAGACAATTTGATTTATATTTACTTGAGTTTTGAAGAATGAGAGCAGATCTCACTGAAAGAGTCATAGTGTTGTATAGCATGGAAAGTCCTTCAGCCCAATTTGTCTTGGCCAACGAGTTTTTATAGGTATGCTAGACCTATCCGCATGCATCTTTCTGATGTCCCTCTGATGTTTCCTCTTCATATATCTGTCTGAATATTTTTTAAACATTGCCATTGTACTGGCCAAAAAGCTTCCTTTGCTAGCTTGTCCCATAATCGTACCACCACCTGTGAGAGGAAATTGACCCTCAGATCTCTTTTAAATCTTTCCTCTCTTACCTTAACCCCATGCACTGCAGATCTGGTCTCCTCCACCGAGGGTAAAAAATTGTGACCATTCACCTTGTCTATACTTCTCATGCTTTTGTATACTTCTACAAGGTCATCCCTCAGCCTCCTACAGTCCAGGGGGGGAAAGTCTCAGCCGATCTTTATAACTCAAGCCCTTGAGTTCTGATAACATCCTGGTTAATATTTTCTGCACCATTTCCAGCTTAATGATATTCATCCTATTGCTGGGTGACCAGAATTGCGCACAATACACAATACAAACGTGATCTCACAAACCTCTTGTACAGCTGTAACATCATGTTGCATTTCCTGTGCTCAGTACTCTCATGGATAAAAGCAAACATGCAAAACACTTTCTTCACTGCCCGCTACTTCAGGGAACTGTGTACGTGTGCCTCTTGGTTTCTCTGCTCGACCACACTCTTCAGGACCCTACCATTTTCTGTGGAAGTCTTGCCCTGGTACAAGTTACCAAGATGCCTCATCTCACAATTGTTTGCATTAAATTCCATTTGCCTTTCCTTGTCCCACCTCCCTAATTGTTATAGATCGTAACCATATTTAATACAATAGACAGTAGACAATAGGTGCAGGAGTAGGCAATTCGGCCTTCGAGCCAGCCATTCAATGTGATCATAGCTGATCATCCCCAATCAGTACCCCGTTCATGCCTTCTCCCATATCCCCTTCCGTTATCTTTAAGAGCCCTATCTAGCTCTCTCTTGAAAGCATCCAGAGATCCTGCCTCCACCACCCTCTGAGGCAGAGAATTCTACACACTCACCTCTCTCTGTGACAAAAAGTGTTTCCTCGTCTCCGTTCTAAATGGCTTTATCCTTATTCTTAAACTGTGGCCCCTGGTTCTGGACTCCCCCAACATCGGGAACATGTTCCTGCCTCTAGCGTGTCCTAACCCTTAACAATCTATATGTTTCAATGAGATCCCCACTCATCATTCTAAACTTCAGAGTGTACAAGCCCAGCTGCTCCATTCTCTCAGCATATGACAGTTCCGCAATCCCGGGATTTATCCTTGTAAACCTACGCTGCACTCCCTCAATAGCAAGAATGTCCTTCCTCAAATTAGGGGACCAAAACTGCAACAATACTCCAGGTGTGGTCTCACTAGGGCCCTGTACAACTGCAGAAGGACCTCTTTGCTCCTATATTCGATTCCTCTTGTTATAAAGGCCAACATGCCATTCGATTATCCTCACTGCCTGCTGTACCTGCATGCTTACTTTCAAAGACTGATGTAGAAGAACCCCCAGATCCCATTGAACTTCCCCTTTTCCCTTGACGCCAATTAGATAGTAATCTGCCTTCCTGTTTTTGCTACCAAAGTGGATAACCTCACATTTATCCGCATTTTACTTCGGAGTCACGTGAGTGACTTCGTGAAGACCCCGCCAGCACGCATGCGCGGCATATCGTCGTGCGCATTTGCATCGGCAGGCTGGGGGGGGGGGGGGGGGTGCGCTCTCTCCTCGGGCTCCTTCATAAGGCCGGCAGGTAAGTATTTACCTTTACTCCACAGGATGGATAAGGGCAAGAGGAAGGTGACGCTGTCGAGGAGCCGAGCTGCTTCGACCAGCCAACGGCCCTTGTCCCCGGAGCTGCAAACAATACCGGCAGCTTCGAGGCATGTGGGGGCAGGAATGCGGAAGTCGGGCGCTCCCGCTACTTTAACGCCCGACTCACCCGAGTGGTTTGCCGCCCCGGAGCTGGATGCAACGGATCCAGACTTCGAGCCCCCTTCTCCCAAGAAAAGAGGGGGGAAACAGGTACGTGGCAAGGGGCCTCGCTTTTCACAAGCGACCTCTCCCCGAGTTCCAGAAGACCTGAGGGGGCTGGGCCGGGGGACAGCTGCACGATAGGGAAGCCCTGCAAAAGTGCAACACGTACCGCTGCCAGGGAGATCTGCCGTAGTGCAGTCTGGCAGCTCCACTGCTGCGTCGTGTAGGCCTGCTGGAGCAGATACCGCCGACAACACACCCCGTCAGGCTGCGGTCAAGGGCGGAGGTGGCAGCAGTAGACGGTCAGTCAGCTCAGCTCTGGGAGCGGCCGACCATGCGCCTCCACGCCAAAAGATGGGCAAGTGTGGAGGTAAGCCTGCACTGCACAGGTTCCGGGGGCCGGTGCCGATTCAACTCACCTGCCTTCATATCAGACAGGTGGGCTGCCACAGTCTGGGAGAAGACAGACTAGCGGAGAGTCCGTGCGGGAGTCGTATGATCCTACTTGGGCTGTAGGTCACGACAACCTACCATTGGACCCTAGACAGCACCTTACGGAGGTGTGGTCTGATGGTGGAAGCCCCAGTGAGTTTGCAGGGCCTGGGGAAGTCGGCTTGTCCGCTGCACATAGCAGGGACGGTCGCATTGAGCGGTTGGAGCTCTTAGTGGAGCAACTCCTCCAGCGGGACCGGGAACGGGAAGAGCGGGACTCGCGGGCATCCACTAGCCGTGCGAGGACCCCACTCAGCATCTCATCGTCTCCAGCCAGAAGCGTTAGCGATTGCCCAGCTGCTGTGTTTGAAGACGACCCGGGACAGCCAGTGACCGCTGAGCCAGAGCATGAGGAGGATATGCTGGATGTGGTGGGTAAGTTTGCCGCTACCACACAGACAGGTGAACCTCTGCACCACAAATTGGCGGGCACCATTGATTACCTGACTACGCACCAACTTCAGAGTCAGGTTCTCAATGATACCATGGAGAAAATAAAACCGCCCGAGAACTGCATCAACCTCAGTGTGCCCTTGGTTAATGCCCAGATCTGGGGACACTTGAGTACAGCCACCAGGATGCAGGATGTCCGCCTCTAGCGTATCTTAAAGGTTCTCTCCACGGGCATAACGGCGTTTTCTAGGACCCTGGACGGGGATAATGTGTCCAGTGAACAGCAAGATGCACTGGCACTCCTATGCAACGCCCAGTATGAGATAAACCTGCCTGCGTAAGAGCTCCATTAAAGCCCACACTCAACCCCAAATTCGCGGGGTTGTGCCGACCATCAACCGCTCCACCGCCGCATCAGTTGTTTGGAGACCTGTCCAAACAGGTGAAGGAACTGGACGAGGAGGCCAAAACAGCTGGCCTCATGAAACCTCCGACGGCCAGACTTCACCCATACCACCGGCAACAGCCAAACACAACCTGGAAACCACGACTGCCGGACAGGACACAAAGGTCCTACCTACCTCCACTTCAGCAAACACAACGACCTTTTTTAGGGCAAGGCCAACAGCGGCCTGCATGGAAGATGCGGCCGCCGCCCCGTCAACCTCCACAACGTCCACCCAAAACACTGTACGTACGGAACCGCCGTTAACCATGGAGGTAAGGGGGTCTGGTTCCTCTCACGCCGTAGCATCTCCTCCCGCACGAATAGGTGGGCGATTGCGGGCTTTCTTGGACATATGGAAAACTGTCACCACAGATGAGTTTATTTTACAAAGTGTTCAAGGGTATGTTATAGAATTTATTGGAGGTATAAATCCCCCTACCCAGCATTCGCCTCATAGGAATTTTACTCTATCCCCAAAAGAGGTGGAGGCAGGACATGCTGAAATTATACGGCTAGCAGCAAAAGGGGTAATTGGCAAAACCAAGCATGAACCTATTGAGTTTGTGTCCAACATCTTCACCAGAATTAAAAAAAGGTGGGGGATGTCGGATTATAATAGACTTAACTGAGCTGAACACTTTTGTACAATATACCCATTTCAAAATGGATACTTTTGAAACAGCCAAGCAGATGCTTTACCCAGGGTACTTTATGGCATGCATCGATTTGAAAGAGGCATACTATACGGTGCCCATCTCTGAGGCTCACAGGAAATTCCTGAAGTTTGTCTGGAAGGGTCAATTATGGGAATACAAGGCATTGCCCAATGGAATCACCACAGCCCCTAGGCTGTTTACAAAATTGGTAAAACCTATATTGGCTCTTCTCCGACAACAAAATTATATAGTAATGGCATATTTAGATGATATCCTTATAGTGGGCCAGACCCTCCAATTGGCAATTCAAGGAGTGGTTGCAACTAAGGCTCTTTTCGAGAAGCTGGGGTTTGTAATCCATCCAGACAAATCAAAATTGCACCCGGTACGGGTTATGGATTATTTGGGGTTCACCCTAGACACCAACTTAATGAAGATTACCATCCCAACCAATAAAGCTACTGCTATAATAGAAGAGTGCCACAGTCTTACTTGCGCCAGGGTACCGACCATTCGGCAAACAGCAAAAGTTATAGGGAAATTGGTAGCTACATTCCCAGCTGCACAATTCGGACCACTACACT
This sequence comes from Okamejei kenojei, assembly GCA_035221665.1. Classification (NCBI taxonomy): domain Eukaryota; kingdom Metazoa; phylum Chordata; class Chondrichthyes; order Rajiformes; family Rajidae; genus Okamejei; species Okamejei kenojei. The sequence continues at coordinate 49,560,861 of CM069140.1, read as the reverse complement.
ACCGAAATTTACAAAGAACAAAGATCACAGCATTAAAAACAAATGCTGGGCACTTTGATTGGCCAATTCGGTTACCACCGAAAGCTAGAAACGAGCTACATGGTGGGTTGACAATATTAGAGAGTGTCATAGACCCATCATAGTAAGCAACCCTGACATTGTGCTACAAACTGACGCAAGCGCACAAGGCTGGGGAGCAACTGATACGATGTCCAGTTGTGGTGGCAGATGGAACTCTCATGAGTCTACATTCCTGGAGTCACACGCGATAAACTAAATAGAAATGCTGGGGGCATTTCATGGACTGCGGGTTTACTGTACTAATTCACGGGATTTACATGTCCGCCTTCAAATAGATAATACTACAGTGGTGGCTTACATCAATCATATGGGTGGTATCAGGTCGCTATCTTGTGATGAATTGGCTAATACAATTTGGCACTGGTGCATTGAAAGGAATATTTGGATTACTGCGACCTATTTGCCTGGGAAGCATAATACAGTGGTGGACACCAGGTCACGAGTATTCAATGACAACATCGAGTGGATGTTAAACCCCCAAATTTTTGGAGATATTATAGCTCACTATGGGACACCAGATATTGACGTATTTGCGTCCAGGCTGAACCATCAGATACCAACGTATGTGTCGTGGGAACCAGACCCTGGGGCAATAGCAATGGATTAGTTTTCTATCCATTGGGGGAAATGGTTTTGCTACGCATTTCCCCCATTCTGCCTCATCAGTCAGGTATTGCAGAAAATTAAACTAGACTCTGCAACTGGCATATTGATCATTCCCGACTGGCCTACACAACCATGGTACCCGATGGTTGTTAAAATTTTAAAACAATCATGGATGGCGATTGGGAAACACCCCAAATTGATTACTCACCCCATTACGGGGGTTAGTCATCCTTGCCATGGTCACTTAAACTTGTTGGCCTGCAGGGTCTGAAAAGACCACTCATCCAGGCGGGCATCTCATCACGAGCCATAGAACTTATCGCCGCATCATGCCGAGAATCAACTCGGAAACAGTACCTCACCCAAATCAGGAAGTGGGAGGCATTCTGTGCCCGGACCAACAAGACTTCCAACTCGGCAACGATACCTGATGTCCTGGAGTTTCTAGCAGGCCTCCATTTCGATGCTGGCCTTAGCTACAGTGCCATCAACAGCGCCAGGAGTGCACTGTCCTCATACCTGGATATAGGTATCAGCTCCAACCACCTGGTGTCTAAACTAATGAGGGGAGTGTTCAACACCACCCCTCCACGACCCAGATATTCTGTAACGTGGGATGTGGGGATCGTGCTGACCCTACTGAGGAGTTGGGCTCCAATGAATGAGCTACCACTGAAACAGCTCACCCTCAAGGTGGTGATGCTGATGGCACTGACTACAGCCCAACGAGTCCAGACGTTACAAAAACTGCGTCTGGGCAGCATGGTGGCCACCCCTGGTCAAATAAATTTCTTTGTCAAATAATTATTGAAGCAGCACAGGCCAGGGGTGCATGGGCTGCAGTTGGAATTTCGGGCGTACCCTGTAGATGCCACTCTCTGCATAGTCACCCATCTCCACCACTACATCCGAGTTACAAGAGTTATCAGGATGAAGGAACAGGGGCTCCTCATCAGCCACAAACCTCCGCATCATCGGGTGACTGTACAGACTATCGCCAGGTGGCTCAGGGTGGTGCTGGATGCAGCAGGAGTTGTTACTAACATTTTTAAGTCTCATTCCACCAGGGCTGCATCCACATCAGCGGCGAGGGCCATGGAGGTGCCCATGGACCACATCCTCGCCACCGCGGGCTGGGCCAGTGAAGAAACCTTTCAACGGTTCTACAACAAGCCACTGGTCGCCCCTGCGACATTCGCAGAAGCTATCCTGGGAACCGCACAGTGAATGTCTGCCCCCGAATTAGGGGTTATTTGTTGTTTATTTGATTAATAAATTGTGTTGATTTTTCAGCCAGTTTCAACTGAACTACATTAACAGCCTTCCTCCATCAGACTGGCGGCAGTGTGATAAGCATGGACGTTGTCCAGGGCGTGAAATCACAGAGCTTTGACATCTTCACGAAGTCACTCACGTGACTCCGAAGTAAAATAGTAAGATTAAACGAGAACTTACCAAGTTTGAAGGTTGATCTGTATTTTACGAGGAGTCGCGGTGAGGGATTTCGTGCCCACCGCTCCCACCCTCTATCATAAGGTCAGCTAGGAAGTTCTATGTTCTTCATCTTACTATTTTAGTCATGGTGCGTTCTGTGATTCCACACCGCTGCTTTGAAGGATGCCGCGCATGCGTGCTGGCGGGGTCTTCACGAAATCCCTCACCGCGACTCCTCGTAAAATACAGATCAACCTTCAAACTTGGTAATTTCACGTTTAATCTTACTATTAAAATTCATCTGCCAAGCATTTTCCCACTCCCCCAACCTGTCCAAGTCACCCTGCATTCTCACAGCATCCTCCTCACAATTCACACTGCCACCCAGCTTTGTGTCATCTGCAAATTTGCTAATGTTACTTTGAATCCCTTCATTTAAATCATTGATGTATATTGTAAATAGCTTCGGTACCAGCACCGAGCCTTGCGGTAACCTACTAGTCACTGCCTGCCATTCTGAAAGGGACCCGTTAATCCCTACTCTTTGTTTCCTGTCTGCCAACCACTTCTCTATCCATGTCAGCACTCTACCCCCAATACCATGTACCGTAATTTTGCCCACTAATCTCCTATGTGGGACCTTATCAAATGGTTTCTGAAAGTCCAGGTACACTACATCCACTGGCTCTCCCTTGTCCATTTTCCTAGTTACATCTTCAAAAAATTGTCATCCAAATCGTTCATATAAAAGACCAACCACAGTGGACCCAGAACAGATATTTGTAACACACCTTTGGTCACAGGCTGAAGTTAGACACAAAATGCAGGACTCAGCGGGTCAGGCAGCATCTCTGGAGAAAAGGAATGGGTGACGTCTTGGGTCCCCTGAAGGATCAAGAAGGGTCTTGACCCAAAACGTTACCCATTCCTTCTCTCCAGAGATGCTGCCTGTCCCGCTAAATTACTCCAGCATTTTGTGTCTATCTTTGGTTTAAACCAACATCTGCAGTTCCTTCCTACACATCTGGTCACAGGCCTACAATGTGAAAGGCAATCGTCATGACCATTCCCTGACTCCTTTCACCAAATAACTTTGTATCCAGTTGGAATGCTCTCCCCGAATCCCCATGTGATCTAAACTTATATAATCCTCACATGACTGGGCAGATTTGATGCAAGAAGAATCCTCCTGATCACAGGAAAATCCAAAATCAGAGGTAACATTCATATTTGTCTACCACAAGAATGGGAGACACGTCATTTTGGACCAAGAGGAAGAGAGGAATTTTGTCACTAATAAGTGGTGAAGCTGTGGAATTGTGAACCACAATGGCAGCTGAGGACAATTCCCAAGTAGGACGGGTATTGTAGTAACTAAAATAGCGAAAAAGATCAAGGGTTAAATGGAAAAAGCAGTAGGAGGGTACTGAATTTGAGTGATCGACCATGAATGGGGGACCAGGCTTGAAAGAACAAATGATTCATTTCTACTTCCATTTTCTGTTTCTCTGTAAGCTTACCAAAAAGAAAAAGCCAGCCACGCAAACATCTACCACATCTGGCATGTTTGCAATGCACGTATATATACATGCAAAATCACAGCTGTTGAAAAGAACTTACACCTTCATGGCTTTTCCTGTGGAAAGGAAGCATCAGCTGGACAAATGACAGAGCTTTGCCTGATGCCAGATTGCCGTCGTAATTTGCTGGCTTGTATGTATCAGAGCTCATGGTATCAATGGCAGTGTCTTAATGAAGGAAATAATAATGTTTAGATAGCTGGTGACCACAGAGACATCATTCCAAATATCATTGCCCTTTAGCCAGACAAACTGTGATGCATTCAACGCAGAGTGAACTACTTTAAAAAAAAGTGAATATATATGACTATTAAGATCTTTGGGCCAACACTCACACCTTCAGAGTCCCAGCTGAAAATCAAAATAAATCCTGAACATGGTGGAAATTTAAAATGAAGTGCTGGAAATACTCAGCAGTGTCTGTGAAAAAAAAAAAGAGTTAACATTCCAGGTCCAAGACTTTCTATGTGAAGAGGGATTTCAGATCTAAACTGTTAACCATCTCTCTTCGCACAGAGTAGCAATGCTTTGGAGTCTGGTGTTCCTTGCCCAACACTGCCGCCATTATTAGCAAGCTGTGCAACTTAAACTCTTTGAGGCATTTTTCTCAGAATTCAGTGGTTTCTGGATTAGATTTCCTGAATGGCCCTATGAGGAATGAGTGCAAAAGTGAGAGAAACATAGACTTTAGCCTTCTGCGGATATCACACATTCCTTATTTGTTGCCAGGAACTGGGTTGCTACAGTGACATGGACACGAGTCTTCCCCTATGTATCTGGCTAGTGTGCTTTTATTGGGTGCGGACCCCTTGCCCCATATAGACCTGCCTTTCTTTGATGTGTCACCCACGTCAAGATTGCTACTTCTTCAGCCTCTGACAGAGCATAGCTGCTCTACATCACTGCTGTGCCATTGTGAACACTGTGCTCAGATTTCCATCACTACCAAAAGTAAAAGCCAAGTTGCACTAATTAATTGAGGCACTGAACTCCTTCAGCAACTGCATTGTGGCGCAGCAGTAGAGTTGTGGAACTCCAGCCTTACAGTGGAAGAGACCCAGGTTCGATTCTGACTACAGGATCTGTCTATATGGAATTCGTACATTCGCATCCTGTGACCGCGTGGGCTTTCTTCAGGTGCTCCTCTTTTTTCCCATATATCAAAGACGTGCAGGTTTGTAGGATAATTGCCTTCTGTAAATGGTCTCTAGTGTGTAGGATACTAGTGTTTTGATGATCGTTGGTCAGGGCAAACTTGGTGACCTGAAATGCCTGTTTCCACGCTATATCAATCCGAAACCCTTTTCTGTTCCACGCCCTCTTCCTGACTTGAACAGTTACATAATCATATAAAAATAAAATAATATAACAACTCAAAATGTCTTCATTGCATTTTTAGTTAATTTATTTCATGTGGATTAATTAATATCTTCTACAACAGTCACTTAAAATAATTATTTTCCGAGAAAAGTCACATTAACCTCCACAACTTCCTTATGCAACAGCTGCAGAGCATCACAGTGCAATAGTAATTAGACATTATGAAAGCTTGAGATTTAATTAGTTAATTTCAACTGTCAGTACATGGTCATCAATTCGCAAATAATTGCAGAAATATATATTAAACCAGGAATTGTGCAATCCACGGGGACTACCCTTTGGTGAGATATTAAAATGCAGCTGTATCCCTCTTGTTGCTATTTTGGTAAGGACCGAGATCAAATTATCCATATTTCACAAATGGTACCGATAACTTTGGAAAGACAGATGGGGATCCGGGGGATAATACTAAATATTGTGTTTTTTGTTCTTATCTAGTCTTGAGTAATAGAACTTGCTTAAAACAATTGACTAAGTGCAACCGAAGACTGACTGCCGAAGAACAAAATATATTTTCATAATATTGAAAGAATGGGATAACAGGCACTTTTTGTCCTTCAACAGCATTCCATGGGTAGACATGTAAGTAACTTTACTCTGGAGTTTTCATTTTGGAATTATTTCTATTGCTATGTGCATTCTGTAAAAGATAAACGACACAACTGCATTATTACATGAAGGTGTTTGTAGATTACACCATACTTGAGCACTCCCTCAGACACTGCTACATCCAGTGGCTGAGCAGCTGGCAAGATGTGTCTCTCAAGTATGGAACAATGCATTGGTCTGCCTTATGCTGCCAGCCAGCAGTGCTCTGTGGAATTAGTCTAATTTAGTTTAGTTTAGGCTACCGAGGTACAGTGAAAAGCTTTTAACGTTTGCTAACCAGATAGCGGAAAGACAATACATGATTACAATCGAGCCATTCACAGTATGAAGATACTTGATAAGGGAATAATATGAATAAGGTTTAGTCCAAGATAAAGTCCAGAAAGGTCTGATCAAAGATAGTCCGGGGATCTCCAATGAGGTCGATAGTAGTTCATGACCGCTCTCTAGTTGTTGGTAGGGTGGTTCAGTTACCTGGCAACAGTAGATACTTGTAGGTTACAGTTCTGTGCAATTTAGCCCAATGTCAACATCTTAGAATACATGGTACCAATATCCTCTTGACTCCACACACTAACCATACATACTAGAAAGTACCCAATGACTGAAATTTAAATGAATGGTAATATAATTTAGAAATTCGCTAGAATTTAGAAGATTAAGGGGGGATCTTATAGAAACTTACAAAATTTTTAAGCGGTTGGACAGGCTAGATGCAGGAAGATTGTTCCCGATGTTGGGGAAGTCCAGGACAAGGGTTCACAGTTTAAGGATAAGGGGAAAATCTTTTAGGACCGAGATGAGAAAAACATTTTTCACAGAGAGTGGTAAATCTCTGGAATTCACTGCCACAGAAGGTAGTTGAGGCCAGTTCATTGGCTATATTTAAGAGGGAGTTAGATGTGGCCCTTGTGGCTAAAGGGATCAGGGGGTATGGAGAGAAGGCAGATAAGGGATACTGAGTTGGATGATCAGCCATGATCATAGTGAATGGCGGTGCTGGCTTGAAGGGCCGAATGGCCTACTCCTGCACCTACTTTCTATATTTCTATGTTTCTATAATATAACTGAAAATGGTCAATGAATGTGGATTAATTCTACGTAGGCTAATACTCTACAGACATAATTCAAAGCAATCAAACCCAGTACATCCAAAGGCATCTTGAAAATTATGTGCAGCAAACAAGAATCTATCTATGTCCAAGGAGGTTCATGTTCACTTCTGATGTACACATGCATTGTTTTTTTTGCTCACAGGATCAAATATTAGGGCAGGTTTTCCTGCTCTCTGTGTACGTAGATAATAGGTTGCAGAGGCGGTGCTCAGAACAAAATAAAGGAGCTTCAAATCTGACAAGACTTGAGTGTAGGAACTGGGACATGTGCATTCATCTTTTTACATCCAGTCGCTCCTTTGTTCCAAAATACAATGAGAGAAAAATGTTTACCCTGGTATTTTGTGTGGTGAATATAACATTTCTACGGGCAAAACACATTAGATTATGTGTATCAAAATGCTGTAGCATCACCTCAAAGATAAATGCAATGAGATTATTTTTAATGGGAGAACTTTTAATAAGAACTTTTGAAACTTTGTCAGCACCAGAAACATGGCAACTCTGTGTACAGCCTGGGTGAAGTCTGCTGTATGATTTTAACAAATTGTATGCAAAACCAAAAATATTCACTGTGCCTAGGTCCATGTGACCACAAAGTATCATTGAATAGAATATTTTATAATTTATCCGTACCACTTTTCAAACCAGTTACCTCCAACTGGAAGGTGCAGAAATTTTGACATTTGCTGGCAACACTTTAAAATTCATTAAAACTTCAGAATTGCATCAACATGCATTAAATAGTTCAATCAAAATAAAACTGAATATTAGATATTTACAATTGAAAGATTATGTTAAATCACATACACAAGAATACAGAATTAGAGAGCCAGAGATTCTAGATGAATGTTTGAATTAACATCCCAATACAGTCAAATTAATATCATATATTTACAATGTTCTGTTAGATAGTGAGAATCCGTCGACAGAATCACATAGACAAGCATGGGAAAATGAATTTGTTCAACCCATAACGAAAGATATTTGGGTTGAAAGCCTACAACATATACATCAATGATCGTTAAACGCCAGACATTCTTTAATACAATTTAAAATATTACACAGATTGTATTATTATAAAACAAAATTAAACAGAATTATTCCTAATATCTCTCCTATCTGCGATAAATGTCAATACTCTGAGGCTAATTTAACCCATACTTTTGTAAATTGCATAAAAATTAAAACATTTTGGGTGAATATTTTTTAAATTATTTCCGTAGTGGTTAATATTCAACTGGATCCCGATCCTAAATTAATAATATTGGGCATATCTGAACAATACCTAAAACTGACAATAAACCAAAGAAATTTCCTGGATTATAGTATAATAACTGGGAAAAAACTAATATTAAAATTTTGGAAAAACCCTGCATTCCCTACAACTAAAATGTGGATTATGGAGATGTCGGAGACCTTAAATCTGGAAAAAATTAGATTTGTTTTAATCGACAAACCTGGATTATTTATTAGAATATGGTCCCCGTTCATAGATTATTTGAAGGGGTAGAATGGGCCAGCGCTGAGGCTCGACGGAAGCTTGAACCCAGGACTAGACGAATAGTTTTGTTTTCTGTACCTACGGACCTATCTCCTAAGTTGTATTATAAAATTAAAAAATAAAAATAATAAATTCAAAAAAATAAATAAATAAAACTGAATAAAAACAGACTCATTAGATAAGACTCAAAGGCAGCCAAGTAAAGCAAAAATAAGCAAGCTCTTCTATTAACTGCACTCATTCTAAATTGTCTTTGTCTTTGCTTATAATGTTCATTCTATTATTCAATTATGACTATGACAGTTATTACATAAGAATATTGCATATTGCAAAAGCATTGTAAATGTTAATGGAACATAATAATTTTTTTTTTTTAAACCATAAAATAAGCTGCATTGACGTTAAAGTTTTGGAAAGTTTGAAAGCAACATTGTGTGTTTAATTTAATCTAGTATATCAGTTAAATGTTAAATTAATTAAAATGAACTGGGCATTGGTAATGTTTCTCCTGTGATTTCAGTCAGAGAAAACTTGGGTTCATTGAATAGATGATAAACAATGCAGTTGAACTTTCTTAATTGAAGGCAGAAGATCAGAATAAATAGCAAAATGCTCCAACCAGAAGAAAAATAACCTCTCGTGATCTGTTGAACAAACTGCTGCAAGCCGTATTTCTGAAAGATATGAAATAGGATGATTGCAGTGGTAATATTTAATGGCTAAAATAAATCTACCTTTTGCTGGGATTTTAGAAGAGGGCTCTTCCTCACAGAGATCAGCGCCATTGTGACTTTTCCATGTGAAGATCATCAGGGTGATCTTGGAGTGGGACCACAGAGTTTTTCTTCTGAGGCAGAGTTACTATTTGTAGACTGCTCTGCTTTGCAGGACAACAGTTTGCGGCACTGTGGCCAGTGGTCGAGTTGCTGCCGTACAGCACCAGAGGCCCGGGTTCAATCCTGACTAAAGATGCTGTCTGAATGGAGTATGTGCATTCAACCTGTGATCGCGTGGGTTTTCACCAGGTGCTCCAATTTCCTCCCACATTCCAGACGTACAGGTTTGTAGGCTAATTGGTAAAATTGTAAATCATCCTTAGTGTATGAAGGATAGTGTTAGTGCATGGGGGTCACTGTGGACTCAATAGTCCGAGGGCCTGTTTCCACGCTGTATCTATAAACTAAACTAAACTGAACTGTGAAGCCTAGAATTCGATGATGTCCATGGGGTCATAAATATTAATGCAGCCACAAGAGTTCCACATAAGGCAAATGCAAGGTAAAAGCCAGTTTGAAGAGAATTCACACGTTATAATATTCACCTTTCTGAATTTCCAACCCTAACTGTGAATTAAAACAAATGGGAATTTGCTAAATCTCAGTACACACAATAATAAACAACACCAATATCAATGGCAGAGTGGAGCGCGAAGGGTGTCAGTATAACGTGATGGGCTGGCAGGCAACAGGGGCTGATAGGTGATAAATGGACAGAGGCATTATGGTTCATGGGCAGATAAAGCCAGGTGGGGAAGGGGAGGGTGAAGTTAGAACAGAGACTACGGGAGGAGGAGTGGGGATGCAGAGGCAACAAGAGCTGGTAGTACACCAAAGAAAACAAGGAGGCAAATAATAGATCCTCGGGGAAAACTCAGACAGTAATAGTCCTGGAACAGGAGAAATTACTGCAGCCTATACCCTGGCTACAAGCTGATAGATAAGATTGGAACCAAATGAAGCTAATTTCATCCAGATGTACATCTCACAATATATTTTTTATGAGGAGTAATAGCTATTTTTGGTATTTTGGAAATGAATGCTGCAAGATTAAAGCAAGTTTCTTCTTTCCTTCATTGAGTGTGTCAGTACGCAACTATCAGTAAGCAGCATCTGTGATGTCATGCATTGTGAAGCTCTTGTAAATGTGAGTGTTGCACAGGTTTAACTTGTAGGCTGCCACTTGAATGGCTGCCCTACTGGGTGCGAGGGTTGCAATGAAAAGAGCTGTTCGGACTTCCTACACTAGCTCCCAGGCCACGAAGACAAGCTACACAGAGTTATCATTGTGTCCCACAACATTTTGGACAATATACACTGGTTTTCTAGGCAGGGTATCCTATACAGGACAGCCAACATCAACTTGAACTAATATAGTGGACTGATCATTCCAATGTTCAACTATCAAACGTTGCTCCATTCAGCAACTTAGCCACGAAATAATCTTACAGCATTAGGTTTGTCGACACTTCTTCCTCCATCCCCCAAAGGAGACCCTACAAAGACTACTTATTATTCTAACTACATATTGAGATTTTAAGAGAGGCACAGAGACACAGATGGTACAGCCGCTGCTTCAACGCCAGAAACCCTAGTTGATTCTGACTTCGGGAGCCGACTGAGTGGCGTTTGCACGTTTTTCCTGTGACCTCCAGTGACTCCAACTCTCCCGCTTTCGGCGGGAGATCGCCCGCTGAAAGGGCATTTTCGCAAAATCTCCCGCTCTCCTGCTTGAGATATAATTTCTCCCGCCCGAGCGGGAGATTTTGCGAAAATGCCCTTTCAGCGGGAGAGTTGGAGTTCCTGTGACCTCATCTGGTTTCTTCCAGGTACTCCAGTTTCCTCCCACATTCCAAGGACGTGCAGGTTTGAAATTTAATTGGTCCCTAGTTTGTTATGAGTCAAAAGCAGGATAACACAGAACTAGTGTGAATGGATGATCAATGGTCAGCATGGGCTCAGTGGGTCGAAGGGCCTGCTTTCATGCAGTATCACTAAACTAAAACTTCATTTTTGTTCACAAATATTTTAAGAGATCCCACCGCTTAAGTTTTTTGAAAGTATTTAGAGATTGAATTGCCCTCGTTTTATTCATGCCCTTCGTGAGACAAGTTTCTTACATTATAAGCAGCACTTTGGGTGTATTCTGCATTTTATTTTAATGAGCTGTAACAGTCAATATTATTGGAAAAGCTAATGTTCTACATCTACAGGTTTAATAACAAGTAAAGAAAGAACACTGCAGCAGGAGGTTAATGATTGTGTGCAATGCCAAACAAAGCCTCCTAATCATTATTAAGTGCAAACCTTTCAATGCACCTTTTACTGCAATAATTTGCCACTTCTTACTCATATAAATAGCTGCATTTTGAAAACTGGGTAAAGCGATTTCACATCATATGTGAGCAATAAAGCAGGACGTTATGTTCATAAATTTAAGTGCCTGAGTTGAATGATGATTCTGAAAACAGTCCAGCTACATCAATACATTGCATTTACAATATTGATCATCCATATTCTGTTCAACTCTTTGTACCTCAGTCATGCTGTCAGAGTTTGATCTCCTTAGTACGGGTCATAATGTATAGATTTTCTTGATCAATTATTTTAAAGGCTGAATGGACTATTATTATTACACTAATGCAAATGCTCTTATTCCTCCATTTGCTAGCACATCGACAAAAAAAAAAGAGAATTAACGGTCATTGGAGAATTATCCTACAATTTGTGTTATTGTAACTATAAAAGGTTAGAAGCAAAATAAATGTGTGTGAAAATCAACAGTAAATTAAAATAACCCTGCACTTATCACCTACTCTCTGAGGTTCAGGTCTTTGGACATTCTTGTTTATGTGTGGTGGTTTGATTTGAAGTGCTCTATGGTACCATTGGCATACTTGGGTAATAACCTGAGCCCATTGAGAATACACAGCAATTTCCAAATGCCCAGGAGCTTCAAAAGAAAAATGCAGCTGCACTTGCAGGAAGTGTACAAAAGCCTGTTAGAATGAAGGTTCTGTTTATTAAGCCAATGTGGATGCCTGCCATCTGTACAACACAGAGGATTAAGTGTACTGTGAAAACACACTGAAATTCTCTACTGCCATGCTTTCCTTAAGCCAGTTTTGTTTCCAGGACCTAATAATATTGTGCTTTTACTGATATTCAATCCATGAATTTATTGAATAAAACCCACTCTGTGTGAATCACCTGTCAGAAATGAACGTTCCAAGATAAATAATGCAACTTTTAAACATAAATGTATTCCCAATGCAAGCAGTGGTGGCTTTAAGGTTTTGGCTTTGAGTTCAGTATTATTTTAGATTGCATGCTTCAAAGATCCCAGAATGCGAGTCAAGAAACATATGCATGACTTAAGTTATGATTGAAGGATTGGTTAGTTGGCTCCCATAATTAAGATTGCTGGAAATCAAAATTCAATTCATACAGAAACGTTGGCCTGGATTTTACCGTCCGGGCGTGGGTGGGTTTGAGTGAGTGAAGGTTAAATGTACTGAAAGTGACAGCACATCAGGAAGCTACCGAAACGCACTGGTTTTTGCATTTAACCTGGGCGTGTCAGGTTATGCGAGAGCAAACCCTTTGGGAGAGGACAGTTGCTGATATCTCATTAGGAGTGTAATCTAACAAGGGTTTCACATTTCAAATAATTGTGCGTGGGAACTCACCAGTGAAAGCATTGAAGACTTGCCAATCTACAGCACATTGGCATCAAATGTGTAGTCAACCTGACAAGCAAATCAGTCAACAAGTACAGCAGCCTCACCGTTAGATCCTGGAATGGCAGAGAGCTGTTCTAACATATTCACAGAGTGAGGTTGCCTGGAGCATTTAGAGCATTTTTACAGCTTCAGTTTAAATAATATCTTTTGAGATATTTTTGAGATATTTTGGTGCAAATGGCATTTTGCAGCTGGCAGGATCCATCGGCAGGGTACTGTTCATATTGGCATTCTTGGAACAAGGGAAGACTAAGGTCAACACCAACAAATTGATGTGTAGGAGGAAACTGCAAATTGATGTGTGGGAGGAAACAGCTGTAGTAACAGTGGGACAGGCAACATCTCTGGAGAGAAGGAATGGGTGACGTTTCGTGTCAAGACCGTTCTTCAGATTAGTTAGGAAAACGGGAAACGAGAGATATAGACAATGATGTAGGGAGATAAAGAACAATGAATGAAAGATATGCAAAAAAGTAATGATGATAAACGAATCAGGCCATTGTTAGCTATTTGTTGGGTGAAAATGAGAGGCTGGTGCGACTTAGGTGGGGGAGTGATAGAGATATGGGCCTGTCCCACTTAGGAAATTTTTTAGGTGACTACAGGCGACTGCTGCGAAATTTTCAACATGTTGAAAATTTTTCGGCGACTGTGGCGACAATTTTTGCTGTCGTAGGTTGTCGTAGGTTGTCGTAAGGTGGTGTCATAGGTTGCCTAAAGAGTCACCTAAGTAGGACAGGCCCTATAGAGAGTGAATGCCAAGGTTACTTGAAGCTAGAGAAATCAATATTCATATTACTGGGCTGTAAGGCAGCTTCAAGTAACCACGGCGTTCACTCTCTCTCTCCTTCTCCTACCCAAATTGCATCTGTTTCTCATTTTCACCCAGCAAACAGCTAAGAACCAACAACTTGATACTGGATTACCTCCAGCTGCACACACAGGACCTTGCAGGAGACCATTTTTGTCACACGCATGCACATACAGAGAGGCTTCCTCCGGAGAGATTTCTGCTCTCACCTTTCTCAAGCTCCATCTCTGACTCCTCCCTCCCTCTGGATCTCTCCATCTCTATCACGGAGGATGGGCCAGCCACAAACAGCTATTGCAAGCTCAAAGATTGCAACAGAATTTAAACATCAAAAAAAGATCACTGATGCTGCTAATCTGAAATAAAACAAAACATGCTGGAAAAGCTCAGCAGGTCAGCCAGTTCTGTGCAAAGAGAAACTGTTAATGTTTCATATCTCCTTCAGAGATCCTGTGATGAATATTAACTGTTTATCTTTCCACAGATGCTGCTTGACCTGCTGTGTTTTTCCCTGTATTTTTCTGTTATATTACAGGTTATGCTTTCTCCCAGACTCTTATAAGAGTTGATAAATAATCAACAGCTGGGCCAGAAAAACTCAGGGCAGTGCAGTGGCACAGTGGTAGAGCTACTACTTCACAGCACCAGGATCTGGGTCCAATGCTGATTACGAGTGCTGTCTGTATGGAGTTTGTATGTTCTCCCTATGACCTGCACGGGTTTTCTCAGAGATATTTGGTTTCCTCCCACACTCCAAATACGTACAGGTTTTTTAGGTTAATTGGCTTGATATGAATGTAAAGTTGTCCCTAGTGTTAATGTGCAAGGATCGCTGGTCGGTGCGGAATCGGTAGGCCGTCGGGGCTGCTTCCACACTGTATCTATAAAGTAAACATAGTCACAGTCATTAAGCCATACAGCATGGAAATAGGCCCTCCGGCCCAATTTGCTCATGTCGGCTATGATGCCCACATATAATAGTCGCACCTGCATGCGTTTGGCCCATATATCCCTATAAACCTTTCCTATCCATGTACCTGTCCAAAGAGGATGCCTGCAAATGTCTTTGAGGGACAGGAGAATGGCCTAGGGAGGAAATAGACATAATGCAAGACAGTACAAAGCTATCATAATGCTAAATATCCTTCTTCATACTGCTGACTCCATCCATGGGAATGGCTGAGCGTTGGTCTCTGTTACCAGTCAGCTGGGAAGCTCCCACCTCTGCATGTTGAACAGGTATACATCAAGTCATCCTCATTATTTGGGGCTATCATAGTTATACAGCATGGAAATAGGACTTTCAGCCCAACCCATCCATGCTGAGCAGAATGTCTATCTGGGCTAGTCCTGTATGCCTGCATTTGGTCCAAATCTCTCTAAACCTTTTCTATCCACTTGTCGCTTCTGGGGCCCCTCCGGGATTAGGGTCCCTGAAGCTTAACCTTCATTAGTTTCATAGTAGATCTGCCCCTGATTTCCAGATATAAAATTTCCATGCAAATAATAAAATGAAATTGAACATGTTCTAATCAAGTCCACTGAACATAACTGATGAAGTGCAAAAATAATATTAACATGTTTCCTGGGTTAAAAAGTTAGCAAAAGTAATTCTACTGAATCAACTCTATCAACAGAGTGTAGATCTTTTTAAATCTTTATTATTGTAATAAAGGATTTTTAGGCCATGGGGCTATTTTATAACCTGGGAAGGCAATGATCCTTCTTTACCAGAATTCATTTCAGATATTTTTCCAGCCATATGCCCCTTGCATTTTCCTCCAAATGCTCTAAACATATGTTTTTTTTCCTTGGAATGAAATAGTCCAGGAACTCCTATCCTTTCGGATAGCGGATTGGTTTGCAGGCCAGGCTTATTTCTTTAGCTTTCAGCAATGCCACTGTTGTATGCATTCAACTGTTGTGACCTGTTTATTTATCATTGAACAGCAATCAAAATTCATACTTCACTCAAACATTAGGAATACTCATTATCAACAACTCAATTTTTACCAGTATGTGGCTATCACAAATGGATTTCCATTGAATGTCAGTGGTGTGAAGGGGCAATTGTAATCTATTACTGCAGCCACAGTAACTGCAGGCATTCATGATTGCTTATATGAAAGGCATATTGAATGAATTGGCTCAATTCTCACATTGAGCACATTTTCCAACTTGTATTTTCAAATGCTAAAATAGGTAACTCCATAAGATTTGAAATTGCGCCTAGATCTTTTATTATTTTTGTACAAATATAAATCAGAAGAGTTGGAACAAATTGACTTTGAAGTGAAAGTTTCACTGTATAAAAATGAAAGCACAGAACAGAAATAAATGAAAGCGAGCTAACTTTTGACATAGATTTTGGCAATTGCATGAGAGAAACTAGTGCAATCTGGATCTGTGGTCTGTTCGCTAACATAGCTGTTCAATAACTGTGCTGCACTCTGCAAAATCCGCTCCAGAATGAAGGCACCAGATGTGAACTATCAGTGGATAAGCCAAGAAAAAGTACTTTTCTTGTAACAGCATCAAAGAAAATATAATAGCTTGTGGCAACCTCGTAACAGTTTTAAAGAAAAATATATGCCGTACTGACCTTTTAAAATATGCTAGCTTTCCTGTTTTACTTGAGATCAAATGTTGCACTATGTGAAAGGATGACTCATGCACTGATGTAGGCATTGGTCCCACTGCTAAGTCCATGGAGCCCATACTTTTAGATGGGCAATGTGGTCACCTGAAGTCACCAGCCAGCCCTATGAATATGGTTTTCATAATTACGTTCCAAAAAGCAGCATGTGCTGGAATTGCCTCAACAAGGATCTTGCACTGTACTCACTAATGAGAGATCACTTTGAAAGAACTACATTTTTTTAATGTATCCATTCTGTTTCTCCTTGTCTCACACCTCTAAACCCCCTCCTGCTCTCAATTAGTGCTGATAGCTCAGCCCAATAATTTTGATAAGTCTCAAAAACTATATTCTGCAGATCTTTTTAAATCTCAGACTAATGTTTGCTCTAGTAATACCATATTTCTACCTAAAAGATTCAATCTAAAATACAGAAGCAGTTGTGTGCTTAAAAGTCAAGAGAGAACACAGCCTCAGAATAAAAGGAAATGCCTTTAGAGAGGGGATGAGGAGTACTTTTTTTAGTCAGATGGTAGTGAATCTGTGGATTCATTGCCGCAGACAGCAATGGAGGCCGCGTCATTGGGTATTTTTGGCAGATACTTGATTGGTAAGGGTGTCAAGGGTTATGGGGAAAGGGCAGGAGAATGGGGTTGAGAAGGAAAGATAGATCAGCCATGACTGAAGGGCGGACTAGACTCAATAGGCCGAATGGTCTACTTCTATGATTTATGAGCTTATGAACATTCACATTCTGTGCAACCTGACAGAATAAGTTTCTGTCTTCCCTAAATTGGTTCCATTCAGAATATCCTCCATCTCCCTGAATCAATGCAGGTCCAACTTCCAAGTCTCTGAAAAGCCTGATCTTGGGCCAAGGAGGTATGCAATTTCATATTGTCTCACTTCCAGGCTGGAGCACGGTTTGTGGCCGCTCCATGCAGCTGCCACGCACTGCGCTCCATCAACTCGGCCCGGACCTACAATACTCCATGACCCGTGACCACAGGAAATGCACCGTTTTGGTCCTGTGGAGTTCACTCTCAAACTGTATCTGGAATTCTGTCATATTGTGGTCAAGGAATTATTAACCACAAGATCTCCTATTAACCCTTCCTCATTAATCATTACCAAATGTAAAATACCTCATTCCCTGGTAAGGTCCGTAACATAGACACAAAGAGCTGGAGCAACTCAACGGGACAAGTGGCATCTCTGGAGAACAAGAATGGGTGACGTTTCGGGTCAAGACCCTTCTTCAGATCTGACCCAAAAGGTCACCCATTCCATCTCTCCAGAGATGCTGCCTGTCCCGCTGAGTTACTCCAGCTTTTTGTGTCTATCTTTGCTTCAAACCAGCATCTGCAGTTCCTTCTTACACATAAGGTCCGTAACATACTGTTTTCAGAAAAATCATTGATGCACTCCACTAATTCATCTTTACCAGTTTAATTTATCCAATTAATATGTAGATTAAAATCTCCCATGTCTGGGGGATCTCTTCTTTCCCTCTTCCCTTCTGGCAATGCAGGATGACACATTAGTGCAGCTAGTAGAATCTCTGCCTCACTGGGCCAGAGACCCATATTTCATCCTGACCTCGGCTGCTGCCAGTATGGAGTTTGCATCTCCCTCCCACATTCCAAATATGTACTGGTTGACAGGTTAATCATCCACTAAATTGCTCCTACTATGTAGGTGAGTGGCAGAAGTTGATGAAAGTTTAGTTTACTTCAGTTTACTTTAGTTTGGGTCAGAGCTACAGTGCGGAAACAGGCCCTTCGGCCCACCAAGTCCACACCGACCAGCGATCAACACACACACTAGGGACAATTTACATTTATGCCGCCAATTAACCTGTATGTCTTTGGAGTGTGGGAGAAAACTGAAGATCTCGGAGAAAGCCCACGCAGGCCACGGGAAGAACATTAAAAACACCGTACAGGCAAGCACCCGTAGTCAGGATCAAATCGGGCTCTGGAGCTGCATGACAGTAGCTTTATCGCTACGCCACGGTGCTGCACAAAGTTGATGAGAATGTGGGGAAAATATAAAATTGAATTAATGTAGGATTAGTGTAAACAGGTGGTTAATGTTCAACATGGACACGACGGGTCAAATGGTCTGTTGCTATCCAGTTTCTCTCTATGACTATGATTTAAACACATCTCTCTGGTGAAGGAATTATTCACTTGAGCCTCTATCAATTTATGCTACATTCACTGCTCTCATGTGGATCACCTCTACTTTACAGAAGCCAAACACAGATTTGGTAACTGCTTTGTAAAACATCTGTATTGTCTGTCGCTTTAATTCTCCATATTACTCCCATTCTTATATTCATTATATATTTCCTTGTGATAATGAAGGCAGTCGTTCAGTCCATTACATCCACGCCTGCTCCCAAAGAAATGTCATCAATCCCATTCCCCATTTTGTTTCTCTATATCATATTCTCTCACACGTCCATTAATATCCTAGATAGACACAAAATACTGGAGTTACTCAGTGGGTCTCTGGAGGAAATGGATAGGTCACATATCGGGTTGGGACCCTTCTTCAGACCCTTTTATTATGCTCATCAATCAGTTCAAAGAAGGATCCCAACCCAAAACATCATTTTTCCCCAGTGGTGCTGCCTGACCCGCTGTGTTAGTCCAGCAGTTTGTGTCTACCTTTGGTATTAACCAGCATCTGCAGTTCCTTTTTATTATATTCCATTAACATCCTCTTGATTTTCTCATCAGCCCTGCACTGGGGGTAAGTTACAAGCGCCAGTGAAACTACTGCCACATCTTTGGAACATGGCCACTTGAGGGAAAGAACAAGGTCATAGGGAAAATGCCCCAACTGTAGAGGAACAGCCTATCATCTCCTGACTTGATTCTTTATCATTAAATTCAACAACTCCAGATAAATAGTCTTTCTGGTTTATTTCAGAATTGACCAGTTCTGATCGATGGTCATCAACCAGAAACATTGACTGTGATTCTATCTCCATGATACCTGCTGATTAATCCAAGCATTCAGTGTTTCCACTTCAGACTTTCAGCATCACAAGTGTAAAGCTTACAGTTCAACACTTATTTGTATTTTCAATCAGTTCCTTCTATTTACATCTCCTCCATGTCGATTGTCTGTCATTTACAAGCCCACATCACCCTCTTTCAGGCGGAACCACCATTTATTTAGTCATTTAATCTCTTTTGTTCACTGCCATTTCACAGGCATCACATTTGAAATGTTCCTGTTTAGTTTTGTTTAGGGATACATCACAGAAACATGCCCTTCGGCCCACCGAGTCTGCGCCGACCAGCGTTTCCTGCACATTAAGACTGTCCTACACACTTATGGGACAATTTACACATACACCAAGCCAATTAACCTACATACCTGTACATCTTTGGAGTGTGGGAGGTAACCGAAGTTCCCGGAGAAAATCCATGCAGGTCACGGGGGGACTGTACAAACTCCATATAGACAGAACCTGTATTTGGGATTGAACCCAGTCAGCAACTCTTCTGCTGCGCCACCTTGCCGCCCACTGGATAAGCATTTGAAGAGAAGTAGCCTACTAGAGCTAAATAAGGGAATATACCTGAACAGCATTATTTTTTGGCTGGGTCAATCAAATGTCCTTCTGCACTGTGAATTTCTATGATTCTGTACCATAGTCACTAAGCCAAAGACCTCACCTGAAGCTTCATCACAGAAATCACATGGTTGAAACAAGCAGCTGACAACCACAGGAAATTACAGCTGAGCGTTAAATCACAGCAATAACATTCATGAAAAAAAGGATTGCATTATTTAAAAATATATATATATTACAATGTAGGGGGACATTTTTCTCATACTGTTTTTTTGCAGAATTTCATGATATCTAATGTCAGCATAAGATTTGACCACTCGCCCAGATATGGTAGAAATGTTTTAAAATTAATATAAATTACAAAATCCTTTCTGCCCTGAACTGCAGGTTGCTGCGTTGTCAGAAGGAAAGATGTGTAATTTCACCATTCCAAAAAGTAGGATTAACAAAGATTTTCATAATCGTTGAATTGCCATCTGGAGTTTTTGTAACACAGCGAGTCAAATTATCGAAAGGTCTTGACCCGAAACTTCACCCATTCATTCTCTCCAGAGATGCTGCCTGTCCCACTGAGTTACTCCAGCATTTTGTGTCTACCTACCGAAAGGTCCTGTTGCATAACTGAGATAAATGGCCAGATAATTCTCCATTTAGTGATTTTGGTTAAAGGTTAAATGTTGCTTAAGTTATTGGGCTGATCCCAGTCTCTCCTGCCATTCTGCTGCCATGGGATCTCTTACATCCACCAGAGGGGTCAGGCAAGATTTTGGCTTAATGTTTATTCAGCTGTGTACTCATATCTATTTCTCCTTATTAAGTGCACTTCCATTGCAAACTATATACTGCAGTCTATACCCGAGAACTATATTCTGCACTCCGTTCCTTTCCCTCTGATCTACCTATTGTACTTGAGATTGGCTTGACTGTATTTATGTATAATATTATCTGATTTGACTGAATAGCATGCAAAACATAGCCTCAGAATAAAAGGACGTATATTTAGAAAGGAGATGAGAAAGAATCTCTTTAGTCAGAGGTTGGTGAATCTGTGGAAGTCAATGGATATATTTAAGGCGGAGATTGACAATTTCTTGATTAGTACGGGTGTCAGGAGTTATAGGGTAAAGGCAGGAGAATGGGGTTGAGAGGGAAAGATTGGTCAGTCATGATTGAATGGCGGAGTAGAGTATATGGGCCGAATAGCCTAATTGTGCTCCTAGAATTTATGAAGTTATGAACACAAAGGTTTTTACTGTACTTCAGTGCACGGACAATAGTAAACATAAACCCATTTGATGTTCTATATTGAAGGAAACAAATCCAAATTAGTGACTGCCCTGCAGTCGAGGTCCACATGAACCTTTTGTTCCCTTCAGCTAAACCACTGCTGCCTTCCAACCCATAGGCTTATCTGGCTTCCCAATCTGCACAAGAAGCAGTCTCTGAAAAAGTTACTCCCTGCTGGATAACAAGAGCATCTGTTGCATTGAAGCTTCCAGCTAGACACGTCCAGAGCAATTCATCTTATTATGAAAATCACCATGGGTTTCGACATCTGAAGACCCATCAGTGTTTTGAGTTCTAATTTAGCCCCCAGTTGATTTCCTTTAAATGAGAGACACTAATAAAAGATTTGTTACATTTATAACTTTATTAATTTATTCAAATATTTCAACTGCAAATACAATGGATAGAATAAATATTATTTTGTTCTTTTGTATATTATTTGGCTGACTCTCTCAATTAAAGTTCACAGGAGTCTGATTTCTATTCCATTTCATTAGCCAGGCCATTTTACCCAGTCAGCAACAACAAAGGCAGACAGCTTAACAAGGACCCAAGGGTTCAATCCCAGTGGATAAAATGGCAAATTGGCAACATGTTACCTAATAGATCAATGACACTAAGTGAATATGCCTCATATACCTTAATTTGTTATTGCCTTATCATTAACCATTAAAGTCCTGACATAATTGTATGAAAATGCGAGGGTTTTCTTAACTTTTGCTTGGGAATATTGGAATTTCCTTTTGTAAAGCTGCACAATCATTTCATTTCATTAGGTCAACTGCAGAATTCTCTCTGATACAGTTTGAAAGGTAGGGTGTGATCTGCTCTTTCATCTCCTATTGCACTCAGATAAACCTGACTTGGCTCATACATGGTAAAAAAGATCAGACACTGCCTGTCCCGCTGAGTTACTCCAGTATTTTGTATCTACCTTCGATTTAAACCAGCATCTGCAGTTCTTTCCTACAGACTCTGCCTGACGTCTCCATTAAGTGGTACAGCTGGCATTGCAAATAGTCATGTCAGAAGTCCTGAATGTAAACCCTATAATAAATTAAAGTTATTCATGTTGAAACTCAGAGGCTTACAGAAAATATTAAACAGGAAAGCTGGCATTCAATCAGTTCATGTGAGCATTTTGCTCCATTTGAACCTCTCACTTATTTTATCAAGCCCACTGTTGCATTCCACCTTACTGACTTATCTTGGATTAAACATATTGAGGGACGGGAAATGCTTTCATTTTGCTCATTCATTTTTCAGGATATGAGTATCACTACTGAGCATTTATTTCCCATTCCCAATTGATCGTGAGAAGCTGCAATTCCAAGAACTGAATTTTTAAGCAACTTCATTAGAAACATAAAAACATAAAAGCATAGGTGCAGGAGTACGCCATTCGAGCCAGCACTGCCATTCAATATGATCATGGCTGATCATCTAAAATCAGTAAAATGATTTCTTAGGATAGCTTCTAAAGTACTGACTCCTGCAGCCACAAACAATTTACTGCCACTACACCATCTAGGTTTCCTTAGCAGTGTTCACATGGCATATTTATAGGCCACCTTTAGTCTCCGCAAACTTGTCTTTCCGTAGTCTGACCACAGGTGCACAGTATAAAGTGGTGTGCAATATGCTCTAAACAGAAACATCTTCACCACATCTGTACACGCACCAAACTTATGCAAGAGAATATTCGCCTGTACATACAGCATATGTTGTTGCCTATAAATATCCTCATCACGTGTCATTTGTTCTGTAATAAAATGCCAAAGATATTTTCCCTTATTACAGACACCAAGATTATTGTCAGACAATTTAAAATCAGGAAATTTTAGACATTTATCCCCTTTGGTTCTACAGATCATAACAGCACTCTTACAAGCTTTATATTTGATATCATGCTCCATACCATACACAGAACATATAGTAAGGAACTGCTGGAGACCAGCGCTAGATGGACTAAAGACCACAACATCAGCTGCATACGTAATATGGTTCACTAAAATATTAGCAATCATGCACCCAGTATTACAGTCATTGAATTGCTTCAACAGATCATCAATATAAAGATTAAATAGCACTGGGGACAAAATCCCCCCTTATCTGACTGTTGCCAACCCCAAATGGGTCTGAGACACTATTGCCCCATTGTGTCAGACGACATCCAGTGTAACCAAAATGCTCACCGACTTAAACTGGAACTCCCTTGAAACCAGATGCCCGCTGCTCAGACTGACTACCCTTCATAAGATCATCAACCAGGGCATCAAACTCGATGCTGACTTGTACGTCATAGAGAAAACAACAAGATCCAGAAGAAGCCACAACAAGCAATTTGTAGTTCAACAACACAGATCTACTCCCTACATCCAGTCATTTTTCCCTGAAGCAATTTACCTCTGAAATGCCCTCCCACAATCCTCTGTTGACATGCCTACCTATGCAACATTCAAGACATCCATCCAGGACCACAGACTGCACAGCCCCCGCTAGACCAGACCCAATCTCATCAATTTCCAGTTTAGTCCCGGGTTGATGCTTTGGGAGTGAAGACCACAATGTACAAGGTGTATAGACAGACAGACAGACAGACAGACAGACAGACAGACAGACAGACAGACAGACAGACAGACAGACAGACAGACAGACAGACAGACAGACAGACAGACATGGAAACAAACAAGATGAGAGTTTTAGTGGTATATATATTAGACCAAGTCGGACCCATTGGGTCCCTGTCACAAGGGAGGCCTGGTCCCCCAACGCAACCTGTTCCCCCAACGCAATATTCTACCTCTCACCCATAGGGAGGCCTGGTCCCCCAATGCAACCCGTTCCCCAATGCAATATTCCACCACGCACCCGTTTCCCCAATGCAACCCGTTCCCCAACACAATATTCCACTACTCACCCACAGCCCCCAAATGCACAGGCGCAGCTCATTTCTCCTCATCTCCCAGCACTCCATTCCCCCCTCGTCACCCTCCCTCGTTTTAAACTTTTAAAAAAATCAAATTCCCTTGCCCTGACCTGCCCCTGCCCATTACAATGTTTCAATTCAGAGGAATTGTCCTGTTTTTGTAACATTGTAACGACCAGGGGAATTGAATTTTATACATTGTGAAAAGTTAAGTGAAAAGTTACATTTTTAAAGTATAAAATGTGAATAACTTGTAAAATATCTGAACGAAACTTTGATAATGCACGCCACAGCACAATAGTGAGTAAGATGGGCCATAAATTTTAGTGCTATTGTGTACCATTTTGGTGTAGGTCTGGGAGCACATGGACACGCAGAAACACACGCAGACAGAATCACAGGCATATATACTAGACCATGTGGGACATTTTGGGCCCCTGTCACATGGGAGTGCTGGGCCCCCAATGCAACCCGTTCCCCAATGCAATATTTGACCACTCACCCATTGCACCAACGGGAGTCCTACATATTCCAGCACTCACCCATGGCCCCCAAGTGTGCCGGGGCATATCCCCCAGCACTGCCTACCCCTCCTGTTGCTTGGAGGACTTTAAAAATAGTGCAATAGCACTTCCCCTTACTCCCCCAGCATCCCCCCCCTGTTCTGTTTTTAAAGGTTAAGCCCCTGTCTCACTGTGCGAGTTGACCCACGAGGTACCCCGAGTGATAGACTCGTGGCTGCCCACGAGACTGCAAGTGTATGATCAAGTGTGTGGCCGAGTTCCCACGGGTATGTAATTGCTGCGATGTTGCAAGTTCCTCTCCCGAGTTAGCAAGTTCCTCTCCCGAGTTAGCAAGTTCCTCTCCCGTTACTCTTGAGCCAACCGTGAATGAAGGTATGGTTTAATAAAGCAACAATGTTAAAATACATCTCCAGAGTTATTTCAGCGCGGCCGCATCTATTGATATGACCTACAATGGGAAAATGCGCATTCTACCAAGCATTTCTTGTTTTTTTATGTTTTTAAATACTTTTTTGCAATGGATCTCTATTTTAAATAATTTTAAAAAGGAAGCAGCCTGGGTGACTGACATTGAGCGGCCGTTGGGCCGACAGCAGACACACACACACACACACACACACACACACACACACACACACAGAGATACACACAGACAGCAGCTGGGTACACACACACACACACACACACACACACAGATAGACAGAGAGGGAGAGAGAGAGAGACACACACACACACACACACACACACACACACACACACACACACACACACACACACACACAGATAGAGCACACAGACAGCAGCTGGCCACCACTTCAGAGGAATTAAGCAGCGCGGGTGACTGAGCGGCCGCCAGGACCCACAGTACACACACACACACACACACACAGAGATAGACAGAGAGGGAGAGAGAGACACACACACACACACACACACACACACACACACACACACAGAGAGAGAGAGAGAGAGACACACACAGACAGCAGCTGGCCACCACTTCAGAGGAATCAAGCAGCTCGGGTGACTTTGAGCGGCCACCGGGACCCGACAGCAGACACACACACAGATACACACAGATAGACAGAGAGGGAGAGAGACACACACACACAACTCAGCGGACATGGCAGCATCTCTCGAGACCCTTCTTCAGACTTACCCGAAATGCCACCCATTCCTTCGCTCCAGAGATGCTGCCTGTCCCGCCGAGTTACTCCAGCATTGTGTGTGTCTATCTCCGGTGTGAACCAGCATCTGCAGTTCCTTCCCAATCCCACACTCTCGGCCCCGGGGGGTGGATGGAGCATCACACGTGGACACATCCCACCCACCACCCCAGACTTGCCCCTTCAGCAGGTCTTTAAGCCGTTCATTGAGACAGAGTGAAGCCACGGGGACAAGTGGCAGAAAGGCCGAAGATAGACACGAAATGCACTCTGCGGACAGGCTGCATCTCTGGAGCGAAGGAAAGTCTGAAGAAGGGTCTCGACTTCTATTCCTTCTCTCCAGAGATGCTGCCTGGTCCGCTGAGTTATAAACTCCAGCATTTTGTGTCTATCTTTGGTTCAGTCTTACGAGCAAAAGAACAGATTATTAAAGTTCCCACGGTACACTCACGAGACACTAAGATAAACGCACGGGGCCACTACGTTATTGCAACGAGTTAAAATGTTTCCATTTACACTTGAACTGACTCGTGGAAAAAACATGTTTGATTTTTTTCACGAGTTAACAAGTTTCCCGAGTACCTGCCGTTTCGATAAGTTGCTCGTGCGAGTTCCGACGTTCCCGCTACGTGATCACCACGAGTGAAAACTGTCTCGACTCTATTCCTTCTCTCCAGAGATGCTGCCTGGTCCGCTGAGTTATAAACTCCAGCATTTTGTGTCTATCTTTGGTTCAGTCTTACGAGCAAAAGAACAGATTATTAAAGTTCCCACGGTACACTCACGAGACACCGCACGGGGCCACTACGTTATTGCCGAGTTTAAAATGTTTCCATTTTACACTTGAACCTCGTGGAAAAAATCAAACCACGAGTTAACAAGTTTCCCGAGTACCTGCCGTTAGCGCCACGAGTCGATAAGTTGCTCGTGCGAGTTCCGACGTTCCCGCTACGTGATTGAAAACTCGGGGTCACTCGTGGGCCAACTCGCACAGTGAGACAGGGGTTTTACAAACTTGCTGGAAGGAAGGACTGAGTGTTCCTGGATTGCAACTTTGTTGCAAGCTGTTCCAGCAAGGATTTGGATAACTTGAATTTGTAAAGCTAAAAAAGGTTAGTAACTTGTAAAAATATAACATCAATCTGAACAAAACTCGCTGAAAACACACCACAAGACAATTGTGAGCAAGGTGGTGCAAATATTTTAGAGCTGTTGTGTATTGTTTTGGCGTAATTTTAGGATCTCACTCACACACTCACAGACAGACATCCAAACAACAGACAGACAGACAGACAGACAGACAGACAGACAGACAGACAGACAGACAGACAGACAGACAGACAGACAGACAGACAGACAGACAGACAGACAGACAGATAGATAGATAGACAGATAGATAGATAGATAGATAGATAGATAGATAGATAGATAGATAGATAGATAGATAGATAGATAGATAGATAGATAGATAGATAGATATGTGGAGAGTGGGGTTTCTTTGCACAGAGAGTGGTTGGTGACTGGAATTCGCTGCCAGAGAAAATGGTGGAGGAAAATACAATTGTGGTGTTTAAGAAGTTTTAGATAGGTACATGAATATGAGGGAATGGGGGCTGTGGATCATGTGTGGACAGATGAGATTACTTTTCTTGGCACATGTTTGGCACAGACATTGTGGGCCAGAGGGCCTGTTCCTGCGCTGTACTGTTCCATGTCCCGTGTTCTAACTCAGAAACAACATCTGTCCCATCTGTAACATCTAATCCTTATGGGTTCCTTCTTCTTGCCTTTTGTCACTCCAAATATATTTTCTTAAACCCCTGTTTCTGCAGCCAACCCAGTAGCTCTCTGTTGCACTACTTGTTTCCCAACTCCAGGCCTTGATATTATTTATTTAATAATTTTCCACCTCAACAAAGTCCCTTTAGAAGTCTAGATGAATCACATCCACAACAGTGATTCTCAGCCCACCTCAAAGAATTTAGAGAGGATTGTGAGAAGATTTTGACTCTTGATGACCACGCTGACCACTCGTTACTAGTGCAGCTTGTGGGTCATTGACCTCGGTGTTTCAGTGCAGTGTCCTCACAAAAAGTAAGACGAACAGTGAGAAAACAGCAACCTGAATTTGCTTTGGAAGGCACAGATTTTCATCCAAGTGAATGCACAGTTCGCAGCAAGACAATTAACAGGAGACTTCCCGGTACCATTAATGATGCAATAAAGACTGCTGTGTAGAAAGATAAAGCTGCCAAAATAAGAGCAGTAATTTAAGTCAATCAAAGGGCAGCAGATGTTTTGAAAAATAGATTTTTAAAGCCTTCAGGAACATTTCACAGCTGCAACCATCTGCAACAGAAGGGTGTTAATATTTGTCCTTAGGACTGTAATTTTTAACAGATAGCACATCCACTCTGTCAAGCTAGTAGGAAGGAATCTGAATGGACCAGGAACGGTGCAAACAACAGATCAGATTAGCCATTTGGTGTCACCCATTCAAAGGCAAAATAAACAGCAGACTGAGCACAGATATAATATTATGCTCAGGTGAAAGATTGCAAAAGAGGGTGAATTCTAAAGTATAGGCTGAGCAAAAATAGAATACAAAAAGGTGTGGTTTCTTCTTCATAGATCCATAGAAATCTCCAGTTATTGTAATAATGTACATGTGTTTTAGCCTCTGTAAGCTGCTCTCAGGCATTAATTACAAAACAAATTGTTACAAGACCCTACGACAAACTGTCTATCACTGAGGACACTTAACACTAAAACAGATGGATAATATGGAACTTTAGAAATAAAACAGAGAGTCCCCAAAATTGTCAGTAGATCAGACCATGTGATGTTACTGTTTGGGTCAATGATCTCTCGTCAGTTCTGTTTTGTTGCATCTTTGCAGATGCCGCCTGGTATGCTGAGCATTTCTAGCATCTCCATTTTAATTTGAGATGCCCAGCACCTGCACTTTCCTGCTTTGTGATTACTGCACATTTAGAATTTAGTTTTGAAGGACAAATGGCGCTGTTGGGTTAAAACAATTGAAACTATATTTTGCATCTCGGAATGCTGTACTTTTCCTGGGCATGTTCAATGTACCTTGTGCCTAAAATCGGAAGGCATTTGGGATCACAATCAGGAAATAATAATTTTGGACGTCATCTGATGACAGGTTCATTTGAAGCATTTCATGTTATTTCTATTCATCAAACACAAGACAGTTCCTATTAAACCACAGCCCAAACCCTCTTGATTCCTGAGGAATCTAAGATAACTCTTTCTGCACAAAAATCCATAATAAATGAAAATTTGATTTAAACAACATTTACAGGCTCAGCATCATTTGGCATGATGAGACTAAAGAATTGATTACATTAACTTCAACAAATGAAGGAATTGTCATTTCAATTCTTTACAAGTTGTGATATCAAGACAATGAATGAGGTAAAATTTGGAATGCAATCTGGATCCAATTATGTGCATTTTTATGAAAAGGAAAATATACTCACTTTAATAAGAATCATTTTGTATTGCTACTGGTAATAAATTAAATCACCAAGCTACTATTGACATCATATTTTGGGGGGGGGGGGGCAGGACTATAAAACCCTGGATGACTGGACGTGAGTCAGTCACTCTGGAAGATCGTGAGGGAGAGGCCACAACTGTGATTCTAAGCTGTGAATCAACTGAACTTTGAGTCTGAAATGTACTTGCAATAAATTATTTGTTAGCCCTTAATGAAAATGAAATTAGTTTGGCCTGCCCTGTGCTTGAAACTGCAATGGAAATGGAAATGAAATTAAAATGTAATGAGCTGTTTGGCCTGCCCTGTGCTTGAAACTGTAATGGAAATGGAAATGAAATGAAAATGCAATGAGTTGTTTGGCCTGCTCTGTGCTTGAAATTGAAAAGGAAATGGAAATGGAAATGAAATTAATTGTTTGGCCTACCCTGTGCTTGAAATTGAAATGAGTTGTTTGGCCTGCCTGAAACCACTCATTTCAGCCTAAAGGCCCCTATTGGCCAAGAAACCAGCCCCTTTTGCACAAAATGCCCATATTAGCCCAGGAGGAGCATTTTGGCCCAAAAGGCCTGTACCAGGACAGGGCGGTCCAGAAAAAGTGCCTTTCACTGAGATTTCACTCAGATTTTTGTTTTCAAGAGCCGCTTCGGGCCATCAGGCCTGTACTAGCTGAGGAGGTCCCTTTGGCCCATCAGTAAGTATTCACCCTGCAAGTATTAAACCTCACCCCAGTATTTTTCTCCCTCCCTTCATTGACTGAGTTGCCAGCCCACCAGGCCTGAGTGACTGAGCTGCCAGCCCACCAGGCCTGAGTGACTGAGCTGCCAGCCCACCAGGCCTGAGTGACTGAGCTAGCAGCCCACCAGGCCTGAGTGACTGAGCTACCAGCCCACCAAGACCTGAGTGACTGAGTTGCCAGCCCGCCAGGCCTGAGTGACTGAGCTGCCAGCCCATCAGGCCTGAGTGACTGAGCAGACAGCCCATCAGGCCTGAGTGACTGAGCTTCCAGCCCACAAATCCATTCGGCCCACAATGTCCATACCAGCCCTCTGGAAACCAGTCCCTTCGGCCATAACACCCATATTAGCGCTCCAGAAAGCCCCCCCCCCCCCTACTGGCCACCAATATTGTAATAGGTGGAGAGGTGGAATATTGCGTTGGGGGACCAGCCCTCCTGTGTGAACATGGGACCCAACGGGTCCCACGTAGTCTAGTATTCTTTAATTTCTATAAGATATTGCTGTCTCATGGAGACAAGCTGAAAATTTTGAAATAAAGTCTCCATATTTCTAACTACTTCCCACATGATCTGTATTAATAGATACAAATAAATTATTAGTAGCTGGTGACAACAAATCAAAGCACAGGTTTACTTAGAAGTATAAAATGCCAGAAACACTCAGTAGTTCAGGTAGCATCTGTGGAGAGAGAAAATTACTTTTCATCAGAACTGAATAAAGTTAAAAAATAAAACACGTCTAATGTTTCTGAGAAGTGTTGGGAGGTTGGGGAAGGGATGTTGACAGTAGGGAGTAGTTGACAGTGGACAGGTGTTTGGGGTGTGTGGAAGAAAAAAAGAACAAAAAAAGGTGCAGGATAGAGAGGAGACCATATACGCTGAATGTCAAATGGGCTTTATTCATTGTTAAGTCTTGAAGACTGCAAATTGCCTAGTCAGAAAATGAGGTGTTGTTCCTCAAGATTTAGTTATGCTTTATTCAAACATTGTTTGCGGCCAATGATAGAGGTACTGATTGAGTGGAAAATTGGGTCAGCAGTACTGATTGAGTGGAAATATTCTCCAAAGCGGTCACTTTTGGTTTCCTGAAGAGATCGGAAATGTGGTACACTAAATCAGTACAAGTTGCAGCAGATTGCTACTTCACTAGGAAGGTGTGCTTGGGAATGGTCATTTCCTGGGAATGCCAGGAAAATATGTAAAAAGCCAGGTGAAGGTGCCCTGAAAAGTTGATTGTGTGCTGCTAAAGATAGAAGAGTGCACCAGTATGTCTTGGGTGACCTTTTTCAAATGTACAATGATGGCTTCAGGTTGGATGGGTCAGAAATAGTTTAATGTGAAGGATGATGGAGTGGAAAGGAAGGACAAATTATTCTCTCTCTCTCTCTCTCTCTCTCTCTCTCTCTCTCTCTCTCTCTCTCTCTCTCTCTCTCTCTCATCTGTGCTTTAATAGTTTTTATGTCACTTTTAATAATTTAAGAAGAAACACATTGTAATCGTGCAATTCTTTTTGCTGTTGTGCACACAGGCATCTATTAAGCGAGCTAACATTAACTTCATACAAAGTTAAGGCCAAGGTGAGTGCTAATGACATAATTGAGAAAATAATTCGACAGTGTGACAGAAATGCTGTAGATTAACTAAGATTACAGTCATTCAAGTAGGATGCTTCACTGATCCTGTCACTTCAGATGTGCTTATAAATGCAGTTCTTCCCATTAACAGCTTTATTAAAAGAATCAAATAGACAGAAAACAATTATTGTACCATTCAATTTTACCTATGACAAAATGTGGCATTCTAGGGAACTCCTTTTCTGAATATGCAAAGATTGCTTAAAATGTTGCATATTAAAATAATCAATTTTAACCGATTACATGAAAAAGATTTTTATTGATATAATTAGTCAGATAAAAAAATATCATAGCACCCAGAGTGCCACTAAAGGTTACTGGTGGTTTCTCATATTTAGGCAGCGGATTGAAAAAAATAAATCTTTACTTTGACAATTGCCCAATGTGCAAATTTAATCCTCCACGGCAATTTTGATCAAAAGAATAATTTCTCCATTATTTCATTCCTGACCCAATTTTCAGTATCATTATCCAACCAACATAAATAGTTTGCTTGCATATGTACGAGTTTTAGAGAATCTCTATGCTATGTAGCCACATTGCACCATGTTGCAACAAACTGTTGAAATCTTTAGGCTTTCATATATTTTTTGGTAAAACAGAAAATAGAAATTACTTTACCAATGTGACATTTGCTTAACCAAACATTCACGTAGTTTCCCCTGCTGTTTAGATTCAGTCATTTATTTATGAGCATAAAAATAAGCCCCGATTTTAAGTGGACATAAAAGGATTAGTTTGTGAACCTCTCTGAATTCAGATCCTTCTCAAAACTAACTGTATCTTACTGATAAAAATGACTGCCAGCAGCAGCGTCAGAGCGATTATTCTTGCGGTGTCCATGAAATTATGAGCCAAATTAAAATGGGTGGCTAGAGTTTGAAGGATTATTATATAATCTAATGTGAATAGGACCTAGAATTTTTATTCAATGACCTCTGAAAATAAGCAGAAAAACATCTCTAGTTACCAAGCTAGCAAAGAGAAATTTGCCAGGAACTCAATTTATGACTACAGCTATTGACGTTAAATATTATCGAAAAAATAAGTACCCCCAGTAAGTGATCTCAGGTACTGCCTTTCCTGCCATTGGGAAATAAAACACACATCTGTTATTGGCTTTAGCATAGAGCAGTGCGAGGGCCATAACCGTATATTACAGAAGCGAGTGAAGCACTTATCTTTACTCCCAGCTGTTGTGAAGCAAGCAGAGATGAATGATTGTTAGAGCAAAAAACGAATCAGAGCAACAACATTTAAAAATCCTCCAGTGCTAATTGTCCATAGTCAACCAAAGACACTGCAGATTGGTTGCCCTTTGTGTTATGAATATGACAGTGATTAACAAAAAATATGACTGAAGCCAGTGTAACTGCAATTTGATCTCTTATCACACCATTAGATTTAGTGCACTTTCTAATGAGCTCATCTGGTATATGATCCATTAAAAGGTGAAGGACTTGAAGGTTAATTGGACTGCATTTGGGCAAAGCTGCCTATAGCATGAAACAAAGTACACTGCAATGATAATTAAATGCTTTTCATTTAATCTTCTGGGGGAAAAAATAAACATTATTTTGCTCTTCCTTTGTCAAAGCATTAGCAATTCTGTTAATTCACATCTAAAGTACAAAAGATTAATGAATTTGTACAATTGTGATGCTTCTAGATAATAAATTGAGAATATAGAAATGAAACAAGACTAACCCTTCTGCAGAATTATATCAAAGTTTAAAAATACAAATAATTTGCAGCGGTATTTCTATTCACTACTGGATTTAATAGAAATAATGATTTCAAAGTAGAGAGCAGAACTTTTTTTCCATAATGCTTATGATATTAGCAGTAAAACAAGCAAGGTTCAATTTTAAATAAGGCTGCGAGGTTTGAATCTATGTATGCCACAGAACTACCCTATAGCAACACAATCTTCTAAGATTTATTGGCCTTAAGAATTTATATATTTAACAGATATCCAAACCATGCCAGGCCAAATTCCTTGGTTTTCTGTCACGGCATGTACCAAAATGTAGTTTCAACACATTAGTCTAGATTTTGCTGCACCCTGTTAGTTATTCCCTGGGAAACTGCTGGCATTTCTCAGTCTAAGTTTCAAATTCACTGGCTGAGCTCATCCTTCATTTGGTCCTTGACCAAAATTATTAAAACTTTGCAGGTCGGAGATATCAAATGACGAGAGGACAGCTGATGTGGTTTCAATAGACAATGGACAATAGACAATAGATGCAGGAGTAGGCCATTCGGCCCTTCGAAACAGCACCGCCATTCAATGTGATCATGGCTGATCATCCCTAATCAGTACCCCATTCCTGCCTTCTCCCCATATCCCCTGACTCCCCATATCCCTTTGTTCCGTAATCAAGGACGACAGCAGTCAGTTAGAATTGGTCATAAGTACATTTGACCCACACTGACCCTCAACAATGGTGGTCCTCCCGTGTGCTCAGTCCCCTGTTCTACTCCTTGCACACTCATGGGTTTGCTAATGATACAACTGTTGTCAGCCAGATCAACAAAACCGATGAGACAAAGCACCAGAGAGGGATCAAGAACTTCGTCTCATGCCCAGCAAGGCAAAAAAGTTAGTTGTTGACTGAAGGAAGCAATGGGGCGAACATAAGGTTTAGGCAGCCGGGATCAAATGTATCCCTAGAGGAGTTTAGGGTGCTGAGAGGCATACTTAAGAAGGAGATCTGGAAGGTGAAAAGGGGACAGGAAATATTAAGGACAATCCAAAGAGATTTTACGTATATTAAGGGAAAGAGGGTAACAAGAGGGACAATAGAGAAACTAAAGCAGTCATCGCTGTGTCGAGCCGCAGGAGTCCTCAATGAGCGAGGTCCTCAGTGAGCATTTCTCCACTGTTTCTGCCATGGAGAAGGACAAGAAGACAGGCATGTCAAAGTAATTTTGCACATGACACTAAAATGGTTGGTATCGTAGATAGCGAAGATAATTCTCACAAATGACAGCCTGAGCAAATGGGCTGAGGAATAGGTAATGACGTTTGATGCAGATAAGTGCAATGTGTTGGACTTGAGGGTGCTGTGTTGATCACCCTGCCACACGAAAGTTGTCATTTAGATGGAAAGAGCGCATAGAAGATTTACAAGGATGTGAGCAGCACATGAAGGACTGAGGTAAAGAGAGGTTGAGCAGTCTAAAGGGCCTGTCCCACTTGGGCGTAATTTGCGCGTCACGAGGGTAGCGCGCAAAGATTTTGTGAATCCCAAAATCCTGGGACGCCGCACTGCCTATACCACATGCCATGCATGCGTAATGCACGGCATGCGTGCATCGTGACGCGTAAATGGTGTCACGTAAATGACGCGCAAATGACGCTCAAGTGGGACAGGCCCTTAAGAATGTGTTCCTTTGTGCGCAGGAGGCTGAGGGATGATCTTATAAAGCTGTATAAAATCATAAGGAGACTAGATACAGTGAACACACGCAGTCTTTTACCCAGAGTAGGGGAATCAAGAACCAGAAGACATACAGTAGGTTCATGGTAAGAGGGGAAAGATTTAATAGGAACCTGAGGGGCAACCTTTTCCACACAGAGGGTGGTGGGTGTATGGAATGAGCTGACAGGGGAGTTAGATCAGGCATGTACTATAACAATATTTAATGGACATTTGGACAGGTACACGGATATAGCAAACGCAGGCCGATAGGGACTAGCATAGATGGGGCTTGATCTACATGGGCAAGTTGGGCTGAAGGGCCTGTTTCTGAGCTGTATGACACACCATCGCTTCCTCAAATTAACAACTAACAATCAACAGAGCTAATTAATTGATTGAAATCTACAGCATGGAAATAGGCACTTCAGCCCACTGAGTCGATGCCAAACATCGATCTCCTGTTCATACCAGTTCTAGATAGACACAATATCCTGGAGTAACTCAGCGGGTCAGACAGCATCACTGGAGGAAAAGAATAGGTGACATTTTGGGCCGGAACTCTTCTTCAGACTCTGACCCAAATTTCTGACCCAAAATGTCACCTATTCTTTTTCTCCAGAAATGCAGCTTGACCCTCTGTGTCACTCCAGCATCATGTGTCGATCCGGTATAAACTGGCATCTGTCATTCCTTTCTACTCACTAGTTTAATGTTATCATACTTTTACATCCAATCCCTACACATTTGGGGCAATTTACGGACACCAATTGACCTACAAATTAACACATCTTTGAGATGTGTGAGAATACTGGAGCACCTAGAGCAAACACATGGGGCCATAGGGTGGCGTGTATATGGAAGAGAGGATGAGTGTGTATGGCAGAGGAGGGAGTGGGGTGGAGGGATGTAGTGGTGAGGGTGGGAGCTATTTGTATGTTAGTTACCTAAGATAGGAGAATTCAATGTTCATACTGTTGGGTTGTAAGCTATCCAAGAAGAATGTGAGGTGCTGTTCCCCCAGTTTGCACATGGCCTCACACTGGCAATTGAGGAGGCTAATGACAGAAAGGTCATTATGGTAATGGGAAAGGTAGTTAAAATGGTTCGCAACTAAGATATCCAGCAGGCTTTAGCGGAGCGAGCGCAGGTGTTTGGCGAAATAGTTACCTCGTGTGCACTTGGTCTCACCCCCACCCCCCTTTCTTTCATGTGCTCCACCTAGATGTACACTCCCAATTCTCCCTTTCCCCTTCAATGGTATCCTCCAGCTTCATATTTCACCCTGCTTCTATCTTTATCTCATTATCTCACACATTTTGTCTTTTCATCTCTTCTTTGCCATGTGTTACTTCTTTTGATGGCACAATAAGGTGATGAGGGCAGTAAATATGACCAGAATCATTTTATCCAATTCTTATAACTTATTACTATGCTGTAATATAAAAGTAATAAACAACCTTTAATACTCTCTCATTGAGATATTTTGCTTGTTGTAAACAGATTAACTGATCTGTTTTTTTTTTTCATTTTTCTCTCCAATCAAGGTCCATTTACTGTCTGTGTGTGTATCTAGAACTTGTTCTGTACATTATCAACAGATAGCAATCAAAGGGCATTCCAGCACAATGATTGAGAGATCAAATGATTGATTGGAAGATGCAGCATGGATGTTAACAGGCCCTTCCGTCCAACGAGTCTGCACCAACCATCCATTCACACTAGTCCTATGTTATTCCATTGATGCATCCACCCCAAAAACACTGCGAGCAGTTTGCAGAAGCCAATTAACCTAAAACCTTACACATTTCTGGGATGCGAGTGGAAACCATTGACTCCGTTTTCATCTCACGCAGCCTCAGCAAAGTTATCAGCATATTCAAGGAGAATTTTCAGCCTGGCCACTCCCTCTTCTCTACTCTTCCATCAAGCAAGAGGTATACAAGGGTGAAAATGCACATGTCCAGTTTTTTTCCCAGCTTTTATTAGGCAACTGAACCATCCTACCAACAACTAGAGAGCAGCCTGAACTATTATCTACCTCATTGGAGACCCTCGGACCATCTTTGATACTGGACTCTATCCTGAACTAAACGTTATTCACATTATTCCCTTTATCATGTATCTGTACACTGTGGACAACTCGATTGTAATCATGTATTGTTTTTTCACTGACTGGTTAGCATGCAACAAAAGCTTTTTACTGTACCTCAATATACGTGATAATAAACTAAACTCAGCTAAACTCAAACCAGGACACGTGGAGGAAACCCAAGTGGTTACAGAAAGAACGTGCAAACTCCACACAGACAGCACCTGAAGTCAGGATTGAACCCAGATATTTGGCGCTGTGAGGCACTGTTTCCTGATTACATCAGAGGTTAATGAATTGCTTTTTTTCTCAGAGAAATACTGTACCAGCTTCTGTTTAAAATGTTACCAATCCGTCATCTGTGTTCATTTAATGAGAATATTTGATTTATAAAAACCCAATAAAACGTTTCTTCAAATCTTTTCTATCCAGAAATAGCCGCATTCTTGAAGAATGGCATGGTACTGAATTGTTAATTTCCCCCACCCTGGCCTCCCTATTGCTTAGCAGTCTTGAACAGAAACATTCATTATTTTTCTCCACAGAGGCTGCTGGTCTGCTCTATATCTATTGTTTTTGTTTCAGATTTTTTATGCTGCTCTTGTTTGGGTTCTGCCAATCTGCACCAGATATCGGCATCTTACCTTAATGTTATTGTTCTACATATTGCTAATAAAGAGTCTGTTCATTTAGCAGCTCTTTCTAAATGGTACAAAGAGGGAAATGGGCTGGGGGCTGGGATGTGTGCTAAACCGCGCTCATACAAGCTGGTCCATACATAGCACAACTCAAATCCTGTACTGTACTGCCTGCTAAATGTTATGGTTTCAATTATAGAGATGAATACAAGGAATCAAGACCCAACAATTTGCCATGAGTATCACCAGAGGTTCAATGATGTCCCATGCCTGCTTTAGGTCAGGAAATGCACATTATTAAAACAGAACACAATTGCTGTGGTCAATCTGTACCCTGACCTAACATTCATATGCTCTGACATATTAATTTATAATGGTACATTGGAGACGAAGGGGGATGGGGGTGGGGGTGGGGGGGGGGGGGGGGGGGTGGGGGGTTGAGGAATGGGGGCGGTGGGGAAGTGGGGACCTGCTGCCATGTGCGGGGGCAGGCAGTGAATAGGAATGTTTGGTGAACATTTGTAACTTTGTCAGCACCAAAACTTCTGTGAGGTCTGCTATATGAGTTGACTGCAAAACAAAACATTTCACTATACCTAGGTACATGTGACAATAAAGAATCATTGAATCATTAATCTGCTTCATCTGATCTATGGGACACAAATTACAAAACTGGAAGGACTCTATTCCCTCCTCTAGGTTCACCAGCTCCACTCAATGTTCTGATGCTTCCATCTGCTATAGCTATTTGACTCAGTCCCCTCCTTGAAGCCTGGACTGCATTGAGAATGACTGCTCAAACAGCTCCAGGCCCAAAAGAAGACTGCCTTTGCTTATGATATTAAATGTGGTTATCTAGCGTGAGCATGCTGAAGATCCAGGATTCCCACAGCTTCTGCAACTCCCTCTCCAAGAAAACCCTCCCTGTGCTCCCAGGTGAAACTGGAGCAGGTCCCTGGTGCAAAAGCATTGCAGAATATTTCCAATGCACATAAGATTTTCTAGGCCAGGTTGTTTTGTGGTGCTCACGGCTGTTATGAGATGTGGACACAGCTCCACCAAGTGGTATTTCACCATTACTGCTCTGTTACATTTTGCTTATAAACTCAGACATTTTATTCTATTCACCTATTCCTTTTCTCCAGAGATGCTGTCTATCCTGCTGAGTTACTCCAGCTTTTTGTGTCCATCTTTCCTCCCAATCTCAATTTAAGAAACTAAATGCTGAAGCGTTACATTTAAATAGTGCTTTCTAGAGACCATCTCTCATTTTCCAGACAAAAAGGCAAGATTAGCAACAAGATGTATCAAGGATGTTTTGCTTAACTAACAGCGACCCCACCTTGTTAATGGGAACCTTGACAACCATCTGCTTCAAGGCCTTCAACACAACAGTAAGATATTGATTGCCAACTTTGTCACATCCCACCGTTCTCCAGCACTGAGCCTACTGGAGCTTATGGAGTTAAAGAGAGAGCTAGCCACTGGCCTGAGGGAGCCAGGTGCAAGCACCGCTTCAGGCACATCCCCAGCACCCCATCCCAATGCTGGGGAAACCCACTCATTGCAAGCTGAAGAACATCCCCATACATCTTTTCCATCAGGTTCTTGGGCAAAGGGGATTGCTGTAGCTGGCTTCAATAGAAACATAGTTTGTGCCTGTGTATCATTATTGCAATGAGGGGCTAGATTTCTCCAGCTGCATTGAAGCAATGGATTGATTACGAAAAAATATTACGCCTCTAATTATTCATTATTCCCATTAAAAATAAGTTTAGATTCTCAGTGATTGAGGAGACATTCTGTATGTCTGTACTGGTGCACTATCACAGGTTAGCCGCTGGAGGCAATCATTACTAATCTTAGAAATGAACTTCTAGAGAAATAAATCTGGGTGTCAAAATATTTAGAAAAGAGAGTAACATTCTGAGCTTATAAAAAGGGGTGGGCAGATTATCCAGATTATTGAATGTTAACACTTATTAATACTCCAACACTTTCCATTCCTTTTGTTTCGGATGTTACTCAGTAGTGTTAAACATTTACATGTGAACAGAATAGTTTTGAAGGGAACAAGGAACCGGGCCCCAGAGTGTAAAGGGAGCACAAAAATCAGCACCAAAATGCCAAAGAAGATTTTCCATCAATTCAATAGCAGATTATCAGAGTTTTACTATAGCGACTGCATACATAAATGCTACAGAAAATATACTAAATGACTGATGCAAGAATAACTTGTGATTAACCCCAGAATAAATTAGACTGAAGTCAAACTGCTCTGAGTGTCATTTGAAGACAGCATTCGGCAAATAGGTTATTGAAAGACACAGAGAACAAGCCAAGCAAGCCATGGGTTTGCCGGATAGTGATAGTGGGTGAAGAAAGAGACAGGGAATCAAAATTTAAAGAATATACTGAAAAAAAACTCTTGATATTTGCCTTTGAAACTCTGAAGAGAAAGTGAATTAATAGTAATGTCATATGTTGCTCAAAATAAAAGGGATAAGGATTAACCCAATAAATGAAACTCATTTGTTTTAATCTGAGCAGTGAGAACAATTATATAAATTATCAGGGAGAGAAATGGAAGTTACTTGAAAACATGTTCATTAGAGACACCCAGTATGGATTTGTTAAAGGCACACCAGGTTTTACTAACACTGAATAGACTTTTCTCTCATGAGGCAATGTAGGTGAATGAAGAAAATGTGGCTAATGTGGTATAAATGGTTTTCTAAAAGTCATTTGAAAATGCCACATATTAATCTGGGCATCAGAATTTAAGCCCAAGATATAAAAGGGACTGTTGCTACAAGGACAGATTAGGGCAAGGACAGTTGCTACAAGACCAGCAGTGAAAGAAGGCTTATCGAGTGAGAGGAAAATGTACACTGGAGTTCCCCAGGGGGCAGTATCAGGACCACTGCTCTCCTTAATACATTTGAACTTGGGTGCACCTAGCACAATTTCCAGTGCCATACCGAACTGTAAGGAGGATAGCAATCGGATTCAAGGTGACATAAAGAGGCTGGAGGAATGGGCACAAAGGTAGCAGGTGCGAAATGTGAAGAGTTATATTTTGGTAGCAGGGAGTAAATTTAAAAGGGGTACAAGAACAAGGAGGGTACACAAAAGGCTGGAGAAACTCAGCAGGTGCAGCAGCATCTAAGGAGCGAAGGAGATAGGTGACGTTTCGGATCGAGACCCTTCTTCAGACTGGTCAGGGATCAGGGAAATGAGAGATATAGACAGTGATGTGGAGAGATAAAGAACAAGGAGATCTGAAGATATATGTGTGTAGTTTGCTAAAAATGGTAGGGTGGAATGAAAGTGGATAATCGAAAGCATTTGGGACTTGGACTCCAAAAATAGAGATGTTAAGAGTATGAGTAAACAAGTTACCGATGAACCTTTATAAACATTGATTAGGCTACATGTCTAAGCACCACATTCTCAAAGAGGTCTTAAGGTTTTAGAGGGGATGCAAAAAGATTTAATAAATTCATCCAAGGGATGTGGGACTTTAATAGAATGGATTGATGGGAGAAACTAAGGTTGTTCTGCCTGGAACAGAGGAGATTGAAAGAGGATCCGAAGGACGTATATAATACAGAGAAGTTAGAAATAACTTAAAGCCTTGGATAGAGTGGATGTGGGGAGGATGTCTCCACTCGTGGGAGAGTCTAGGACTAGAGGTCATAGCCTCAGAATTAAAGAACATTCTTTTAGGAAGGAGATGCGGAGGAATTTCTTTAGACAGAGGTTGGTGAATCTGTGGAATTATTTGCCACAGATGGCTGTGGAGGCAAAGTCAGTGGATATATTTAAGGCAGAGACAGATAGATTCTTGATTAGTATGGGTGTCAGAGGTTTTATGGGGTTAGAAGGGAGAGATAGATCACCCTTGATTGAAGACTGCATAGATGAGGAGGGGTGGGGGGGGGAGAGGGGGTGTGGGGGGGAGGGACTCCACTCAGCATCTACGGCACCACACAGCACCTCCCCGCTCCACTCAGCTGCTTGCCCGACTCCACTCACCAACATCCTCCGACTCCACACAGCGGCTTCCCCCAACTCTGCACAGCAGCTTCCCCCGATTCCACGTGGCTTGTGGACTCAGCCCCACCTCCGGGATTTTATACTCCTCGCCCATAAGGGGCGTTACCTTCAGGTGAGACCAATCTGCTGACCTTACGATTACAAGGCATATTAACATAATCATATAGTCATGTAGCACAGAAATTGCCCATTTGGCACAACAAGTCTGTGCCAACCATCAAGCACAGTTGGACTAATCCCATTTTATTGCCCCCACATTCACATCAACGCCCCCCAGATTTTACTACCAACCTGCACACTAGGGGTAATCTATAGGGCCACATAATCTAGCAATCTAAGAACCTGGGTGGCACAATGACGCAGCTGATAGAGCTGCAGCCTCACTGCACCAGAGACCCGGGTTTGATTCTGACCGCAGGTGCTGTCTGTGTGGAGTTTGCATGTTCTCCCTATGATGGTGTGGGTTTGCTCCGGGTGCTCTGGTTTCCTCTCGCATCCCAAAGATGTGCGGGTTTACAAGCCTCCAAATTACCCCAACTGCATAGGCAAGCAAGATAACATAGAACATTAACAGCGCGGAGACCAGGGTTCGATCCTGACTGCGGGTGCTGTCTTTACGGAGTTTGGATGATCTCCCCTTGACCTGCATGGGTTTTCTCCGAGATCTTCGGTCTCCTCCCACACTCCAAAGGCGTACAGCTCACATAGGAGGAAATCGCTTTTAAAACATGGAGGGGACACAATGAGGCCTAACATCTAGGACAGGGGTCGGCAACAAACGGCCCACGGGCTGGATCCGGCCCGTAACCCAAAATCATCCGGCCCGCAGGCATATTTTTTGTCAATTAACTTTCGCAACCTGGGAACTGCAGCCAGTCCCGGGGCACGCAGGCGACCTGAGCACTACAGCCAGATCTGGGGCAAGCGAGCTGACATGGTCGCTACAGCCAGACCTGGGGCAGGCAAGCTGACCTGAGTGGAAGGCGACCTGGGAACTGCAGGTCCTTTGACCCACGTGTCTGCGCCATCCAGCAATCACCCCGTACACTAGCACCATCCGACACACTAGGGACAATTTACCGAAGCATTTAAACTACAAACCTGCACGTCTTTGGAGTGTGGGGCACGCAGGCGACCTGGGCGCTGCAGCCAGACCTGGGGCAAGTGAGCCGACCCGGAACTGGTTTTAACACCCAGGTCACAAAATATGGGGGGGATTGTCCCCTACCTCTCAAAACATGGGGGGGAACTGTCCGTCCCCCGTCCCCCCCCCCCCCCCCCACCACCACCACCAGGATTTCCGCCCAGGTATAGGTATGTAGGTTAGTTGGTTTGGTAAATGTAAAAATTGACCCTAGTGGGTATAGGATAGTGCTAATGTGCAGGGATCGCTGGTCAGCGTGGACCCGGTGAGGCGAAAGGGCCTGTTTCCATGCTGAATCTCCTAAGCCCCTGTCCCACTTGGGCGACCTCCACCACGACCTCTGGGGACCTTGCCCATGACCCATAGTCGCGGGAAGGTCGCCACGAGGTCGTAGGGGGTTTTCGGCTCTCTCCTTCATGGTTGAAAGTGGTCTCCGCGTAATAGTGGCTTCAGCTAGGTCGTGGCGTATTTTTCAAGATGTTAAAAATTGGCCGCGACTATAATGAGGTCGCCGTGGGAAAAATTTGATATTTTTTTCGACGTAGGTCTAGTCGAGGTCGCTCATAGTAGGTTGTGATGCTAGTCGCAGGTAGTCGAAGGTGGTCGAAGGTAGTCGAAGGTAATAGCTCCGGGGTGAAAAAAAGGTCAGTAGAAAAGAAGGTAACTTAAACAGCAGAACGTCACCTCTGTTACTCCAGGGCATGTTCATTCATAGCTGGAGAGTTTTTTGGAGAGGAGACGTGTTTTAGAGATGGCACCAAAAAGGCAGCAGCGCAAGAGGAGGGCACAATCCTAAAAAAAAACTGCCATGCAGGTGTTGCCCACCCAGGAGGAGGAGTGGCAGGAGGTGATGCCACAGGAGGTGATAGTGCTGGAGGAGGTAGCCTTGCATGAGAGACCCCTGGAGGAGGACACCAGGGTGGTAGTATATGTCCCCACCACCACCCCATTCCTCACTGCCTCATTTGAAGGCAGCAAAGCAGCCCTTTCTCCTGTGTCTGACAGCATCAGGGGCAGATGCCCCATTGGTGGTGAGGGAGGGCTGGAGGAAGGTTATGCCCTACACCTTCACCAGGCAGCAGGAGGGGGACCTTGAGGAATGGTTCCAGCAGAATGCCATCCTGTACGATAAGGAAAATGAGGGGTACAGGGACAGGGACAAGAATGCCATGCTTGCCATCCACTGCCCCACATGTGTGCTTAAAGTTCCATCTTTTGCCAAAGCCCAGCGCCACTCTCTTCCAGTCATCTGGTGTACGGGGACAGTCCATCACATCATCTCCATTCACCCATTGAGACCTCTTCTTGTGCTTCCTCTTCACCCTTGCTCTTCCCCTTCTGGTTTTCTTAAAAGGCTGCTGAAGCAAAAGGGCTGCTGCAAACAGCAGTAGTTGTATTTTTACTAACATCCTCCAAACTAGTT
Source organism: Okamejei kenojei (assembly GCA_035221665.1). Taxonomy (NCBI): domain Eukaryota; kingdom Metazoa; phylum Chordata; class Chondrichthyes; order Rajiformes; family Rajidae; genus Okamejei; species Okamejei kenojei. The sequence goes on along the minus strand of CM069140.1, from coordinate 49,516,412 downwards.
CCTTCCTTGCTTGCATGGTTCAGAATGATTTGCCAGAGACCGTCCTCGAGTAAAACGTACATGGTCGAAGCCAGTCTTCAACATAGTCGAAGGAGGTCTTCTTCATAGTCGAGGGAGGTCTTCAACATAGTCGAAGGAGGTCGTACACCTAGTCGTAGGAGGTCGTAGGTCACCGCAACCTTGATTTTTTTTTAAAGTCGCTTAAGGTTGCCAGAGGTCGCGATGGAGGTCTCCTATGCGGGACAGGCCTTTAAACTAAAACTAAACTAGAGTGAACAGGTGATGGATTGTTGATGTAGCCTAGGTGGGCCAAAGGGCCTGTTTCCATTCTGTATCTTTAAATTAAATCTGTGTGCCTTTGTGTTGTGGGATCAATTCAAAAGCACCTGGTGGAAACCCACACTGTGACAGGGAGAATTCCACACAGACGGCACTGGAGCTGTGAGACAACAGTTCTATTAGCTGTGTCATTGTGCTGCCCACATAATACTTTGAACAAGGTTAATTTTACTTGCTCCATCATCCCTATATCCCTCATAGTGCATGCAGCCCTGAACAGAAAGGAATAATCCTGATGGTTCAAAGGTGTGTGCATGCAAAGGATCATTTTCTCTCCTCTGTGGTCCAATTATATCTAACTATATTCAGTTTCAACTTACATTTATATAATGCCTTTAATAATGGAAAATCTGCACAATATTTACAAATAGAAATTTATCAGGAGATCCAAGGTTTAAGGGGCATTGTAAAACAGGAGAGTAGGTTACAGAAGTAGAGAGATTTAAAGAGACAATTCTAGAACTTAAACATGAGGTAGCCACAAAAAGGAGTAATCTCTGATTTACTGTAATCATTAACTTTTGTATTCATGCATTGGAAACTGTTTACGGCTATTTACTTGGTCGGAGGGATGGAATTCTCATTTGGCTTCAGATCAGAAATGTAAGGGAAGTGCAGACAGCATAGCACGAGGAATTGTAACAACCAAAAGGAATGCCCCTTTAATGAACTGTCCCCTTTAACGGACAGTCCCCTTTAACGGACTGTGTCCCCTCCCCATACATCACACACCAAATCATCTAACCTTGCCCATACTTTGACAGCTAGGTACCTGTCAAAGCATGCTACTATTCGGTCTGAATGTCTGTTTTTAGTTCAAATTTTAAGCCTACTTTTAGATACGTTCATTTAAATTTTTTATAGTTGTATGTATTTATTCTGTTTTTGTTAACTGCACTGATGGGAACTGATTGAGAAACAAATTTTCGTTTCTTCTGTGAATGTAAGTACTCCGTTAAAATGACATTAAAGTAAATACTGAATACTGAATGAAACATGAACCTTTCATTCCAGCAAAACTGGTTTAGCACTTAAGGTTAACTTAATTACACATCAGTAGCGAGGAACGGAAGTAGCATCATTGCTGAGAAAAACAATTGCAGCGCAACTTTCAAGGAGATGTTAAACTTTATTACAAGAAAACAGCATCAATGCAGTCAATTGTTCTTCACTTTTCTATAATTGATTCACTTCTGACAAGGTAGACACAAAATGCTGGAGTAACTCAGCGGTGAGGCAACATCTCTGGAGAGAAGGAATGGGTGACGTTTCGGTTTAAGACATTTCTTCAGACTGAAGAAGGGTCTCGACCGGAAACATCACCCATTCCTTCTCTCCGGAGATGCTGCCTCACCCACTGAGTTACACCAGCATTTTTTAAAATATATTTTTAAAATATTTTTATTAGAAGCATGTATACAAATAGTAGTAAGCGACAATTTAATTACAGATTTCTTACATAGCTTCACTTTTTAATTTTTTTTTTAAAAGAATAAAGATAAAGAGAGCAAAAGATAAGAGAAACAATTTTATTTATTTATTTATTTATTTAATTCTTTATTTCGATCAGAGTAAAAGAATAAAAAGCAAGTGTGAAACACCATACAAAAAACAAAACAATAATATTTATAAAGTGTCATAAACAGTATCTATAAGTAAATGAAATCGTATGTGTCCAAAAAGGAGCAGGAAGAAGCCAAAGCTTATTAATTCCCACCCCTTATTCAACTGCTTATAATTATCTTATACAAATTTAGCAGCTATATGTACACCATATGTACACCAAATTATTTGCATTTATACACTAATCAAATATTTACAAAGCCATACAAAAAAAGAGAAAAAAATAAAAAAGAAAAGAAAAAAACCCTCATATACTATACATCCTATAATCACCCTTCCCAATACAATCAGTATAACAAATATCCCACTCACAATCACCTATCCACATCCCAATATCCTTTAAAAAAAGTGTTTTTGTATATCTTTTTTAAACTGAATTATGTTTGTGCTAAGTTTTATCTCCTGTTCCACACCATTCCACAAATTCACCCCACAGATTGCTATGCACATACTTTTACGAGTTGTCAACGTTTTCCACTGTGAGGGAAGGCAATAAAAGTTCAGTCATCTTCCTCTTTGTTCACCCATGGTCGGGGCTTATTGAGGCCTCCGCGGTCGCCGCAACAGCGACCAGATGTTTCAGGCCCTCTCGCCGGAGGATGGAACTCCGGTGTCAGAAGAACACTCTCGGCGGCTTGGAGTTCCGAAGCGGCTGCTTACTACCGGAGACCGCGGCTCCTGAAGTCCACAGGCCGAGCTGGGCGGAGCTCCAACATGGCGATGCTCGGCAAAATATCTCAGGGCCCCACGTTGTTAAAGTCAGCGCCGCCCACAGCTGGAAGCTCCACAGACCACAGCTCCATGGTGTCCAATCTAACGACTGAAATCCTATTGAATCCCATGCATTACATCACAGGAGCTCCTGCCTTCTGGTCCAGTCTCCATGTTAATATTGTCAATGCTTCACTGATATCCACGTGGATAATAGCCATGTTGTCCTCATTTATGTGCTGTTACCACCTAAAGATTTGTTAAATTGATTGGACTGGAAGATGCATCATGCAGTGTAGGAAGGAACTGCAGAAGCTGGTTTAAATCAAAGATAGTCACAAAAGGCTGGACTAACTCAATAGGTCAGACAGCACTGGAGAAAATGAATAGGTGACGTTTCGGGTCGAGACCTTTCTTCAGACTGGAAAGATGTTGGAGAGGCACAGAAGAGGTTTAGCAGAATGCTGCCTGGATTAGAAAGTATTACCTACAGGGATATGGAGGGAATGGAACAATATGGATCATGACCATGGAGAGGTGATTAGTTTAACTTGGCTTCATGTTTGGCATGGATATTGTGGGCCAAAGGGCTTGTTTCTTTACTGTACCAGTCTTTGTTATATATCAATTCACAACTGATATATCAATTCACAATTTATAGCAGTTAACTTATTGTGTTTCACTGAGCCCAAAACAATTTCTAATTGAATAATTGAGGTTTTATGCAAAATCAGTAGCTTTTCACCAATATTTTTCTCGCCTTCTTACAATCTCTCACATGAAGGTGATGCTTGGAGAATGAACAATGCAAAGCCTGTGTTTGTTCCAGCATTCTTTTCATTTCTATCTCCTTCTGATTTAATCAGGTTTTCCCACTTCCTTTCTTTCCACCCCCAACTTCCCCATAAGCCATGCTCTTTACCCACTGCGAACAGCTCCATCCAAGACTGCACAAAATTGCAGAGAATTGTGGACACAACCCAAATCATTACACAAACCAACCTCCCTTCCATCAGTTCCATTTATACCTCACACTGCCTCGGCAAGGCCACCAGCATAATATAGGACAGGTTGCACGCCAGCCACTCCCTCTTCCCTCTCTTCCATTGGACAAAAGGCATAGAAGTGCGAAAACTCACACTTTCAGAGTTAGGGACAGTTTCAACCCAGCTGTTAACAGGCAACTGAACCATCCTACCAACGACTAGAGAGCAGTCCTGAGCTACTATCTACCTCATTGAAGACCCTCGGACTCTCCTTGATTGGAATTTACTGGACTTTATCGTGCACTAAATGTCATTCACATTATTCCCTTTATCATGTAACTGTATACTGTGCTTGGCTCGATTGTAATCATGTATTGTCTTTTGGCTGACTGGTTAGCACGTAAAAGCTTTTCACTGTACTTCAGTAGATGTGACGGTAAACTCAATTCAACTCAATTCAATACAATTGATAGCGTTTCCTAAAACCACCCTAACTGGTTCCCCCTGGCCGTCATTCCACCCTAATCGGGGTTGCACTTACGCACTTTCCACATTGCAGTATCTGCACTCTTTGTTATCTCCATTTATCGCCTTTCATAGAAACATAGAAAATAGGTGCAGGAGTAGGCCATTCGGCCCTTCGAGCCTGCACCGCCATTCAATATGATCATGGCTGATCATCCAACTCAGTAACCTGTATCTGCCTTCCCCTGATCCCTTTAGCCACAAGGGCCACATCTAACTCCCTCTTAAATATAGCCAATGAACTAGTTTCAACTACCTTCTGTGGCAGACAATTCCACAGATTCACCACTCTCTCTGTGAAAAATGTCTTTCTCATCTCGGTCCTAAAAGACTTCTCCTTATCCTTAAACTGTGACCCCTTGTTCTGGACTTCCCCAACATCGGGAACAATCTTCTTGCATCTAGCCTGTCCAACCCCTTAAGAATTTTGTAAGTTTCTATAAGATCCCCCATCAATCTTCTAAATTCTAGCAAGGACAAGCCAAGTCTATCCAGTCTTTCTTCATTTGAAAGTCCTGCCATCCCAGGAATCAGTCTGGTGAACCTTCTCTGTACTCCCTCTGTGGCAAGAATGCCTTTCCTCAGATTAGGAGACCAAAACCGTATGCAATACTCCAGGTGTGGTCTCACCAAGACCCTGTACAACTGCAGTAGAACCTCCCTGCTCTTATACTCAAATCCTTTTGCTATGAATGCTAACATACCATTCGCTTTCTTCACTGCCTGCTGCACCTGCATGCATACTTTCCATGACTGGTGTACCATGACACCCAGGTCTCGTTGCATCGCCCCTTTTCCTAATCGGCCACCATTCAAAATGTCTCCCCCCGACATCCTTACCTGGTGCCACCCATCACCAGTCTCTTTATATTGGCTCTCTCCCCCATCACATTGGAGATCATATACAATCAGTGCCAGAATAATATGATGGCTCTCGGAAGCAGTTCACAACCTTGCGGTTCCTTGTGGTAAGGAATTATTTTAAGGGAAATCATCACTCCTTGTCCAGCTGAATTCAATATTATGTTTAAGCACACAAAAATAAACATATAATAATGGGATTGAGCTGGAGAAACTCACCTGCTGAGTTTCTCCAGCATTTTGATCTACCTTCGATTGTTCCAGCATCTGCAGTTCCTTCTTAAACAAGTCCTGAAGTAACTCAGTGAGTCACACAGCATCTCTGGATTTAAAGGACAGGTGACCCTTCTTCCAACGTCACTCATCCTTTTTTCTCCAGAGATGTTGCCTGACCCATTGAGTTACTCCAGCACTTTGTGTCTATCTTTGATATAAACCAGCATCTGCAGTTCCTTTCTACACATGGTCTAAAAAGACTTAGGGGTATAAATATATAGGTCAGTGATATGCATGTGCGCGTACAAAAAATGATCAAACAGTCTCACAAAACAAAACCAGAAAAAGCTGCAAACACGCAGCAGGGAACGTGACACCGAGTTAAAGTTTCAGGTGAAAGATCTCAGGTTTAAGTGCAATATCTCAGGCTTAACGTCAAGTACTTTATCCTATTAGAATATTCAAAGTGGTCGGGTAAACTAAATATCATGGCCTCCACTTTCTATGCAAATTCTCATTAAATTTGTGAATTGCACCAGTCACATCCCCTGTCTGCTTGTACACCCAGCTGAAGCTGTTAATAGTCAATTAATATCTTTCTTTCAGGAAAGGATGTCCAATTAATAAAAAGGGGTTGTAGGTAACTACAAATAGAGAGGATTGAGGCATCTTATTGGAAGGTGATTTGAGTTGTTGAATAGAAACATCATGAAGATTATTGACCTTCTGGGACCTTGGAAGCACAATCTGAAGCAAGACAACCACTCTCCCAGGCTCCATGTAAGACATTTAGCTTCGATTATAATTATAATGATCTATCACCCTCCTCAAGCGAGTAAGTGCTGAATCTTGTCGGTTGATCGGTTGCATAACAGCTACTTGGGACGGTTATGCATCTAAACGGCTTTTGGATTAGGAGCTGCCCTTCATTCTGTGATTTTTAGCCCAGGTCATTTGAATGTGTCACCAATGTAGCTGTAACCCTGAGCACCGCTACCTCAAAGACGTCGCCTTAACCTTGGAGGAGTTTCACGAATTAGAAGGGTCATTGTGACGAACATGGTTTCCACATTCAAGCATTTCCCCATGACTCATACAAAGGATGCCACGTCAGGGTTTTGTGGGGGAGGGTTGGGTAAGGTTATCGTTAATATACTCTGCCCACATGTTCACCAGAGGGCGCGCACACACATTATTTCACCTGGTTCATTCAGCGCCAACCCATTTCCCAGGGCCATTGGTTAAATGCAATGTCAATTTAAATCACGGTTCAACCCCCTCCTTTAAATGTAGCGCCAGCCAACAGGTGAGGCATTTGACCAAAGCATTCGGCCAAAGCATTGATTCACCTCTGTAAAGGGGCTGGAATAAGTGCATCGTCTTTTTAAAGAAAAAATACTAAAGAACTTTTAACAACTAAAAGGTATATTTCAATTACGTGAATTTCGAACTAGTGAAACATTTGATTCGTTATTTTAAGACATAATGTAACTTGTTTTTCTGTCTTTTGACTTGTAAAGTTTTATTTTCTCATTTGAAATTCGTATCTTGTTGGTGATAGAAGGCTTAACTTTTAGGATGTGCAATAGAGTTATGTGTGAGGGTACACAAAAAGCTGGAGAAACTCAGCGGGTGCAGCAGCATCTAAGGAGCGAAGGAGATAGGCGACGTTTCGGGTCGAGACCCTTCTTCAGACCCTTCTTCCTTCGCTCCTTAGATGCTGCTGCACCCGCTGAGTTTCTCCAGCTTTTTGTGTACCCTCGATTCTCCAGCATCTGCAGTTCCTTCTTTAAAAAAAAAAGTTATGTGTGATCCTTTTTTATTCCAGCCGTCCTTGTTTCACATCGGGTGGGGTTAAATTGAAGGTCGTTTAAATTTGCGTGTGTAATTGAACTGGCATGAATTGCTTGATTAATTTATCTGCACTGATTGTTATATTTAATTTTGCCTGTGTTTGTTTATCCCACCAAACTTTATCTCCACACTTGATTGTAGTGAGCTAGATACGTGCCAATACTTTATTTCGCGCACTGGTTGTTTTGCAGACGTGAAAAGTAGCAATCTTAGTTGAATTGCGGTGACTCTTCTGTATTAAGGCCCAAATAATGCCGCAAATTGAATTTGTTCACGATAGCCCCTTCCAGTAATTAAAGTCTAATATTTCTAGGAAGTTTGTCCTACAAATTGTTTTTATATAATACAACAAAAACAATTGAGTGGGTGGTGGTTGTTACTTGTTCAAGTTTGTTTTCATACTCGTAAGTCAACTGGTCTCTCTGCTTGTTTTCCTGCTGTTGAATTTTCAAGGCATTTTACTTTGTAATCAGATTTCTCAGAGATGCAGTATTTTTATTAATTTGACTTTCTTGCTTAAATGGAGTGTATCTCATAGAATTGACCACAAGATTACATTGTCCGGAGTATGTTTTTTAAATTTTCTTCCTCCTGAAATCCGTGTTGATGGGTTACCACGGTGCCAGCAAATTATTAGTTTCCGAGATCAAAGCAATCTACCAGAACTCTACTGGCCCCTGTGACTCATCAGGATTAGTAAATAGGCATTACGCAAGTCGCAGCACCAAGACCTGCCCAGTGTGGCCATACTGCCCATCAACTACTTAACTATACTATCCCATTGTTGTAGTATTAGGCCTATGGCCGTCTATGCAATTGCAATTAAAATCTCATCTAAACTTTATTCAGTTCTCTGCTTCACCACCCTCTCGGGCAATGTTCCAGATTTTAACCAGTTCTCTAAATTTCCGGTCCATTACCTTGTTCCATGGAAAAAACTAGACCAGATAACACCAAAGCCAGAGTGTATCTTGCGTACTGGTCCCAGAAGTGGATCTGCTATCATACATTACAATCTCTCCATTGTTACATTTTTATTTCCTGCATCTGTGCACCATGGACGCCTCCTATCATGTATAGTCGTCTTGACTAGAGAGCACGTAGCCAATGAAGCTTTTCCCTGTACCTCAGTACATGTGACAATAGTAAACTAAACTACCCTCTGACATTACCCAAGGAAAAGTTTCTTGCAATCTATCCTCTGCCCCTCATAATTGTATTTGCCCCTATTGGTCCCCCATCCAATTATTTTCCTCCAAGGAAGAGGCCAAACCTATCCAATCTAATGATTGAAATCCTACTGAATCCTGTGCATTATATCACATGAGCTCCTGCCTTCTAGTCCAGTCCCAGTCCCTATGTGAACTTTGTCAATGCTACACTTGCATCTATGTGGATAATAGCCATGTTATCCTTGTTAACATGTAGTTTCCACCTTAAAAATCAATAAATAGATTGGACTGGAAGATGCATTGGTGAAATGGGCCCTCAGGCCCACAATGTCCATGCTAATCATCTGTTACATACTAATTCTGCATTATCACACTTTCGCATCCATTCCCTAAACGCTAAGGGAAATTTACAAACCAGTATATGTCTGGGATGTGAGGAGAAACTGAAACCCATAATAAATCAGTGCAGTCACAGGCAGAACCTGCAAACTCCGCAAAGGCAACACCTAATGTCAGGATTGAATCCAGGTCTAGTTCTGAGGCAGCAACTCTACCAGTTGCAATGCTGTTAGACAAAATCTCCTTGAAAGCCTCACTAACTACCCTCCAGTCTTCCAGTACCTCATCTGTCTAACAATACTTTGTACGTCAGGCAGGACACCTGCAATTTCACTGTACTTGGGTGTATTATGTTTAGTCATTCTGTTATAAGAAAGATGAGCCAAATAATTAGAGAACATTTGCAAGAATGTTGCCACAACTTGAGGTTGTGGCAAAGGAAATTAAGCCTTCCTAGAGATGAAAACATAAATTTTGATTTTGAACTAAACAGCAAGCAATTCAATTGAACATTGAATTTTCTCAATTCTGTTAACCCTTGCTGTCTCCTCCCCTTCCCACCTCTCCCTCAGCCCTCGGGCCCTGGCATTCCCTCTATCTCTATCTCCCTCCCCCACCCTAGTCGCACTAGCTTCTCATTTTCACACCACAAACAGCTTACAATGGCTTGTTCCCTTTATCATTGATACTTTTTTGCATATCTTTCATTCATTGTTCTTTATCTCTCCACATCACCGTCTATGTCTCTCCTTTCCCTGATCCCTGACCAGTCTGAAGAAGGGTCTCGACCCGAAACGTCGCCTATATCCTTCGCTCCTTAGATGCTGCTGCACCCGCTGAGTTTCTCCTGCTTTTTGTGTAACCCAAATTCAATGTTTCTTGTTGGTGTTTGTGAGAGTGATGTGTTAGAAGTAGTCAAAGTTTAAGGATAAAAAATCCAACTGATGGTAACACCATTGATATGTCACGTATAAAAGAAGTAATTGATTGTGTCCTCAAGCCCTTTACCTATATATGCAATAAATCCTTTTTAAAAGGTCTTTTTCCCAATAAATTGAAAATGGCTAAGGTGGTTCAATCTATAAAAATGGTGACAAACATATTGTATCAAATTATAGACCTGTGTCTTTGCTACCTCAATTCTCTAAAATACTTGAAAAGCTATTTGTGAATAGACTTGATGACTTCATTGAGAAATATGAGTTATTGGTTGATCATCAATATGGGTTTAGGAGTAATCGATCGACATCTTTAGTGGTGATGGATCTTGTAGAAAATATAGCAACAGCAATAGATAAGAAACTACACACTGTGGGTATATTTATTGATTTACGTAAAGCATTTGATACAATTAATCATTCCTTTTTCATAAATTGGAATGTTATGGTTTAAGAGGTGTCACACAAAATTAGTTTGGAAGTTATTTAAGTAATAGGTTTCAGTATGTAAAAATTAATAATACTGAATCACAGCTTAGAGTAACCTGTGGTGTTCCATAAGGTTCAGTAGTGGTGACCTAAGTTATTTATACTTTATTTAAATTATATTTGTAAAGTATCCAATACGTTGAAGTTTGTTATGTTTGCGGATGATACAAAATTATTTTGTTCAGGGAATGATATAAAAACTATTGAAAACAGCAGAAAGAGAATTGATAGTGCTAAAAAAATGGTTTGATATTAAGAAATTATCCCTAAATGAAAATAAAACAAAATTTATGGTGTTTGGTGGTGACTGGGTTAATTGTGAAATAAAATTGAATTTAAATGGAGTTGAAATTGAAAGAGTATATCAAACAAAATTCCTGGGAGTGATTATAGATAAATTTTGTTGGAAGCCACATATAGAATACATCAAACAGAAATTATCTAAATCCATTGCTATTCTTTACAAAACAAAGGATCTGTTGAATAAGAAGTGTTTGTGTATATATATTGTATTGCTTGCTTATTATGTCATATTGTGTTGAAGTTTGGGGATATCTATATCTATATCTATATATCTATATCTATATCTATATCTATCCTATAATTAAATTCCAGAAAAGAGCTATTAGAATAATACATAAAGCTTCTTACCGTGAAACTACAAATCCATTATTCATAAAGTCTGGTACCTTAAAGGTTTTGGATATTGTGCATGTAAAGACTTTAGAAATACTTTTCCAAGTTAGGAATAAAAGCCGTCCTGGTACTATTCAAAAAAAATGTTTAGTTTAAGAGAAGGACATTATAATTTAAGAGGGTTGTATGTTTGAAACATGTAAAGTGAGAACCGATGTAAAATAGTTGTCTCAGTTTTGAGTCAAATTATGGAACAGGCTTAGTGATGAGTTGAAATTTTGTAGCTCACTGTCGAGTTTCAAAAAAGTATTCAAATGTAAAATAAGTAAGGATTAAAATTTAGAGGGTTTTTTTCCCTTTGTAATGCTGATATTCTGGGATTATCTTATCTTCTGGAATGTATAGGACAGGCAAAAATAAGCTGTGGCTTAGGCCTATTCCTTTTTCAGTCATTGATTATGTGAACGTTGTGTGAAATGGATACGGTTTTGGTTCGTATTCAAACAGATTGTAAAGTTTTATTTTTAATGTATGACCGAAATAAACCATTAATTCAGGTTGGAGCTTTCTTTATTCCTTGGAGTACAGGAGATTGAGATGTGTAAAATCATGAGGGGTATAGGAAGGGTGAGTGCAGTCTTTTTCCCAAGGCAGGGCAATCAAGAATCGGGGACATGGGTTTAAATTGAGGAGGAATAATAGAAACCTGAAGGCCACTTTTCTGCACAGGGTGGTAGGTATGTGGATCATGCTGCCAATGTTGAGGCAGGCACAATAACATTTAAGTCACTTCGACTGGTTCATGAATTGGAAAGGTTAGAGGCCCAGGTCCAGGCAAATGATACTAGTTTATGTGGGGCATCTTGGTTGGCACGGATGAATTGGGCCAAAGAGCCTGCATCCATGCTGTGTGACTCTTGTCTCATGAGGAGAACGACTAGAATAGTCCAATTGTGTGGGAACATTTGAAAAAGGTTGCATCAAAATGTACAAAATTCCTTTGGGGATTGACTGTCTAGATGAAGGGAAGATTTTTTTTTCCTTTGAGTACAAGGTCAGTGGATGTAGTTACAGAGAGCTGCTATGGTTTCAAAATAAGATGCATGCTGTTTAAAACTGAAATTGCTTCATTCAGAGTAGCCACCCTTTGAAATTCTTCACCTCAGAATGTTGTAGAGGCTTGAACCATTTGATTCAATCATCTTTAGAGATTGAAGGGATAGTGCTGAAAGACTATAGCTGAGCAACCATGATCTGATGAATGGTACAGCAGGGCCACATGGTTGGTCACTGCTCCTTTTGCAAGCTTTTTACAATTGTTAAGGGGTAATTTAAATTGAAGAAATACACTAAATGGCAAATACTGTTGAGGGTGCATCTCTGCATGAATGGGGAGCCTCCCTTGACTTTGTCCAGCAACGCTTGCTTGCCAATACTACATTTTATGAAGCTTCTGTACCCATTGTCCATAATCAAATAACACAAAAATTAGAGGGTATTTGGGCTAAAGACTTTTTTCACTTGTGATAGATTTATGGATAGAATGAACGATATTCTCAACCTTCCACTAAGAATCACGGTTCAGAGTACTAAGCAAGGCACAAATATGTACTTTTAATTGAATATTACTTGCCAACAAAATGTTTAGATACTGAAAACAATACATAACATCAGAGAACCTCTTGGAATCTTCGATAATAAGACAACATTATCTTAAGCAGATCTGAATTAAATACTGAACTGCATGCAACAAAAAAACACAAGTGGAGCTTGCCCTTCTGGTTGGTAGAATAAGATGACTTTCATGTGTAGAAATAAACTGCAGATGCTGATATATCCAGAAAATAGACACAAATGCTAGGATAACTCTGCGGGTCAGAAGAAGGGTTCTGACCGGAAATGTCACTTATTCTTTTTCTCTTAAGATGACTTTCATTATGGATTTAATTCAATGTCATTTCATAATGTTTAACCCTCTATTTGTTATGTAGATCTCCTCCTTTCAAGAGAAAATGGGGTGCTTTACGTTTGTGAAGGTTATGATGATCCTGTTCAACCTCTTCATCTTTGTAAGTATATTGTATGCTTGTTCAGCAGCAACTGTTAGGCAACACGACTAAAGGAAAATAACCCATGTGGGACATTTTTGTAAATGTCTCGACTTTTTTAATCCTTGGTTTGTAGATTTTGCATTCTATTGTAATTGGAATACTATTTTGCATGCAAATGTCACCTTGCCTTGAATATCGGCAATTTTTGACAACATTTTCAATGTAAAATGTCATGACACTTTACAGGCTTATCAAAAATTGGCATTGAGCTGATAATGGAATTGATTCCTAGTGTCTCTACAGTGAGCTTTTAAATTGCAAAACATTTTTTATAAAGAAAGCTCTGGATCGCCATCAAAACTTGATCATAGAATCGGCAATTTAGGAGATCCCGGTCAGGTTTAAAGGGATTTCCAACTTTTTTAAAAATAACTTCTAGGGGTTGGGTGTTGCAGAATGTGAATAGTAAGGTGAGCCAAACTATTTGAAAGAGTAAATAAGAATTAAATTAAAATGGCAATGGACCAGGAAACTATGTGCATTAATGTTGATTTGAATCAGAATGTTTACCAGGGATTGGACATTAGAACGTGTGCAAGGTGGCCAGGTAAGCATGTTTAAATGGTAGAAATGTTTGCATGCAAATGGCTAAGAGAAAGAGTGCAGCTTTAAACAGAGGTGGGGATGAAGCTTGGGGGGGGGGGGGGGGGGGGGGGGGGGGGGGGGGGATAACATTGGAGATGGTAATCTTGGTCATTCAAATGGTCAAAAAGATCATCACCTGGTTTAGACTTGGCTGGATGGTACAGAAATAGATTAATGCTGATATCACTTTTTGGTGATGACAAAAGATTAAGGTTGTGGCAAGTTTGGACAATGATCAAACAGAGCTATTGGGATTGGCAAGTCATCAGTAGAAACCCACTTTCACAGGTCATGAGTGATAGGAAATGTCAAGGCTAAGAGTGGGATCCTTTGGTAGAAGAGATACTGACGCACCCCAGGCAGACAATCGTAGAGAAATGCTGAGACAAACTCCAAGGTCAAAGATGGAGGTATTAGTTTTTATGGCAGAAACCTATTTGGAGGAATGTTGACATTGTTTCTGAAGAGTGAGTTGGGAAGTAAGGTGGCAGAATCACAGACTTGAGAGCCGATTTGAAGTAATGGTTATTTGGGAGGGGGAGGGGTTGTGTGTAAGGCTATATGTTTTAGAGTTAGTTTGGGGGGCAGCCCAATTGGTTAACCACTTGTATTCCCAAAATATCTGATTTTATGATACCTTTTCAGTGGTAACTCACTGATTTGGGGAACGTTTTTAATCTTTTGTGAAACGAGGCTTTATTGGCTTTTGTGGGTAAACTTTAACAAAACTGACGTGGTGTACATCATAAGTAATCATGTTAACCAGCCCTTGATAATCTCTTGCTTCATCTAGTACAACTCGTGGACTTACCACATGCCTCTATTTTTGAGCTGATTCCAAATAAATTATTTTTGAATATTTTCAATTTCACACGATTCTATTATCAGACTCTTTCCTTGACCCCACCTAGTCCTGACCTTGTCACTGCTACTCTATTTGCTTTGCTAAAGCCAGCAGTACTTATTTCAGTGTTCCTGTGTACTCTTCAAGGAAGTCATAATTTTTTTTAATTCAAGATTAGTCCAAGATTGGTTCCAATCCAAAATGTCAACCATTCCTCTGCCTTCACACATGCCGCCTGATCTGAAATGTTTCCTCCAGCAGTTTATGCTGCCCCAGATTCAAATATCCGAATCTTGTAATTTAATTATTTGCCACCCTGTGCCACCCAAATGGCCTCCTCCTGCACCTATTTTCTATCCCTATTTTCTACACCTATTTCACTTCCCCCCACCCCCCACCATACATTGCTGTTTTGCCCTTTTGTAGTAGAAATGGGCTTTGTACTTTAATTTGAATATAGCATAATCAACTTGTTACTAATCCAACTTGCAATTGTACATAAAGAATGGTCACAACAAGAAATGCCACCTGTCTGTTCTCCATGGAAGCTGCCTGACCTGAGTTACTCCAAGCAGAAACACAATTGCATGCAGTTTTCTTTTTGCATGCAATTGTGTTTCTTTTGCACCTTGTTTGCCGTTTTACTGTTTGGATAAGTTAAGTCTCGTCTACATCTTTATTTCTAGAAGTAAACATCCTGTTCAGTTATTCTTGAGTAAAGAATTCTCCTGGTTGTTAAATCAGGTTGTCTAAATTTACTCTCCTGTACTACGAGAGTAATTGCATTGGAAATGTAGTATTAATTATACGTCTGACCCAAGGAAGACCATGTGTGAGAAAACTACTGAATTCAAGATCAATCCTGAGTTGTAATAAAATGAGGTTTTAATATTTGTGCTTCATCGCAGTGTTTAGTTTACAAATGGTGTGGAAACTGGCTCTTCGACCCGCTGAGACCATGCCAACCAACGATCCCCTTACACAAGCACTATCCTGCACACTAGGGACAATTTTTACTGAAGCCACTTAACCTCCAAACCTACGTCTTTGGAGTGAGGGAGGAAACCGGAGCACCTGGAGAAACCCCACGTGGTCAGGGGAAGAACATGCAAACTCTGTACAGACAGCACCTGTAGTCAGGATTGAACCTGGGTCTCTGGTGCTGTATGGTAGCAACTCTGCCTCTGCACTACTTTGAATGATTCAAGTTTAGAAAAAAACTGAAATTCATGAAGCACATCTCTTTATCAGATGAAATTCAAGCTTTTTTTATTATGTACGGGTGAAAAAACTCTTCTCAAGCTGCTGTTTCATCATTCCTTTCAGCTTGCAGGAGGAGCCCTATTGGGAGTTGGAATATGGGTTAGCGTGGATGGAACTTCCTTTGTGAGAGTAATTGGCCCCGTATCATCTCAAGCCATGCAGTTTGTCAACATTG
The DNA here is from genome assembly GCA_035221665.1 of Okamejei kenojei. Lineage (NCBI taxonomy): Eukaryota > Metazoa > Chordata > Chondrichthyes > Rajiformes > Rajidae > Okamejei > Okamejei kenojei. The sequence goes on along the minus strand of CM069140.1, from coordinate 49,500,745 downwards.
GCTACTTTTGCATTGTCATTGGTGCTATCCTGGTTCTCCTTGGATTTCTGGGATGTTGTGGAGCACAGAAAGAAAGTAAATGCCTGCTAATACTGGTATGTATATGTTGTACTTATGGTGGAAAAGATCTGAAGTGGAATAATTAATACGTTTTCAGGCTTGGTAATCTGGGTGGGATGCTGGGAATGAAAGCAAGAAATTGCAGAGCAAATGGTTTTGATGTACACTTAAACAGCGTACAAAATCAAACTCTGTTGGCCTTGTCTCAATATGGCTAAAATTCAAAAGTAAATTAGTTTCAGCGCTTTGCCTGTAGCATCTGTTGCATTGGATGGGATGGGATTGCTGTACCGTGTCAAATTTGATGCTAGGAGTTTAATTGGGATTGATAAACATTGAACCTGGTCTCTCAAGCTGGGACTGTATGCAACGTGGAAGACTTGCCATAGTGACTGCATGCTACAGATTAACATCCTCTCCAATTAAACATCTAACACTTGGCTATAGCTGAATATTGCATGACTTCTTCTGCGTAAAAGGTCAAAGGGTTTTATGCTGGTTTTGTAGCCCATCAGTGTGCAATGGAAGCACAGCCCTATTCCCATGGGACCTTTTATGGTGGCTGCAGCAAACGTCAATTGTCACTCATGCATTGTCCTGGACCCCATTTAAATGTTGCAGGAAGCTCCTTGCTCTGAAAGGCCAAATCCTACAATAATTGACAGTCCTCTCTACTGACTTAGCAATGCAACACTATTTGAACAATATGGTGGGTTATTTTATGAGCTGGTTGACTTGAAATCCTGTTTTAGGTTTATGTTGACATGGTATCTTGTGATCTCCATGATCACCATAAAGTCTGAAGAAACCCCATAAATCTGGAGTTAAATCAAACTCTTGCATGATTTGGCAAACTTGCACAGGAGGGCACTTGGACCTGGCATTGCTTGCCTTAATTTAAACTTCAACTTTGTTCATCCATGATTTTTCTCTGAGCATGGTGTTAACTTTTGTTTTCATCTCCCTAGTTCTTCGCCATTGTTCTCATAATCTTTATTGCTGAGATTGCTGCTGCTGTTGTGGCTCTGGTGTATTCTAGTTTTGTAAGTACAAGTTTTTTTCATTGTGGAGTGAGCAACATAAAGCTTTTGTGTTGAATTCTGCTGCTGAGGGTATATTGATGCCATTGTTATAAAATCTATTCCACATGCACTGGCCTCTGATTATTCCAGCTAGATATTTAGAAGTATCTAAGGCTTTCATTTCAACAGTAGTGAAAGTAGAACTAAACTTTTTGTAACATTTGGCTTCGCTTTCTAAGAAGAACTTGCATCCCCATTTCAGATGGGTTTTCTTCCCACCCTTCCCCCACACACCACTCCTGAAGATGTGGTGGTGAAGATGACCACCTTGTTCCTATATCTATTCTGGGGTTGAAGAGGTAGTTTCAGATTATCCATATTTAGTGTACATGCTCGGCTTCCCTTTCAGGCAGTTTCTGTAAAGGAGTATAACTGTTTAGACTTTAGTGATACAGCACGGAAACTTGCCCTCCGGACCACCGATTCCACATCGACCAACGATCAGCTCGTTAACTAGCACCATCCTACACTAGGAACAATTTGCATTATTACCAAAGTCAATGAAACTACAAACCTGTACGTCTTTGGGGTATGGGAGGAAACCAGAGTACCTGGAGTAAACCCATACTATCACAGGGAGAATGTACAAACTGTAAAGCCAGCGCCTGTAGTCAGGATTAAAACCTGGTCTTGGGCAGCAACTCTTCTGCTGCGCAGCTCTGCAACCCCATCCTGTGGATGGTACATGCTGAAATCTCAGTTCACTGATCCTATCATGTTAGACATCAGTTGCATGTCCTGCCTGAATATTGACCATGCAGACATCCAGGCAAGTGCCTTGTGAAACTTCGAGAAAATTGAGGGGGATGCCACAAATCCATCTTCCACTGCTGTTCCTTCCTACACAAGAACAAAGATACTGTTTTACATCGAAGATGGACACACAATGCTGAAGTAACTCAGCAGGTCATGCAGCATCTCTGGGGGGGAAAAAGGAATGGGTAAAGTTTTGGGTCAGTACCTTGTAGACTAGTTTCAGTCCCACTGAGTTAATCCAGTATTTTGTGTCTATCTTCTACTTTGTTCTTGTCATTTGTATATGGCTACTCAATTTGAGTCCTGGATTTTTTGGTGCACAACATGCTTGAATGTCAGGAGACTAGCTGAATCTTTAGTTATGGTGGTTTCCTTTTGAAAGTAAAAACTACCTCACACTTATCAGCCTGAACCTGAATTTGAAGTCTGGCTGTAAAACGTTATTTTTGTTATGGTGAGCACCAAGTCTTGCTGTTTGCTGTGCTTTGTGTTGAACTAGATATTCCATTTACTTCTGAATGGGAGCTGCATTTTAATCCTACAGTTTTCTTTTTCTTGGTGTAGGCAGAAAGTCTTCTCCGTGCCTGGGTTACTCCAGTATTGAGGGATGATTATGGAAGACAAAAAGATGCAACTGCCATCTGGAATACTACAATGAATGAAGTAATACTTTTTTCCACATAAATGACTAAACTGGAGACAAATGCTTTGTTAATATCAAGGCTAATGCTATAGAATCGGCTACAATGTCAATAGTAGTAGAACAATTGCCTTGGGGTGTATTTCAGTGCTCCTGTTCAAGTGCTCCTGAAAATGGTTTATTTAGGCAAGTCTCCAGTGTATTTGAGTCAATTTACTGTTGTCATGGATTTGTACTTCAATAACACAGGAAATACTTCAGTTGCTATGGCACCTTGTATTCCATTAATTCAGTCTTAAATGTTGGTATTTCAACCAATGGTGGAACCAAGGCATAATTGTAATATTACCTGAATATACTGAATTTTCTATTAGTCTGTTAGGATTAACAACCTCGCCTCCTCCACTCTGACACTGAACACAGGGCTGTGTGCTCAGCCCTCTCCTCTACTCCCTCTTCACCCACGACTGCGTCCCTATGCATGGTTCCAACTCCATCATACAATTCGCTGACGACACCACAGTGGTAGGACTGATCAGTGACAACAACGAATCGGCTTACAGGGAGGAGGTCAGCACCTGGCAGCTTGGTGTACCAACAACAACCTTGTCCTCAACACACAGAAGACGAAGGAAATCATTGTGGACTACCAGAAGACCAGAGGCGGCAGACACACCCCCACAAACGGCACTGAGGTGGAGCGCATCTCCAACTTCAAATTCCTCGGGGTACACACCTCTGAGGATCTGTCCTGGTCCCTCAACACCGCCAAACTGATTTAAAAAGGCGCAGCAGCGCCTCTACTTTCTGAGGAGGCTTGAGAAAGCTCACCTGTCCCCTCGGATCCTGTCCAACTTCTACCGCTGTACCATAGAAAGCATCCTGACCACCTGCTTCACGGTGTGGTACAGCGGCTGCACCAGAGCTGACAGGAAGGGACTGCAACGGGTGGTGAAAACCGCCCACCACATCATTGGTACCCCGCTCCCTGCCATGGCTGTCCTTCACTGCACACGGTGTCTGAGACTGGCTGGCAAAATCATTAAGTACCCCTCACACCCCAACCATGGACTGTTTGCCCTCCTCCCATCAGGGAGGCGGTACAGGAGCCTCAGGTCTCCGACCAGCAGGCTAAGGAACAGCTTCTTCCCCAACACCATTACCCTGCTGAACTTGCAGGCCCAGCGTAAGCCCCCCCCCCCCCCCCCCCCCCCCCCCCCCCCCCTCATCAGTATTATTTATAGTTAAATAATTTACTGTTAAGCTCTTATTCACCATAATATAGCACGTCAATCTTTTGCACCTTAACAACTATCTGTATATATGTATATGCCTATGCACATACACCAATATATCCTCATTTGTGTATATATTGTCTTAATTAGCACTTTACTACTTTGCACCCTGGAAAGATGCAAAACTACATTTCATTGTACTGTACTTGTACTATATGCAATGACAAAGTAGAATCTAATCTAATATTCCATAACATAATGCAAAACCAAGTGCTTATCTATATTTCCTCCTGAATAAATTAACTCTACTAAATGGTGTAGAAAGGTGCTGTAATATAACATTAAATAAATGCTAAAGTTGAGGCTGGGACTTGGCAATGACTGGATAATTGCGACTTGGGTAGATGGTAAAAGATCTCTAGTCCTTGGGAATGGAGGGAGGGCCTAGTTATGAGGAATGCATGTGCTCAGGCGGTGAGTTTAAAGAGTTTGAAGTTTTTTTTTGTATGAAGTGAGAAAGGGACATATGAGGCTTGATGCAAAACTTCAAAGAATTTGAATAAACTTGGCCAAAATTCAACTGAATATGGAAATTTGCATACTGTTTTTGAACTTGCTTAATTTGTATCCCTGATGAATATCTTGCATATGTACTGGTATTTAGTGTGAACAGTGTACTTCCAGCATTTGATGTAACATTTTTTCCTCCAACTTTTACAGCTGAAGTGTTGTGGCTTTACCAACTACACAGATTTTTCTGATTCCTATTACTTCAATAACAACAACAGAACCTACCCACCTTTCTGTTGCAATTCGACTATTTGTACTGAGATGGCAGCAATACAGAGCCAAGTACAGGTATGATGGCTTTTTTAAATTTCTGGCATTTTCTGCCTTGCCTAGATATCAGCTATAATATCGCCCTTATTCATTGCAGGGATGTTTTCGTCAACTTTTTGATATTCTAAAGGAGAATGCGAACATTGTAGGTGGGATTGCAGCAGGGATTTGTGCACTAGAGGTGAGTTCATTGTTCTAAACTGATTCAATACCTTGTTCTTGCCAACGCAAGCTATTTAGACATGATTAAACATATGGCATGATATTTAAGAAATGTGGCTATTTCACAAAATTTAGCTGGAAGTTGAGATGCCAGCAAATCAAAATATTTAATGGTTTCTATTGCCGAGCAGAATATTTTGTATAATCTCCAATAATCCAAACATATAGGTTTGGCCCAATTCGTAACTTTTGTCTAAATGGGTGCAACAGCAAACAGCTTTTTTTGGGGCCTCTTAGCTTTGTACTAAATGTTCATCTTTGGCATCAAAGTCACACAGCACGGAAACGGGCTCCTCTGCCCAATTTGCTCACACTGACCAACGTGTCCCACCTACCTACATTTTGCCCATATCCCTCTAAACCTGTCCTATCCATGTACCTGTGTTTCTTAAAACGTTGTGATAGTGCCTGCCTCAGTTACCTCCTCCGGCAGCTTGTTCCATATATATACACACCACCCTTTGTGTGGAAAAAGTTACCTCTCGGGTTCCTATCAAATCTTCCCCCCCTCAACTTAAACCAATGTCCTCTGGTTCTCCATTTCCCCTTACTCTGGGCAAGAGACTTTATGCATCTTTCCCTTTTATTCCTCATGATTTTGTATTCCTCTACAATCACCTCTCTAAGAATAGACTCCTAGCCTGCTCAACATTTCCCTATAGCTGTTGTCTTGTTCAGTTTAGAGGATTGCTAAATCTGTTGTTTTCACTCATTTGCCATGCATCCTAAACTATTTCTCATTTCAGATTGCTGCAATGGCGGTGTCAATGTATCTGTACTGCAAGATTGATGGAAAATCTCGTGTATGATAACTAACATTGCAAGCTTCTACATATTTAAGTTGACTGGGGAGTTTAATGAAACTTCAGATTTGTGAAAGCTAGCACATGATTGTTTGATGGTACTTGGAGTTGAATGTCTTCAGGCACACTTAACTTAGGCTACTTTGTATTGGCACCAAGAAAATTCTTCTCAGCAACCCTTAAGCATGCATTTGGAATTAATGTGCAGGGACACGTCGGAGGCAACATATTGCCCATTGACTCTGATGGGCAATATGTCAGTCTTTTTTGCATGAAGGAAAAGTACGTGGTTCCATAGCTTTAGTTTCTGATCTCTTGAACTAGAAATTAAGTATTTGCATGCACAAATGATTTATTTTGCACATCTGGAATTTGTCAAGTGTATATGATTAAAACAGGATGCCATGTTCAGATTTAGTGGGGCAAGGGAGAGGATTGTTAGTTTCCTTTATGCTGCATTCATGGACTACTGGAGTTGTGTGTCTAACCTCCGGCCCAAGGGCAAGATGTTATCCTTTAATTTACTGACATGTCAATACCTTTTTATTCACATCAGCACTTTAAAAATCGCAAATAGCCTCCTGGTCACGGAATCTTTTTATACATAGCACTTCCCTGAAAGATAATTTGTATTGAACAGTGTAAACTTTGTTTTCCTCCTTTAACATTAATACAAACGTGAGGTAGGGCAAGACTCCAACTTGAATATGCATAGTCTTCGCATCACTAGCAATGTCCATGAGTCCTTTGTCATCTATTGAACTGAACGATTGTCCATTGTACAGGATAAATCTATGCTTTGTAAATAACATCAGATGTTACCAAAATTGGACCAGTCTTTGTATTCTAATTGTGATTTGTAACTTTAATTAGAAATTTATATAAATCATTGTATGGAAATCTTGTCTTTTAATAAATAATAAACCAATGAAGTCTTATTCATTTCAAACGTGCTAAATATTGGGATTTTTCTGGGGTTAAACAAGAAATAATTGGAGGTAATATGGATGAAGGGTCAAGTTGATTGTGGGTTACAAATGACTGCCTCTGAACTGTTCACTACATTTGTATGATGTGTGTATACCTACTTACAATTAGGCACTGGCATTAGCTGCAGTCATCACGTCAGGGAGAAGAATGAGAGTATGGGAAGTAGCATATAGTTTGTGATAAAACGGGATAAGTTGAATACAATTTCTTGAGTAATTGAAAGCACTACTTCCAAATCAACTTGATGTTCTAAAAATTGGAACCATTAGGTCTTTTTACCCTTACGATTCCTTAGTTCTATCCGTACTGACTCCACATCTCCTTGCAAGGACTACAATCAGGAGCCATGGATTTGGCAAGTGCAGCTTCTTTCATTGGGGGTAGAGTGCTGACATGGATAGAAAATTGGTTGGCAGACAGGAAACAGAGTAGGGATTAACGTGTCCCTTTCAGAATGGCAGGCAGTGACTCGTGGGGTACCGCAAGGCTCGGTGCTGGGACCGCAGCTATTTACAATATACATCTGTGGATTCTTTCAAGAGAGAGTTAGATAGGGCTCCTACAGATAGCGGAGTTGGGATAAGGCAGGAACGGGGTTCTGATTGGGAATGATCAGCCATGATCACATTGGATGGCGGTGCTGGCTCAAAGGGCCGAATAGCCTATGTTTGCACCTATTGTCTATTGTAATGGCAATGTGTGCATTAAATTTCCTCCCTGAAACCACACACTTGTGGGATAAGCTGTGGCTGACAATAGGTTAAATTTCTCCAGAACATAACGGACTTTTGTATAAACGTCTTCAATACTTCAATTACTGTTTTTCTTTTTGCTTATTTCAATATGATTTGAGGTTTCATTTAAGGAACCATTGTTCATTACGTTGCTGAACCAATATCCAAACTTTGGGGAATAAAACCAGTTTAATTTTTTTAATCTGAATGAATCAAACTGATGACAAATTTGAATTACTGGTTAAGCACTATAACATTGGATTTTGGATATCACAAACTGAAAAGGCCTGTGAATGGAGAACACCACATGACCAGCAATAAACACTGAGGATCCACAGTAAAAAATTTGAGGGCCCATTGGTCATGGTTTCTGAAGCAACTTTATTACCATCCTCCAAGCCAAATGTGACATTAGGAATTGTTCTGGACCACTAACCTTATTCTTATGTCCTCTGTGTTCTCTTATGACCTAAATGATTTAATTTGGCTTCATTAAAAATGTTATCAACTGTTTACATGATGAAACATTGGGTTAACCAGCAGTTTATATTAACACAAATGTCAGGTATCTGGGAACACTTGGTAGGATGGGAAGCACCAATGGCAGGAAATCAACATTTTGGTCAAAGCCCTTCTGGCAGGATCCTTAAATTGAAATCTTATCTCTTTCCACAGATGCTGCCTGGCTGGATGTTTCCAGCACACTCTCGTTTTGTTTCCTATTTCCAGCAGCTGCAATTTAAAATCTTGGATACAGTTTTGGTGTCTGGGATCACAGCAAATGGGCAATGACAGGCTATGGATGAAGTGTATACCAAAGCAAATACATGTACCATGACTCAGTTTGGTTTCCAGAAAGCCACAATGAGCTTCTACTCCATGTTTGAGTCCTAAGACTAGAATGACAGCAAGGATGCGATTCCTACATTGAAAATGTTTGCTTTGCAGTTATACTATTAAGTCAATTAATTAAATGAAAACAAAGCAAAATGATGAAAATCAAAAACTGCGTGCTGGAAATCTGGGAAAATAATAAAATGCTTAAAGCAGTATCTGGAAAGAAGCAGTTAATTTTTCAGGTCAAAGCCTCTGATTAGGCAGTTCTCAGTATTGAACCATGCAATGTGTAAAGGGAACTCAGTCAGATGATGTAATATGCACCTAGGAGCTCTTAAATGTAGCAGTTCAAGAAGTCCTGCAAAACGGCTTTGAAGGAGATACAGGCAAATGTTGTAAGAACAAATTGTAGTGAACAGAGTGAAAGAATGCCGTGTCGTTTATTTTTTGTCTAAAGTTAAATGTAGCTGTTCGTGTTTTTTTTGTATTGTTTCTAACTGTGTATATGGGAGGGGGAAACTTTTTAAATCACTTCCCTGCACGGAAGACCTGACTTTTTCCCTGTCGGGTCTCCGTTGTCATTGGGGCCTAGTGGCGTGGAGCGGCTTCCGACCGGGACGACCTGGGGGCTCCAGTCACGGAGCCTGCGGAGCTGCGGACTTACCATCGTGGGGCTGGCCGGCCTCGGAGCGTGGGGAGCGGTGGTGGCTCGCTGCTGCGGCCCGACTCCGGAGCTCCAGCTGCAGATTACTGCCGGTGGACTGTGATATCGGGAGCTCACGGGTCCGGGTGGGAAACTGCTCTCCGAGCTCCGCAACACAATTTCTCCACCCCGTGTCGCGGGGTTGGAACGACCCGGAGCAGGTCCGTACATCGCCCGGCGTGGCTTTAATCACCGCGGGACCTTCCAGCGCCCGCCGGGGGCTCCAACTTTGTGACTTTGGACCTAGAGCGGGGCGGTACATCACCCAGCGCGGCCTCAATGGACGTGGGACTTAACACCACCCGCCTGGGGCTTCGACATTGGGAGAGAGAAGAACTTTCCCTTCCATCACAGTGAGGAGGAAATTCACTGTGATGGATGTTTGTGTGAAATGAATTGTTTGCGTGTTTTTTTTAATGAATTGTTCTGTTTGTATGGCTTGTAGAAATGTAGTTTCGTTCGAGCTTCTCTGAGGTTCAAATGACAAGTAATAAAATCAAAAAAAATCAAAATACACTGAATGGAGATGGGTCAGGTACTTAACCGAGTAGTGAAAGCCATTGATGCAAGTAGCTATCCCTTTATCTGGAGGGGTCGAGAACAGAAAGTCACACTTCAGCCATCAAAGCATGAAATGATTCGAAGCTACAGACTCTGACTATGCCATTGGATGCCAGAGAAGGAAATAGGTGCTGGCATTGAATATGAGATATCTCGCGAGAGAGAAACTTGGGAATGTTGCTGGTTTGAGTGACAGATTCATATGTTGATTAGCTTCTGCTTGAATGCAGGCCAGGCGTCTCAGTGCTCCAGAGCCAGAACCAAAGACCTGTCTATTTAGTGCCATCAGACACGTTTTGGAAGCATTAATCAGGCAGAATTAGCAACTGAATTGAGAAAGGAAATCATGTCTGTCTTTTTAAGGAATTAGTACAGGTGTCAGAGGTTATGGGGAAAACCCAGGAGAATGGGGTTAGGAGGGAGAGATAGATCAGCCATGATTGAATGGCAGAGTAGACTTGATGGGCTGAATGTCCTAATTCTACTTCTCTTCCTTATGATCTTAGGAGGACTGCTGAGGGAATTATGGTTGGTGTGTTAGATATAGAGTCAATAAAATGCCACTTAATAGACATCATGAAGTTGAATTAAAAAGAGTGCTAGCAACGTGAATAAAAGTTGGCATATAACAGAAAATAGAGTAATAGCATTTTTGACCCAGAAAGAAATGCATAGTTGAGTTCTCTACAGGTCAGCACAAAGACCATTGTTTTTCTCAGCACACGTTAATAATTCACGTCTTGAGTACACTAGGCATAGGTATACTCTATATACTTCTGAACATTCTAGGTAACATAAAACATGGCAATGTACCGAGCTGCAGGCTGGTTTAGGAATTTACTGGAAGGCATTCTAAAAGACAAAATCCATCTGCATTTGGAAATGAAAGGACTGATTAGGGTAGTCAGTGTAGCTTAGTATATGGACAAAATTAGTGTCTCACAAATTTGAGTGTTTTTGAAGAGGCATTGATGTATGTATGAGAGGAAATAAATCACAGGGGTATGTCAATATTTGGAGGGGAAATGGGACATGGGATTGCATTCGTGAAAAACGGTATGAATTCAAGGGATTGAATGACCACTTTGTGTGCCATTATTAGTGTAAGATAATAAAAGGAATGAAATTGCAAGGTGATGGCAAGAGGACAGTTAAATGGGAGTACCTGGATTACTTTCTACATCGAGCAAGTACAGAATCAATGAGCCAAATGACATCGTCCTACACTGTTACCATTCCATAATTCTGCAAAAGGTACAATATAACTTTCAATATATTGTACCAGCAAATGGTAGACACAAAATGCTGCAGTAACTCAGCGGGACAGGCAGTGGAGAGCAAGAATCAGTCTGAAGAAGGGTCTTGACCCAAAACGTCTCCCATTCCATCTCTCCAGAGATGCTGCTTGTCCCACTGAGTCACTCCAGCATTTTGTGTCTACCTTTGATTTAAACCAGCAACTGCAGTTCTTTCCTACACATCTTGTACTGGCAAATGCTGTTAGTTGTGACCTGACTGCCTTCAATAAAGGAGTTTTGTTAATAGTTGGACCGCAGGACCTGTTTCCACACTGTATCACTCTATGACTCTATGTTAATAGTCCTGCTGTCACGCACCTTGGTAAAGGGAATCTCAAAGAGCCAAAGATAACAGAGTTAGTAAAGCAAAAGTAATTGGGCAACCTAGCATCAAATTAAACACTGCTATCAGAAACAACAGTGTTGTTCCTAGCACCGTTCAGTCATTGTAACCAGACTGATTCCTGGGATGTCAGTACTGTCTTATGAAGAAAGACTGGATAGACTCGGTTTATACTCTCTGGAATTTAGGAGATTGAGAGGGGATCTTATAGAAACTTACAAAATTCTTAAGGGGTTGGACAGGCTAGATGCAGGAAGATTGTTCCCGATGTTGGGGAAGTCCAGGACAAGGGGTCACAGCTTAAGGATAAGGGGGAAATCCTTTAAGACCGAGATGAGAAAGACTTTTTTCACACAGAGAGTGGTGAGTCTCTGGAACTCTCTGCCACAGAGGGTAGTTGAGGCCAGTTCATTGGCTATATTTAAGAGTGAGTTGGATGTGGCCCTTGTGGCTAAGGGGATCAGAGGGTATGGAGAGAAGGCAGGTACGGGATACTGAGTTGGATGATCAGCCATGATCATATTGAATGGCGGTACAGGCTCGAAGGGCTGAATGGCCTACTCCTGCACCTAATTTCTATGTTTCTATGTTTCTATGTAATTAATATCAGGAGACAATGGTCTAAATTGGGAAAATTGTCTCGCACTCCGGTCAAGCATAGTAGTATCTTATAGTTAATGTCTCAGATTCCTCCACCACAATCCCTGGGTACATATTATCTCATTGATATGACAGGTTCATACAGGCATCAGTACAGTATTTATGGTATGCAGAAACACCCCTGGAAGTCCACAATGTTGACCCCATGAATTTTAGTGGCACTGGTTCAAACCTACTTTCCTCTCACTGCTGAATCAGTGAGTATATCTTCCTGGGAGGGGAAAGATTTAAGTTGAAAAGGAAAAGATTATAGATTACCCCTCAGATTCCTAATAAATATTTTCCCCTTCACCTTAAACCTATGTCCTCTGGTCCTCGATTCGCTTACTCTGGGCAAGAGACTCTGTACATCTACCCAATCTATTCCTCTCATCATTTTATATCTCTCTACAAGATCACCCCCCGTTCCCCTGCGCTCCAAGGAATAGAGTCCCAGCCTAATCAACCCCTCCCTATAGCTCACACCCTATATTCCTGGCAACATCTTCGTAAATCTTCTTTGTACCCTTTCCAGCTTGACAACATCTTTCCTATAAAATGGTGCCCAGAACTGAACATAATGCTCTAAATGCAGCCTCACCAATGTTTTATACAACTGCAACATGACCTCCCAACTTCTATACTCAATGCTCTGACAGATGAAGGCCAAAATGCCAAAAGCCTTTTTGACCACCCGATATACCTGCAACTCGACCTTCAAGGAACCATGCGCCTGCACTCATACATCCCTCTGCTCTAAAACACTCCCCAGAGGCCTACCATTCACTGTGTAAGTTCTGCCCATTTTAGACTTCCCAAAATGCAACACCTCTCATTTCTTTGGATTAAATTCCGCCATACATTCCTCAGGCCACTGGGCCTATCGATCCAGATCCTGCCGCCATTTTTCACAACCATCTTCACTATCTGCAATACCACCTGCTTTTGTATCACTTGCAAACTTGCTAATCTTGCTGTGTATGTTTTCATCCACATCATTGGGGGGGGCTGCATTTAGAGTATTGTGTTCAGTTTTGGGCACCATGCCATAGGAAAGATTGTCAAGTTGGAAAGGGTGCAGTGAAGATTTACGAGGATGTTGCCAGGCCTCGAGGGCCTGAGCTATAGGGAGATGTTGAGCAGCCTAAGACTCTATTACTTGGAGGGCAGGAGGTTGATTTTATAGAGGTGTATAAAATCATGAGAAACAGATCGGATAGATGCACACATTTAGGAAAGAACTGCAGATGCTGGAAAAATTGAAGGTAGACAAAAACGCTGGAGAAACTCAGCGGGTGAGGCAGCATCTATGGAGCGAAGGAATAGATGACTTTCGGGTCGAGACCCTTCTTGGTGTGGACTGATAGATGCACATTGTCTCTTGCCCAGAGTAGGGGAATCAAGAACCAGAGGACATAGGTTTAAGGTGAGGGGGCGAAAGCTAATAAGAACCCAAGGGGTAACTTTTTCACACAAAGAGTGGTGGGTGTATGGAATGCACTGCCGCAAGGGATAGTTGAGGCAGGTATTATCGCAATGTTTAAGAAATATTTAGACATGTACATTACATGTATAGGACAGGTTTAAAGGGATTAGGGGCCAAACGCAGGCAGGTGGGACTAATGTAGATGGGACGTTGGCTGGTGTTAGCAAGTTTTGCCAAAGGGCCTTTTTCCACACTGTAAGATTCTATCACTCTATTAAGGAGTGAGGGGAAAGATTAGGGTGAGAGAGGAAAGATTTAAAAGTGTCTGAGGGGCACCTTATTTACACAAAACATGAAAAAACTGTAAGAGAAAGTGGTAGCTGAGGAGTACAATGACTTTTAAGAAATGACAGGTACATTAACAGGAAAGGTTGGAGGGATATGGGCCAGGCACAGGCACGTGAGTCTAGCTAGGTTCGGCAATCTGTTAGCATGGACAAGTTGGGCCCAAGGTCATGTTTCTATTCTGTATAGCTATTTGACTCAATGACTAACAAATGGAAGAAGCAGGGAATAGCAGGGCAATAACTATTTCATGAGTTGAGGCTGTGGTCTCAACCCAAAAGGTCAAACTGTTCATTTCCCTTCACAGATGCTGACTGTGTTCCTCAAGCAGCTTCGCAACTACCTTACCTTTAGCCAAGTTATCCTAGTGCAAACACAATACTGGATAATTGGTCAAGAATGTTCTATTCACAAAGCATTACAAACCCAATCTAACAAACTACGAACCCATCAGTCAATTCTGAATCATCAGCAAAGAGATGGAAGATGTTGATACCAATGCTTTTAAGCGTCTATTCACATCATCAACGTTCAGGCTATGTTCTGGCAAGAACATTTGACTCAAGACTTCAACAAAGCCTTTGTCTTTACCTGGACAAATTCCAGGATAAAGGATAGAATGATTACCATTGATATTCAGACAATTTTACAGAATCAGACATCAATAAGCTTTGTGTGGGAAGGAACTGCAGATGCTGGTTTACACCGAGGATAGATACAGGTGCAGAGAGAAGATAGGTGTAGGTGCGGCAGAGGTTCACTTGTACCTCCTCCAACCTCATCTACTGTATCCACTGTCCCAGGTGTGGACTCTTATATATCAGCGAGACCAAGTGTAGACTCGACGATCATTTCGCTGAACACCTCCGCTCGGTCCGCCTAGGCCAGCGTGATCTCCCGGTTGCTCCCCCTCCCATTCCCCCTTTAACTCCCCCTCCTATTCACCCTTTAACTCCCCATCCCATTCCCACACTGACCTTGCTGACTGGGATTTCAGGAATACATCTTGAAAACAAAACGTCTGTTCATTAATTTTATAATGGGGGGGGGGGGTAGCTGTTCTTAAACGTGGTGGGATATGCTTTGTAGCTTTAATATTCTCTGTCTGACAGAAGAGGGGCAAAGATACAAACATCACAGAGCAGATATTAACTTGGAAATATACTGCTGTGTCATCTTTGGCCCTCCGACTAATTGCTAGAACTCCGTGCACAATAGCCTGTCGGAGTGCCATGTCCAGAGAAATTGCAGTGGTTCAAAAAAGCATCTTACTACCACCATTACCAAGGGCAATTATGGGAGGGTGATAAATGCTGGCCTTGCCAGCAACATGCACATCCTATAAATGAATTTTAGAAATAAATGAGGGAAGTATATACTGTGCTTCCTCATTGCTATGGCAATGATGATATGGAGTAATTTGTTGTTAGTTTCCTCTTCACCTAAGGGGCTCAGGACATTTATCAGCTCACTTCTATTTATGTGTTGCCAGGCAGTGGGATGTTGATTAATGATAGATGCAATATTTTTCTTTAACCTCGCTCCTGGCATTAAAGAGCTACACGGAGTTTCAATTAGATAGCACGATCAGGTTCCACCGAGAAAATCAGTCAATAGAAAGATCTGTTCTGTCTCTTTCCCTTTCACAGAAGCATCTAGCCAACAGTTGGCAAGATACTGAAATAAGAGGAATCCCTGTAATAGACCAGTGCTCTACTACCCTGCAGATTCCCGAAAAAGTCTCAAAGAAAATGAGCACGAATTCATGAAAACTGAAAGAATGGGGAAGTTGGAAATAAGAAGATGCAATCTGTTCGTCGCATAATTTAAGAACAATTAGTTTGAATCTTGCAGAAATTAGACCACCAAAAACATGTTAATTACTTAGTGGGACATTATTACAGTGTTATTTTACCATTATAATCCTTCTCCTTGGCTTTTACCATCATCCACTCAACATAATGGCTACGCAATAAGAACAGCAGGTCCAGTACAGGCATTTACAGTAACTATCATATCCCTTTTCACGATAACACAGAACATAAACCACCTAATAAAATATGTTCTAAAATGTGGTTTAAACCACCAAACTTGAACGACTACCATCCGGTTGCCTTAGCGCTAATATCCATGAAGTGCTTTGAAAGGCCGGTCCTCTCACAGATCAAATCCAGCATCCCTGCCTCACTGGACTCGCATCAATTTGCATACAGGACAAATAGATCCACAGAGGTTACCATCTCTCTGGCTCTTCACACTGTCCTGACTCACCTGGAAAGACAGGACACATACGTGAGGATGCTTTTCATAGACTACAGCTCTGCCTTCAACACGGTCATCCCCACCAAGCTCACCACCAAACTCCACCAGCTAGGCCTCAGCTCACTGATATGCGACTGGATCCTGAATTTCCTGATGGAGCGACGGCAGGCAGTGAGACTGGGCCCGCACCTGTCCTCCAGTATCACCCTGAGCTCCGGCACACCACAGGGCTGTGTACTGAGCCCCATGCTCTACTCCCTCTTCACACACGACTGTGTTCCTGCATTCAACACCATCACCATTGTCAAGTTTGCAGACGACACAATGGTGATCGGGCTGATCACCATCGGTGATGAAACACACTACAGAGCGGAGGTGCAGAACCTGGCGGACTGGTGCTCAGATAACAACCTGTCCCTAAACACCTCTAAGACCAAGGAGCTGATTATCAACTTCAGAAGGTCACATAATGGGGAATACGCTCCAATCTTTATCAACGGGGATAGTGTGGAGAGAGTGTCCAGCTTTAGGTTTCTGGGCACACACATTTCAGAGGACCTCACATGGTCCTCCAACACCGTTGCGCTGGTCAAGGAGGCACAGCAATGACTGTTCTTCCTGAGAACACTGAAAAAGACTGATCTGCCCCAACAGCTGCTGACGACCTTCTACCGCTGCACCACAGAAAGCATCCTAACATATGGCATCTCTGTGTGGTATCTCAGCTGCACGGAGGCGGAGAGGAGAGCTCTTCAGCGGGTCGTCCACAGAGCTCAGAAGATAATTGGGACACAGCTACCAGCCTTGGCGGGCATCTACAATACACAGTGCCTCAGTAAAGCCATCAGCATTCACAAAGACTCCTCACACCCTTGCAATAGTCTGTTCGAACTTCTACCTGCAGACATTACAAAGCCTTCTACGCCCGTACCTCCAGACTTAGGAACAGCTATAGCTGCTCTGAACTGGCCCTGCTGAGTTCCCCCCACCCATGAACTGTCGCCCTCGGATGGCCACGTCGCACATCGACCCGGCACAGACCTATTTGCACTTTATACTGTTTTACTGTTTTTTTTTATCTTGTTTCTGTGGGTGTCTAAATTTTTAGTTAATTAAGTTATTACATTGGATGGAACCTGCATACCAAATCTCGTTGTACCTCTGTGCAATGAAAATAAAAGATATTATTATTATTATTATTATTATTATTATTAAAGTGGGAAGCATGGCTTCCAATTTGCACACAGCAAGATCCCATTAATAGTGTTATGAAAATGACCACAATATTTGTATTAGCAGTGTTGAGTGATATATATTGTCCAGATCAGAAGGAATAACTCCCTGCTCTTTCCTGAAATAATACTACAGGACAATTTTTGTCCTCTTGGGAGAACAGGTGGGAGCTTAGTCCAATAGCTCAAGTAAAAGAAGGCAGAGTGTGGCTCTACCTAAGGATTGCTCAGGTGTCAAGCTAGATTCATTTGTTCAAATTTCTTAAGTTGCTGGAGGAAAGGTCCAAAAGACTACTGGTTAACATCTGTATGGTTAACATCTCCCCTTGTCAGAGACACACCGCTTCTCTTATTGAAGCAAATGAGACAGATTGTTAGAAGTATAACTCTTTAATGTTTGAATGTATTGGGGTAGTAGTTTCTAGGCTGCATTGAAAATGGTGCAGTGTTAAGTATGGAAAATTGGAATGAAATTTTAATCAAATCTGTACTTGGTACCTTGTTGTAGTGAGTCTGTGGTTTGTCTCAAGATCTTGCTTCCCTACAATTACAAATAGTCCGCTGGCAATATTAAGATAGATTCTGGGATGCAGTCGCTGGCAGCAACACTTGGCTCTAGATGCCTAGATGCCAAAGCAGGGCAGGAGATAGGAAGGGGCTGTGCTACTATGATGGGACTCCACTACTAAGAGTGGTGTTACTGCACTACTATAATGGGAGGAGGAGAATTCCTGCTCTTCTGGTTTCATGCTTATAGAAGCACAGTGAAACATAGCACAGAAACAGGCCATAGACACAAAATGCTGGAGTTACTCAGCAGGACAGGCAGTATCTCTGGAGAGATGGAATGGGTGACGTTTCAGGTCGAGATCCTTCTTCAGACTGGTGTTATCCAGACATCACAGCAACAGGCCTTGGTCCACCGAGTCCACATCCATTTTTATATTAATGCTATCCCAGTCACTATATTTTCCAACATTCCCATCAACTGAGAACATTTCAATCTCCCCTGGTCCACCCCACCCCCACCACCAAAATCCATCCATTCATCCACTCACTAGAGGCACTTACAACCATCAACCCGCAATTCTTCACATTGCTTACAAAAGTGCAGAACTTCAAGTTGATCGCTGTTTTTTGTGATATCCTTTAAGGATAGCTGGTTCTGTTCCTCTAAAATTAGAAAATCTAATGGGAATTTACCTGGAGTATAAGTATCACCACCATTTTGATGAAGAATATTTATTTTATATGCACCTTACAGGGGCAAACTTTATTTTAGAACAATGACAAAAACATCTCCAGAGCAACTAAAAACTTTGGATATGTATTCAGCAAATGTTTAGGTGCAAGAGATTTGCCCCTCTAACTTTGTGTCTCTGTTTAATGGGGTCGAATTTCAACCCTATTGTACGAACTAAGCCACTGTGTGTATCTGTTCAAAGGCATCAAATTTCAGCGTCATTGTATGTACTAACCTACTGATGTGAACAGAAGTACAGAAAGTCAGAGAATATTCCTAGAACCATTTTCCTTAAAAGTCGTGCATCAAAGATCAAAAGCCCTGGATTGTATTCTTTGAGAATAATAATAATCAGTTTAGTATTTTGTTTCGAGATACAGCGCAGAAACAGGCCCTTTGACCCACCGAGTCCAAGCCAACCAGCGACCCCTACACTATGCTACACACTACAATTTACAATCTTTACCGAAGCCAATTAACCGACAAACCTGTATTTGGAATGTGGGAGGAAACTGGAGCACCTAGGAAAAACCTACGTGGTCATGGGGCAAATGTACAAACTCCATACAGACAGCACCTGTAGTTCTCTGGTGGTGTAAGGCAGCAACACTACCGCTGGGCAGCCCTGCCGAAAAAACAATTGTGTGGAATTAATGAAATCTCATTGCTATCGAACATTAACCTGTATTTCCGACTGCTATGTGTACTTCGGCATCTAGATACAATCGTGAGCTGCAGCTAGTAGAACCCAGTCCAGACTGTTGAAATAAATCAAGCCTATCATTGCTTGTCTAAAGGGATGGCTCATATAAATACATTGAACAGCTTAGCCACCCAAGTCACAGAGAAAATTTAGAGACAAATTTAGAGAAGTGTCCTGACCCAAAACGTCAATAAAGTATCAATCAATCAATTCTCCAGAGAATCTGCCTGGCCCTCTGAGTTACTCCAGCCCTTTGTGTCTTTTTCATCTAGAACATGCACTTGTTTTTGCTCATGGATATTTCAAGTTAATGCTTTATTTTTCCAAAATTCTTCCACTCAGAGATGAGTTGCATCAGCCTCAAGCAATTTATGTGGGAGAAACTACATGATGACGAGTGGTTGGCTTGGTAACCCGGCTGATGTAGGAGCTGACATTACTTTTTGCCACGTGACTTGTATCTTTTTATAGACCAGTAATTGGGTTCAATGAGTTGGGATTTAATCTCCACAAAAAGCATGTTGTGTTATTCATGGAATACCAACACCATCGTGAACACAAATATCAGTGGAAGTGGGAATATCGGTTGATATTTCAATTCTAGATATGATCAAACAGCTCACAGGTAATTACCAATTAGATTCACTGCAACTGGTCTCTTAGGCATATTCGGAAGAGCAGTGGAGGAGACTGCTGTTTTGTTTTAATAATCTTACTAACATTATTCAAAAGAGAAAGCAACTTGTGGTTTCTCACCCACCCTAACCTACTAATATATTTCCCCTTTAAAGAGAGAATCTTCTATCTATCACAAACACCTATAAACTCTGATATGAACTCTGGCAGACATTTTTGGACGAGTGAGGAATTCAACCATTGCAACTGGATGTAAGTTGTTGGTGCGAATTCCCAACCTTTGGTGGCATATTTCCCAACCGTTCCGGATAGAAAGCTACTGCAAGTAGGATATCATGTGGTGGTCAACAGCAAGCTGGGTGTGTACTAAAATGTTCAACAAGCTCTCACTGGAGGGAAGAAAGCACTAGGAGTTAGATGGTAATGGGTTACAGTGAACCCTTTCCTTGTGAAAAATAAAAAAACTAAAGAAGGCATATGGTATGCTTGTCTTTATTGCAAGGGGCATTGAATATAAGAGCCAGGAAGTTATGGTACAGAGCTATAGGACTTTGCTTAGGCCACATTTGGAGTATTGCATGCATTTTTGGCCACCTCATTATTGGAAAGATGTGGAGGGTTTAGAGAGGGTGTAGAGGAGGTTTACCAAAATGCTGTCTTGATTAGCGGGGTTCAGCTACTGAAAGAGGTTTGATAGACTTGGATTGTTTTGTCCTGAATGCCAGAGATTGAGGCGAGACATGATAGAAGTGTGTAAAATTATGAAAGGCATAGATAGGGTAGACAGTCAGAACCTTTTTTCCCAGGATGGAATTGTCCAACACTAGATGTCATAGCTATAGGGTGAGAGGGGCGGAAATATAATGATGTGCGGGGGACATTTTCTTACACAGAGAGTGGTGAGAGCCTGGAATGCATTGACTGGGGTGATGTTGATACGATAATGGCGTTTAAGAGGCTTTTAGATAGGCACGTGGAAGTGCAGTAAATATAGGGATATGAATCACTTGCAGGTGGATGAGATCAGTTTAGCTTGGCATCATGTTCATCACAAACATTGTGGACAGAAGGGCCAGTTCCTGTTCTGTACTGTTCTATGTTCTATGTAAAACAAAACAAAAACTGCAGCAGGACTTCGACAGTTGCAGTATAAACTCACCAATGAACATTTGGTTTGGAGCGTAGCAAAATAGGGACTATTTACACTGCACTCCAAAATGGATTACCCCTGAATTTGCTCATACCTTTCAACTTTCTGTCATCTGTCTGATGAGCCCAGCCTAGCACAAATGTAACAGTGGCCAGCATTCACACAGCAACAGATATTGCTGTTCCTCTTCTTACAGAGCACTTGGGAGATGCTGAAGAACCGGGCATTACAACAATTGTCAGGACACCTGGTGCAGGAGGAAGTGATTTGTTTCTGCGGCTCTCGAGGTTTGTTAATGATTACTGCCACTGGCAATGTCATTTTCAATAATTTTATTTACTTCCTTAATCTGCCTCAACAGATTTGTTTTTCATTCTGCCCAGTCCCCTTTCCTGTGCATCATGAACTAATGAAATGGTCTTTCACTTTCATTGCCTCTTTGCAGTCCTCTCATCATTTATTTAGTTAAATATACAATAGGGCTAGAACTGATGAAGGGTCTTCAACATGAAATGTTAACTTTGTTTCACTTCCCACAAATGCTGCTGAGAATCATTTTCCACTTATTACTGATCCTGGGGAATGATGCTGGGGGAGTCAAGAACCAGGGGCAACAGTTTAAGTATAAGGGATAAGTCATTTAGAATGGAAATGAGGAAATACTTCTTCACATAGAGAGTTGTGAATCTGTCGAATTCTCTGCCTCAGAAGATGGTGGAGGCCGGTTCTCTGGATGCTTTCAAAAGAAAATTGGATAGAGCTCTTAAAGATAGCAGAGTCAGGGGATATGGGGAGAAAGCAGGAACGAGGTACTGATTTTGGATGTTCAGGCATGATCACATTGATTTGTGGTGCTGACTCGTAGGGCCAAATAGCCTACTCCTGCACATATTGTCTATTGTCTTATCGCATCTCAATTGTATTGGACTAGACTGTGCCTAATGACTCTAATATCTATATAACTAAAAATCTCACCTTGACCACTTCCTGTCTGCACTGTATATTGCTTTTAGAAAAAACACTACCATATATCGCTATGACATTTGGCCATCTTACTCATAGTCCTCCTCCGCTGATGCAGCCCCGAGGATTTTTCCGATCAAAGAAAAATAAAAAAGTAATGAATGTTTTAAAAATCTTGAGATCAGCTGATTGGCCCTCTTGCCTGTCAATCACCATGATTAAGGTAATGCCCCTTCTGGGGGGTGGGGAGGGGGGCAGGACAATAAAACCACAGATGCCTGGACATGAGTCAGTCACTCTGGAAGATCGCGAGGGAGAGTCCACAACTGTGATACTCAGCTGTGAATCGACTGAACTTGCAATAAATGATTTGTTAGCCCTTAGTGACAATGCAATGAGTTGTTTGGCCTGCCCTGCCTGTGCTTGAAACTGCAATGCAAAATTGGAAATGAAGTGACAATGCAATGAGTTGTGTGGCCTGCCCTGCCTGTGTTTGAAACTACAATGCAAAATTGGAAATGAAGTGACAATGCAATGAGTTGTTTGGCCTACCCTTGAAATGGATTGACTTGACTTCACTTGACTTCACTTGAAATGGATTGACTTGACAAAGGGGATTGACTTGACGGTGGATTGACTTATTGACTTGACGGTGGATTGACTTGATGACGTGGATTGACATTACTTGAAGTGGATTAACTTGACGACTGGAAGTGTATTGACTTGACTTGACTTGAAATGGATTGACTTGACTTGAAATGGATTGTTGGCCCTGCACTCACTGTGCTTGCTTTGACTTGGCCCACAACCCCCCTCCCCCCACCACTGATCACCAATATTGGAATTGGTGGAGAAGTGGAATATTGCGTTGGGGGACCAGCCCTCCTGTGTGAACCTGGGACCCAACGGGTCTCACTTAGTCTAGTAGTCAGTTATAAATCCATTGGACATATTTAGTTTCTTTGCCATCTCCCTTTTCACCCTGTCCCAGAACTTCTCTTTTATTCTTTTCTCCACTCTGCATTTTCCCCTGAATCTGCAGAAGTATAAAACCTGTTACGGTTAACTTTCTCCGATTCTGATGAAAAGTCACCAATCAGCAGCATATGTTGAGATTTCACTGGAAAGACATCGGATAAATTTCCAAACCAAATGCCAACAACTCTGGGACTGTCATGATTGCTCATTTCAACAAGAATACCGATACTCGCCTTTTACCTGCTGGCTGTGCTCTTAGCCAATAAACAATAGGCAATAGGTGCATGAGAAGGCCATGCAGTCCTTCGAGCCAGCACCGCCATTCACTGTGATCATGGCTGATCATCCACAATCAGTACCCCGTTCCTGCCTTCTCCCCATATTCTTTAACCCCTAGTTCTGGACTCCCCCAACATTGGAAACATGTTTCCTGCCTCTAGCGTGTCCAATTCCTTATTAATCTTATATGTTTCAATAAGATTCCCTCGCATCATTCTAAATTCCAGTGTATACAAGCCCAGCCGCTCCATTCTTTCAACATATGACAGTCCCACCATCCCGGGAATTAACCTTGTGAACCTACTCGCTCAATAGCAAGAATGTCCTTACTTATATTTGTAGACCAGGGGCCCGTAGAACTGCAGAAGGATATCTTTGCTCCTATACCCTACTCCTCTTGTTATGAAGGCCAACATGCCATTAGCTTTCTTCACTGCCAGTTGTAACTGCATTCTTACTTTCAGTGACTGATGTACAAGGATACCAGATCTCGTTGTACTTCCCCTTTTCATAATTTGATACTATTCAGATAATAATCTGCCTTCCTGTTCTGGCCATCAAAGTGGATAACCTCACATTTATCCACATTAAACTGCATCTGCCATGTATCTGCCCACTCACCCAACCTGTCCAAGTCACCTTGCATCCTCATAGCATCCTCCTCACTGTTCACATTGCCACCCAGCTTTGTGTCATCTGCAAATTTGCTAATGTTACTTTTAATCCCTTCATCTAAATTATTAACGTATATTGTAAATAGCTGCGGTCCAGCAACAAGCCTTGCAGTACCCCACTAGTAATTGCCTGCCATTCTGAGAGGGACCAGTTGTCTTTTTCTTGTGTATGGCGTGCACAGCCTAAAGTTGTGTTATTTGATCACTTGTTCTATTTGATCTTATTTGATTGTGCACGCCAGGTTGATTGCATTTGTCGAAACAGGGCGGACCATGTGAAGGTTGCAATCTTCCACCCCAAGGGACCTGTTAATCCATACTCTTTGTTTCCCATCTGCCAACAAATTTTCTATCCATGTCAGTACCCTACCCCCAATACCATATGCTCTAATTTCGTCCACTAAACTTCTATATGGGACCTTATCAAAGGCTTCCTGGAAGAGCAGATACACTACATGCACTGGCTCTCCCTTGTCCATTTTCCTAGTTACATCCTCTTGAGCCTAGATTTCTCACAAGCATGGGATATCAATACAATGGAAAATCCACCAGAACACTGGTTGCAGGTAGCTAATTAAAAGGTCCTTAATTGCTTGCATGTATCATTAAATGTTTTAAATTCTTGTTTGTGTTTCTAGATTTTAATCTTTTTGTTTTGCATTGTAAAACTATTTATTTGTTCTTAGGATATTATTAACTAAAACTTTTTAAGAGCTATTGAATGTTAGATACCAAAAGATATCATCATTTATGAGTCCAGAGGTAAATCCACCAGCTGGCTGCTAAAAGTGTTATTATCTTTTATGAGCAGGGCCTGGTTTGCTTGTCTCTCTCCAACCCTCTCACCTGATTCCGCTCCGCTGCCAAAGCTCATATTCCTGCTTCCTGCTCTGACAACAAATTCCATCCACAATGCTGTCTGACTTGCTGAGTATTTCCAACGTTATCTGCTTTTCCCTCAGGTCTTTAGCAACCACACCATTTTGCTTCCAGGCAGAGAATGAAGACAATTGGCAAAATAACCTAAAGTAACACAAGGGAATTAAATAAATTTGCACAACAGGTTGCTAAGGCTGAGAATTTCAAGATGAAAGGATGATAGAAACAAATTCAATGAACATTTTGAAAAGGGACTTGAAAAATAAAAGTATTCTGGACACTGGGGAATGAGTGGGGGAGAATAACAAATTTAATAGTCCAAACATGCTGAGTCAACATGACTTCTATCCTGTTGCACTGTATGCTTCTAGAATTCACCATTTATAATGCAATTAAGTTGTAAATTCTCAGGAAACCACCTCCCCAGATCATTGTCAAGCTAAACCTATTATACAACCACATAAAAAGCAACTAAGCTCATTTCTTGGGAACCCGAGGTAATTACTTTATACTTTTTAGCAGAGGCAATTATAAATAAAAAATGTTGGAAGATTCTCAAGATGATCGACATGAGGAAGTTTGATGTTAAACAAAGCTTCTGTCTAAAAGGAGATTTCAACAACTGTTAACAACACTCAGGGAAAAAGCAATGCATAAAATGTAGAATTATTCAAATGCATTCTAAATTATTATTTAATCTGCCTGGCAAATTGAGCTAACAACGAGTTCTTCTGGACTAAGATTAAGGTAATTCCTGAGCAGGTGAAAGAGATGGTAATTCAGTTAGATTTAATACAGTTATAAAAGAGACCAAAGGTAGACCAGGAATCTTTGTTCTTGCTTAAGGCTTGTCGAAGCACACATACATTAACAGATTGACACAAAATGCTGGAGTTACTCAGCAGGACAGGCAGCATCTCTGGAGAGAAGGATTGGGTGATGTTTCGGGTAGAGACCCTTCTTCAGACTGATGTCAGGGGAGTGGGCGAGACAGAGATAGAATGTAGTCAGAGACAGTAAGACTGATGGGAGAACTGGGAAAGGGGAGGGCATGGAGAGAGATGGAAAGTAAAGGCTATTTGAAGTTAGAGAAGTCAATATTCATACTGCTGAGGTGCAAGCTACCCAAGCGAAATATGAGGTGCTGTTCCTCCAATTTGAGCTGGGCCTCTGACAATCATGGAGGCCCAGATCAGAAATGTCAGATTGGGAATGGGAGGGGGAGTAACTGGGACATCAGGTAAGTTAAGGCGGACTGAGCAGAGGTGATCGCAGAGCCTGCGCTTGGTCTCGTTGATGTATAGAAGTTGACACCTGGAACAGCGAATACAGTAGATGAGGTTGGAGGAGGTGCAAGTGAACCTCTGCCTCACCGGAAAAGACGGTCGGGGTCCTTGGATGGAGTCGAGTGGGGAGGAAAAGGAGCAGGTGTTGCATCTCCTGTGGTTGCAGGGGAAAGTACCTGGGGAGGGGATGGTTTGTGTGGGAAGGGACGAGTTGACCAGGGTGTTACGGAGGGAACAATCTCTGAGGAGAGCAGAAAGGGGTGCAGATGGGAAGATGTGGCCAGTAGTGGGATCCCATTGGAAGTGGCGAAAGTGTTGGAGGCATATAATCCTCTTTCCCCAGTGGTGATGAGGACTTTTGGACCTGGTGTGATTGAAGGTTTATCTCAGAAAATCATATGGGAGTTTGCTTCTTTCTCCACTAGAAAAATGTCATTTCATGGGATGTCTTGATGTGGTTCAGGCTTTCTGACAGTTCTTCAACAAGGTCAAAGCTGAAGTGATTCTCTTTCATGGACAAAATGCTCCACAAGGAGCCTCATTGCACCTTTGTTTTGATGTTGGGTGCAAGAGTGTTGATTATGGTCAAGATAGGGAGAAAAAACATCACCCATTCGTTCTCTCCAGAGATACTGCCAGAAACTAAGTTATTCCAGCATTTTGTGTCTATTTTCGGAAAAAACTCTCAATTGGGTTATGTGCCTCAGATAAGGCTTTTCAATAATAATTAAAGTTAAATGAGTCAGATCAGTGGAAGGCATTCAAATGGATATAATGAGGCTCCAGACCACGGAATTAAGCTGGACGTATGGGCATCAAGAAATGTGCAAGGAAGTAAACACAAACATAGAAAAGTTGTATCAGATACTGACAGCTCAGTATTGAAGAAAACACTGAGAATACATAGTGTTGTTCAGAGCAGTTGCCTCACAGCAGCAGAGACCCGGATTTGAACCAGACCCATGGTGCTGCCTGTGTAAAATTAGCACGTTCTCCCTGTCTGGTTTGCAGGTTTCTGTAAATTGTCCCCAGTTTGCATGGAATGGATGATAAAGTGAGATAACATAGACCGAGGGTGTTCCATGGTCAACATGGACTTCGTGGCCCAAAGTGCACTGTTTCCACGCTCTAAACCAAACTAAACTAAAATAAAGTAACAAAATTAGAAAGACAGAATGCATGAAAAACATTGGCAAGTAAAGCTATTAAAAATTACATGATGTTTAATAAGGAAACCACAAAGGAAAGAGCCGAGCCTATTAGAGTTCAAAGATGCCACCTCTAGTGCAGGTAGATGTCATGGATAAGGCTCTAAGCTAATGCTTTAGTTTTGCCTTCATATAAAATGGGAAGAATATGGACGCCATAGATAAGGATGAGTAGAGTGAAGAGTGAGATATAAAAATAGAAAGGAAGGAAATATTAAGGGTTTAGCAATTTTAAAGTAAAAAAATCAAAAGACCAAAATAACACTTATCCCAGGCTGTTAAGAAACGCAAGACAAGAAAAGGTGAAGTTCGTGAATTCCCAATCCAAAGAGACACAAAAAACTGCAGATGCTGGAATCTTGAGAAAAACACAAAATGCTGGAGAAACTCAGCAGGTCAGGTAGCTTTTGTGGAGGACATCCCAGATGCTTGTTGAGTTCCTCCAGAACGGTGAGGTTTTTTTCCAATTCACTCTGGCTATGATTGCAATGTTTGAGAACCGGATGTCTGGTTGCAGGCCACTGTATTAAGAGAAAGAAAGGAATTAAACAATTACCAGGCAGTCAGCTTAACAGTGTGGTTGGAAAATAACAGGAAAGAACTTTGAAAAATAATCAAAATCATCAATCAGAAAAAAAACAGCTAAAGGAAGACGAGTCTGCATGAATTTGATCAATTAACTTGTAGAGGGTGGTACATTGATGAAGTGTACACACATTTTAACAAACTATTTGACAACAGCCAACTGACAAGATGATCAGAAAACTGAAACACTAAAGGTTTTCAGGGGAAGTGACAACTCAGATTAAAAATTGAAAATGGCAGTAAGCAAAGGGGGTTGATTGCTGAATATTTTAGTTGCTGGAAGGCATTTTATTTTCGAGTGCCACACGTGTATCACTTGTATGGAATATTCATGGATATGCAGAAAATGGAGGAATATGGATCATATGTAGGATCATATGATCATATGTAGTTTTTTTTGGCATCATTTTCGGCGCATACATTGAGGACCGAAGGGTCTGTTCCGATGCTGAACTCTTCTATGTAAGTGTTCTGTGTAGGGATACATAATAAATAATAAATACATAAGTGAACAGCAGCGAAGCTTTGCAATGCTTCTTCACGTATCTGAGAATTGCAAAACAAACCAATAGTTGGTAAAAAAGAAATGCAGGATACTTTCCTTTATTGGCCAACGCATAGAGCATAAGGGAGGGAATGGGGGAGTTGTTATAGTACTGCAGATGGTATCAAGACATCAGTGAGATCAACCACAGGCTAGACAACCATTTTGCAGAGCACCGGTGCTCCATCTACAACGGCCGTCTTGAGTTTTCAATTACATGCCATTTCAACACCCATTCCCAAACCAACCTGTCTGTCCTAACCCTTGTTCACTGACACCATAAGGCAAACCAAAACTAGAACAACACTTCAATACTTCACTTAGGGGTAAGCTTAAACCCAAAGATAGGTTCTCTCTCCTTTTGTTCTCCTTAACCATTCCCCGACTTCCCTTGCCTTATTACCCGGATTTGTTACGCTGCCCTACTTGATTCTATCTGCTCATCACGCACACTCCTATCCACCTAGGTTTCTTTTCCCTTGCCCTAGCCTTCCCATCTCGTCCTCCATCTGCCCATCACAACTCCTTTTTCTTATTCCATTCATTGCCTTCCAGCCCTGTCTCTGCTTTACCCCACCAGTCTCCATTTGCCCAATTATTTACCTTATCTGTTTCTATCTATCACCCGGCAACCACAGCCTCAAAACTCCCCCTGCTCCCTCCCCCAATTCTTGTT
Source organism: Okamejei kenojei (assembly GCA_035221665.1). Lineage (NCBI taxonomy): Eukaryota > Metazoa > Chordata > Chondrichthyes > Rajiformes > Rajidae > Okamejei > Okamejei kenojei. The sequence continues at coordinate 49,471,933 of CM069140.1, read as the reverse complement.
CCATTTGCCCATCACTCCCCTCCACCCCATCACCCCTGGTATTATCTGTCATCCCCGTTCTCTCCCCCCCCCCCCCACTCAATTTTATAGCCGTGACCTCCAGTCTACCCTCACATAAAGGGTCTCGACTCAAAACATCGACAAATGCGGTTTGACCTGCTCAGTTCCTCCAGCTGTTTCTGTTTGTCACTGCAACTTGTTAAAACTTCAGCTATTGCTACCCCATTACACTAATCATTGTTTTAGAGGAGTATCATTGACTAATACATGTTTCCAAGGGAATGCTGTTTTGTGTCCTAGGTTTAAAACTGCTCTTGTGACAGTGCCCTCTTAATGCAAAAAAGGCTCAAATATATGCAATGTTTATTGAGCTAATGTTTAACTTGCTCCATCCATCTCTGTCACGAATGTGTCAAACATTGACAGAAACAGCCAAGTGCTTGCAACCGTTTTTGGGGCTTTGAAATGAGACACCTGATTTTATTTGGTGCATGTTCCAACCTGCAGCTGATGTTTCATTGTAGAGTCCCCTTGGATGGAAAATGAATGTTGTTACTTCCACATCTGGAGATACTTCCTCTCTCTTTCTAAAAATGTTTCTATTATTTAGTTTTCACACTGAGTAGGTCTATTGGATATCATTGGTCTATGTATATAAATGTGAACCTTTGGACTGGTACATAATGTTAGGTTCCAGGTGCTGCAGACATAGGGTTGCCTACTGTCCAGTATTAACCGGACATCCCGTACATTGGGCTAAATTGGTTAGTCCCAAAAGGGACCGCGCTTGTCCCATATTTGACTACTACTACTCGGGTCGAGGGGACTGTCAGGTTGAAGCGCCGTGTTCGGCCCCGCCTCACCCGTCCCAACGTAGTGCAGCCCATGGAGTGCAGCAGCAGCGCCTTCCCCTTGGCCCCCTTTGGTCGGCAGTCCGGAAAGCTGTCCGACTTTTGGACCTTCGCTTACTGCCGACACCACCACCCCCTCTCCTCATGGCCGAGCTTCGGTTCATGAGTTGGATGGGGTGCCGGACTTTGCGAGCGACGTTGCTTGCAAAGTCCAGTGCCCGGGCCAAAACTCCTCTGCTGGCCCACCGCTGGGCTTTGTGTGCAGTCCAGCACCTGGGCCAACTCATCATTCACCCAGCCATGACCGAGTCGGTCAACAAATTGCCGTTGGGAATTTGTCCCTTATTTGGGAGTGAGAAAGTTGGCAACCCTTTACAGACACCAACCTACATTTTCACTATTGCCATTCCCAGCTTAGATAAACATAGGCCACACCATTAATGAAGCATCTATGTAGCAGTGTACCTGTTTTTGCTGTGCATGGCTATTCCAAATTCAATCCAATCCATTTTTATCGATGCTTCAGAACCTTTGATCCAGAAGGTTTGGATTGAAGCCTAATCAGGGTATTCAATCAAAAATCGACATGGCACAGACCATCCCAAATTTGGAAGTAGGGCCAGGCAGCATCTCTGAAGAAAAGGAACGTGCTGTTTTGGGTCAGAACACTTCTTCAGAGGGTTCCAACCCAAAACATTACTTGATCCTTTTCTCCACAGATGCTGCTTGACCCATCAAGTTGCTCCAGTACTTTGTGTCTATCTTCAGTATAAATCAGCATCTGCAGTTCCTTCCAACACATTTTGACTTGAAAGCAAACAGGTCCACTGTGAAACGTCTGCTTATGTATCTTGGGCAGGAGGTAGAAGATGTGTTTGGGTGAGGGACGATGAGACTGGAGGCTTTGGAGAGAACGTCTGAGCAACTCCAGTGGACTTAACTTTTGGCCTACTCCTGACCTATTTATTTTTTAAGTAGTCACTTTAAATTTATTCTCTCTCCTTGTCCAGCTCCATCAAACCGATGTCCCTGGTACCTTTGATGCCCTGCACCATTTGACTACCTAAATTCTCCTGGCCACATCTGGCTGATCTTCACCATAGATGCTCTGCACTTCCATGCCACAGCAGGATGGTCGAGGAGCATTCCCCTTCTTTCTCGAACAGAAGCTCAATGTATTTTCCTGGCTAAACCTGTTCTCAAGCAAAGCATAGAAGAATACCGTCTTAATGTTACCAATAGGATAGACAGCATCGTAAACGAATGGGCAAGAAGATTGGCATGGGTGTGGTGAGCTGAAGGGCCTAATACTGTGCTGTATGACTTACAGGTGCACTCTTTCTTCTCCATCATCCCTCCTCATCACGTGGCAGATTCCCATGCAAGCTCAGAGAATGCAATACCTGCTTTTTTACATCTTCCCTTCCTATCCTCGAAAGAACCACACAGTCTTTCCAGATCAAACAGCAATAAAGCATTTCTTCTCATCCAATATACCAGCCAATATGTAGGAAGGAACTGCAGTTGCTAATTTAAACCGAAGAGCGAAGAATTGAACTGAAGTCAATAGTCACAATGCAGTCTGTGCACACTGGAGAAGCCAAACACAGATTGGATAAGTTCAGTTCGCAAGAATAACATCAAGCTTTTTTTGGCCTATAATTTTCATTTTCCATCCCACTACCAATTTAACCTTGGCCTCCTAGACTGTTTGAATGAAACACGAAGCAAGCTCATGATATAGCACCTAATCTTCCCTCAACAAGTCGTATCTCTTGGAACTCAATACTGAATTCAACCATTTCAGGTAACCTGCTATTTGTTTTTTCCTTCGTTTTTCTCGATGGATGTTGCTGGATATTCCAGTTTGTTCTTTTTATCTTCTCTCTCACTAACAGCTGGTATTTAAAGTAATGGTTACCTTGGCAATCTTGGCATGCATCCAATCACAACATTAACTTTGTTCTCAGTTCCTGCCCCGTTCCAGTGACTTAAAAGACTTGTTTTATCTTTTCCAATTCTGAAAAAAAGGTAATTGCCCTGAAGCCATTGCACATCTTTCCATAGCATTGGGCATTTTCTACTGATGTTGAGGAAATCTGTGATCAGGGAAACATGAGCTCCCCTGCAGTCACACCAAACACACTGATGATAATTGCTACTCAACTACTGGCTGATGGACGCTGTCAGTGGATATCTTTTAAGGCAGAGATAGATAAATTCTTGATTAGAACGGGTGTCAAGTGTTATCGGAAGAAGGCAGAAAAATGGTTTTAGTGGCCTAATTCTACTCCTATAACTTGAGAACTTACCCCCACTGACCAACATCCCATTTACATTAATCTCACCTGCCTGCATATGGGCCATTCCCCTCTAAACCTGTCCTATCCATGTACCTGTCTAATTGTTTCTTAAACATTGCAATAGTCCATCCCTCAACTACCTCAGACGGCAGCTTGTTCCATACACCCACCACCCTGTGTGTGGAAAAAGAGACCCCTCAGATTCCTATTTAATCTTTCCCCTTTCACCAATGGTTCTTGATTCCCCTGCTCTGGGCAAGATTGTGCATCTACCTGATCTATTCCTCTCATGATTGTATACACCTCTATAAGATCACACATCCTCCTGTGTTCCATTCAAATGGTTGAATAAAAATCAGAGAATAAAGAACCAAAGGAGAGTTGATGGGCAGGAGCATATATGTGATAGTACGTTTCTCTCATTTAATCTCCTCAGTATGTTGAGGGTGATGGGACATGGTATTACTGTGCCAAAATAGTCTTATTCTGTGTCATAATAAGTAAATAAAATCTCCCATATCTAATTGCTAATTCCATGAGCTTCCAGTGCTAAAATCTGTTATCACTTAGAACATAGAACACTGAAGCATAGGAACAGGCCCTTCAGCCCACAATATTCACGTAGAACACAAATAACATTAATCTCCTAGGCCTGAAAGTGATCCATATCCCTCCACTCCCTGCATATCTATGTGCCTATCTAGAAACCTCTTAAATGAATTATCATATTTCCCTCCACCATCATTCCTGGCAGTGCATTCCAGGCATCCACCACCCTTGGTGTATAAAAACTTGCCTCACATGTAGAGTTATGGAGATGGAGTACAGCATGTCCATGCCAACCAAGACACCCCATCTGCGATAGTCTCACTTGCCCACATTTAGCCCACATCAATCTAAACCTTTTCTGTCCCTGTACCTGTCCAAATGTATTTTAAATGATATAACACCTTCCTCAATTAACTCCTCTGGCAGCTCGTTCCATATACCCGCCACCCTCACCATGTGTGAAAAGGTTGCCCCTCAAGTTCCTATCAAATTTTTCTCCTCATACCTTAAACCTATATCATGTGGTTCTTGAATCCCCTACTCTGTACAATACTCTGTGCATTCACCCCATTTATTCTCCCCATGATTTTATACACTTTTATAAAATTATTCCTCAGTCTCCTGCACTCTAAGGAATGAAGTCCTATCCTGTCCAACCTTCCCCTTGAGCTCAGACCCTTAAGTCATGGCAACATCTTTGAAAATCTTCTCTGCACTCTTTCCTGCTTAACAACATCCTTCCTGTAGTACCGTTTTCAAAACTGAATTCAATATGCCAATTCTCTATAATAATAAACACATTTTCTATCCAATCAAGCAAATCCTCTATCTAAAATGTTGCCACTTTCTTAAAGCTATGTTCTCCAGTCCTTGATGTTTCCACCCTAGGAAATAGGTTTTGGTTGTCTACCCTATCTATGCCTCTCATAATTGTATATACTTCTGCCAGGTCTCTCCTCGGCCTCGGATGTTGCAAAGGAAACAATTTAAGTTTGTGTAACCTTATTGGAAATATCCTCTAATCCAGACAGCTTTCTGATAAACCTTATCTGCACCCTCTCCACATCCTTCCTGTAATGGAGTGACCAGAAATTCGTACAATACTCCAAATATGCCCTAATCAAATTTCTAAAAAGCTGCACATGACTTCATTTTATACTTACTGCCCTCTATATATTGAGCAGGCACTTTAAAGTCAAGAGTATTGTTCATGCATTGACAATAGAACAATTGAATTCTTACTTGCAGCAGCATAACAGGCTTGTAACACTATACACTGAGATAATACTGTATATAATAAACAAAAATGTCTGTAAATTACTAATGCCAATGTTAGTGCAAAAAAAGGCCTGAATTCCTTAGTGTAACCAAAGGCAGTCTGTTGGTTAGCGTTGTGTAGTGTTCAATAACCTAATGGTTGTTAGGAAGCAGCTATTCTTGCACCTGGTGGTCTCAGTTGTCAGGCATTCTTCCCGATGGTAGGAGTGAAATGGGAGCCTGACCAAGGTGGTGTAGCTCTTTGATGGTGCAGGCTGCCTTCTTGATGCAGGTCCTCCTACAGACCCAGATTATGGTGGAAGTTCAGTACCCGTGATGGACCAGGCCATATCTGCCACTTGTATCAAAACCAACTCTGAGACATCTTGATGTAGAAGGGTCCCAGCCTGAAACTTCACCTATCCATGTTCTCCAGAGATGCTGCCTGGCCTACTGAGTTACTCCAGCACTTGGTGTTCTTTTTTTTATAAATATCCTCCCTTGCCCAAAGCAGTTGAAAGCCTACAGACCAGGAAGCTGTTTGGGAATTTGAAAGAGAAAAAAAAGTTTGCTTCCTGGATTGAATTTGTATTAAAACAAAGAATGCATCTGTTTCACTAATAAATAACTCTTTCCCCATGCCCTGCATTTTTTCCACTTATATATATATCCATTTCTCTTTTGGAAAAAGTAAACATTCTTCCTGGGTCCAACAATGAGTACTTTGGGTGTGCAGACACACACCCTCCTCCCACACCCACCATCTGGCCATCTAAAGCTTCCCACCAGGTTTGAGTGAATGGGAGGCTGACAGGGTCTATGTAGATGAGTCTCTACACCTAGTGTCTTCACAGAGTTATACTGTGCAGGAGCAGACAGTTTGCTAACCACCTCGGAATCTGTCTGCTAGACCTCCATCAAGGCTAAAATCATCCATGCACGACGACCTATATCGTCCTTATTTATTGTTAGGTTTTCTGCAGGGTAGCAGTCTGGCTGAATGAAACTTTCGTAATAAGGTGGACGAGTTGAACGTGCAGATAGATATTAATGATTATGATCTAGTTGGGATCACGGAGACATGGCTCCAGGGTGACGTAGGCTGGGAGCTGAACATCCAGGGATATTCAATATTCAGGAGGGATAGACAGAAAGGAAAAGGAGGTGGGGTAGCGTTGCTGGTTAGAGAGGAGATTAACGCAATGGAAAGGAAGGACATTAGCTTGGAGGATGTGGAAACGGTATGGGTAGAGCTACAAAACACTAAGGGGCAGAAAACGCTGGTGGGTGTTGTGTACAGGCCACCTAACAGTAGCAGAGAAGTTGGGGATGGTATCAAACAGGAAATTAGAAATGCGTGCGACAAAGGCAAAACAGTTATAATGGGTGACTTCAATCTACATATAGATTGGGTTAATCAAATTGGCAGGGGTGCTGAGGAAGAGGATTTTTTGGAATGTATGCGGGATAGTTATCTAAATCAACATGTAGAGGAACCAACGAGAGAGCAGGCTATTTTAGACTGGGTTTTGAGTAATGAGGAAGGGGTAGTTAGCCGTCTTGTTGTACGTGCCCCCTTGGGCAAGAGTGACCATAATATGGTTGAGTTCTTCATTAGGATGGAGAGTGACATTGTTAATTCAGAAACAATGGTTCTGAACTTAAAGAAAGGTAACTTTGAGGGTATGAGACGTGAATTGGCCAAGATTGACTGGCAATTAATTCTAAAAGGGTTGACGGTGGATATACAATGGAAGACATTTAAAGACTGCATGGATGAACTACAAAAATTGTTTCATCCCAGTTTGGCAAAAGAATAAATCGGGGAAGGTAGTGCATCCGTGGATAACAAGGGAAATCAGGGATAGTATCAAAGCAAAGGATGATGCGTACAAAGTAGCCAGAAAAAAGCAGCATACCAGAGGACTGGGGGAAATTCAGAGACCAGCAGAGGAGGACAAAGGGCTTAATTAGGAAAGGAAAAAATAGATTATGAAAGAAAACTGGCAGGGAACATAAAAACTGACTGCAAAAGTTTTTATAGATATGTGAAGAGAAAGACGTTAGTTAAAACAAATGTAGGTCCCTTGCAGTCAGAAACAGGTGAGTTGATCATGGGGAACAAGGATATGGCGGACCAATTGAATAACTACTTTGGTTCCGTCTTCACTAAGGAAGACATAAATAATCTGCCGGAAATAGCAGGGGACTGTGGGTCAAAGGAGGAATTGAGTGAAATCCAGGTCAGTCGGGAAGTGGTGTTGGGTAAATTGAATAGATTAAAGGCCGATAAATCCCCAGGGCCAGATAGGCTGCATCCCAGAGTACTTAAGGAAGTAGCTCAGGAAATAGTGGATGCATTTGTGATAATCTTTCAACACTCTTTAGATTCTGGAGTAGTTCCTGAGGATTGGCGGGTAGCAAATGTAACCCCTCTTTTTAAGAAGGGAGGGAGAGAGAAAACGGGGAATTACAGACCAGTTAGTCTAACATCGGTAGTGGGGAAACTGCTAGAGTCAGTTATTAAAGATGGGATAGCAGCACATTTGGAAAGTGGTGAAATCATTGGACAAAGTCAGCATGGATTTACGAAAGGTAAATCATGTCTGACGAATCTAGTGGAATTTTTTGAGGATGTAACTAGTAGCGTGGATAAGGGAGAACCAGTGGATGTGGTATATCTGGACTTCCAGAAGGCTTTCGACAAGGTCCCACATAAGAGATTAGTATACAAACTTAAAGCATACGGTATTAGGGTTCAGTATTGATGTGGATAGAGAACTGGCTGGCAAACAGGAAGCAAAGAGTAGGAGTAAACGGGTCCTTTTCACAATGGCAGGCAGTGACTAGTGGGGTACCGCAGGGCTCAGTGCTGGGACCCCAGCTATTTACAATATATATTAATGATCTGGATGAGGGAATTGAAGGCAATATCTCCAAGTTTGAGGATGACACTAAGCTGGGGGGCAGTGTTAGCTGTGAGGAGGATGCTAGGAGACTGCAAGGTGACTTGGATAGGCTGGGTGAGTGGGCAAATGTTTGGCAGATGCAGTATAATGTGGATAAATGTGAGGTTATCCACTTTGGTGGCAAAAACAGGAAAGCAGACTATTATTTGAATGGTGGCCGATTAGGAAAAGGGGAGATGCAGCGAGACCTGGGTGTCATGGTACACCAGTCATTGAAAGTAGGCATGCAGGTGCAGCAGGCAGTGAAAAAAGCGAATGGTATGTTAGCTTTCATAGCAAAAGGATTTGAGTACAGGAGCAGGGAGGTTCTACTTCAGTTGTACAGGGTCTTGGTGAGACCACACCTGGAGTATTGCGTACAGTTTTGGTCTCCAAATCTGAGGAAGGACATTATTGCCATAGAGGGAGTGCAGAGAAGGTTCACCAGACTGATTCCTGGGATGTCAGGACTGTCTTATGAAGAAAGACTGGATAGACTCGGTTTATACTCTCTGGAATTTAGGAGATTGAGAGGGGATCTTATAGAAACTTACAAAATTCTTAAGGGGTTGGACAGGCTAGATGCAGGAAGATTGTTCCCGATGTTGGGGAAGTCCAGGACAAGGGGTCACAGCTTAAGGATAAGGGGGAAATCCTTTAAGACCGAGATGAGAAAGACTTTTTTCACACAGAGAGTGGTGAGTCTCTGGAACTCTCTGCCACAGAGGGTAGTTGAGGCCAGTTCATTGGCTATATTTAAGAGTGAGTTGGATGTGGCCCTTGTGGCTAAGGGGATCAGAGGGTATGGAGAGAAGGCAGGTACGGGATACTGAGTTGGATGATCAGCCATGATCATATTGAATGGCGGTGCAGGCTCGAAGGGCTGAATGGCCTACTCCTGCACCTAATTTCTATGTTTCTATGTTTCTATGAAACCTGTTTCCACACTACACTCTGACAATAAGCGTTTGTGTGACTTGTGATTATTTGTTTACATTAGATACTTCTTTGAGTTCCACTTCAATGACCAGTTCCCTCTTAACTCGGACAATATGTAACAAGACGTCACGGTTGAATAAAGAACATTTATCAATGCACTTAAAATTACTGGTACAGGTCCTATGCTGCCAAATGGTTACAGCATTCCTACATACAGAAGACTGGGCCTTCCGCCTGAGCACAGTATGGTAAATGAATCACCTGACTCAACTTTAAAACAAGCAAATAGTGGGAAGTAGAAACTGTAGGTTTACAGTAAACAAAAGTTTCGGCATTCTCTGAGGCATCAGAAACTGCAAAGATATTTCACCGTATAAACTTTCAATAGTAAACTGGTGGCAGTATCATTTTGTTCCACAGCTCACTCTAGCCAATTAACTATTTTTAAAGTATTGTCTCTGATATATTAAAGAGAACATGGTGGCCACGTTAAGCACAGCAAGTTCCCACAGTAATCTGGTTAGTCACGGGTTAGCTAGAATAGAGTTAGGTAGCGGTAAAAATTGGACACTGGAGGGAATTCCCCTGCGGTCCTTCAAAATAATAGTAATGTTTTACATCCACCATAGAGAGTAGATAGGACCTCCTACAAAGGATGGCACCTCCAACACTGCAGAACTCCCTCGAAAGACAAGAAAGAGTTACATTTATATAATGTCCTTCACAACTTCAGAAGCTTTTCAAAATAAAGTGTAATTTCAGTAGCTAGGATAGGCTACTTATTTTGACGCTAAAGGCCTGACAAGTAAGGCAGATGAACTAGGGGTGTGGCTAGATGCGTGTGACTGGGGCATTATAGCCATTACAGAAAACCAGCTAAGGGAAGGACAGGACTGGCAGCTTAATGTTCCAGGCAAGATAGAAGATCTATACACTGTATAGTAATCATGTATTGTCTTTCCGCTGATAAACTAAACTAAACAATAAAGTTGGAGGTAAAGAGGAGGGAGAATTGCTTCGCTGATTAAGGAGAACATCGTGGCAGTAGTACGGCATTACATTACTAATTATCATTTAGTGAGGCCATATGGGCGGAGTTGAAAAATAAATGGGATGATCACCTTGTTGGGATTCTATGTGTAGGAAGGACCTGCAGATGCAGGTTTAAACCGAAGATAGACAGAGGAATGGGAAACGAGAGATATAGACAGTGATGTAGAGAGATATATAACAAATGAATAAAAGATATGCTAGAAAGTAACTATGATAAAGGAAACAGTCCATTGTTAGCTGTTGCTAGGTGAGAACGAGAACCTGGTGTGACTAGGGAGGGAGAGGGATGGCAAGAGAGGGAATGCAAGGGTTACTTGAAGTTAGAGAAATCAATATTCATACCACTGGGCAGTAAGCTGCCCAAGTGAAATATGAGATGCTCCAATTTGCAATTAGCCTCACTCTGACAATGGAGGAGGCCAAGGACAGAAAGGTCAGTGTTGGAATGGGAAGGGGAATTAAAGTGTTTAACAACCGGGAGATCAAGTAGGTCCAGGTGGACTACGAAGGTGTTCAGCAAAAAGTCTACATTCTGTCTGCACACTGTGGATGGCTCAATTGTAATCATGTATTGTCTTTCCTCTGAGTGGTTAGCGCACGGCGAAAGCTTTTCTCTGTATCTCGGTACACATGACAATAAACTAAACTAAACTCAGCTACTATAAGCTCCCAAATAGTTAACAGGAAATAGAGGAATAAATATGCTGGAAGATTGGAGCCATCTGCAAGATGAATTGGATTTGTCACAGTAGGAGATTTCAACTTTCCTAATATAAACTGGGTCTGCCATAATGCCAAGGGCTTAGATGAGTTCAGGAAATGTGTCCAGGAAACTTTTCTTAGGTAATAGGTAGAGGGCCCAACAAGGGAGAGAGCAAAGTTTGGCCTACTTTTAGGGAATTGGCCAGGGCAAGTGTCTGATGTATCAGTGAATGAGCCTTCTGTCACTCGCAACCACTGGTTCCAATGGCTTAAAAATAAATATGGATAAGAACAGGGCTAGTCAACAACTTAAAATTCTAAATTGCAGTCCAGCCAACTTTGACGGTATTAGTTGATTGTAGTAGAAGCGAGATACAAAATGCTGGAGTAACTCAGTGGGTCAGTCAGCCTCTCTGGAGAAAAGGAATAGGTAACATTTCGGGTCGAGACCTTTCTTCAGTAGGTTGTTTGCAGGTAAAGGTATATCCTGAAGGTGAGATGCTTTTTAAATGTAATAATGAGGAGAGTTCAGGATAAGCATGTTTCTGTTAAAGTGATGGGCAAGGCAGTCAGGAAGAAGAAATTCTGGATGAATTAAAAAAAATTGAGGCTCTGGTCAGGAAAAAGAAAGAGGTAAGGCAGCTGAGATCGTGTATCCCTTAAGGGGTGTAGGAGAATGAGAAGAAGGAAATTGGGTGGGCAGGGGATAGAGAATACAAAGAGATTTTAAGGAAGTAGCCCCAGAAATAGTGGATGCATTAGTGATACTTTTTCAAAACTCTTTAGATTCTGGAATAGTTCCTGAGGATTGGAGGTTAACTAATGTAACCCCACTTTTTAAAAAGGGAGGGAGAGAGAAAACGGGGAATTACAGAGTTAGTCTAACATCGGTAGTGGGGAAACTGCTAGAGTCAGTTAATAAAGATGGGGTAGCAGCACATTTGGAAAGTGGTGAAATCATTGGACAAAGTCAGCATGGATTTACGAAAGATAAATCATGACTGACGAATCTTATAGAATTTTTTGAGGATGTAACTAGTAGAGTGGATAAGGGAGAATCAGTGGATGCGTTATATCTGGACTTTCAGAAGGCTTTCGACAAGGTCCCACATTAGAGATTAGTATACAAACTCAAAGTACACGGTATTGGCGGTTCAGTATTGATGTGGATAGAGAACTGGCTGGCAGACAGGAAGCAAGGAGTAGGAGTAAACGGGCCCTTTTCACAATGGCAGGCAGTGACTAGTGGGTACCACAAGGCTCAGTGCTGGGATCCCAGCTATTTACAATATATATTAATGATTTGGACAAGGGAATTGAATGCAACATCTCCAAGTTTGCGGATGACATGAAGCTGGGGGGCAGTGTTAGCTGTGAGGAGGATGCTAGGTGGTTGCAAGGTGACTTGGATAGGCTGTGTGAGTGGACAAATGCATGGCAGATGCAGTATAATGTGGATAAATGCGAGGTTATCCACTTTGGTGGCAAAAACAGGAAAGTAGACTATTATCTGAATGGTGGCCGATTAGGAAAAGGGGATATGCAACGAGACCTGGGTGTCATGGTACACCAGTCATTGAAAGTAGGCATGCAGGTGTAGCAGGCAGTGAAGAAAGTGAATGGTATGTTGGCATTCATAGCAAAAGGATTGGAGTATAGGAGCAGGGAGGTTCTACAGCAGTTGTACAGGGTCTTGATGAGACCACTCCTGGAGTATTGCGTACAGTTTTGGTCTCCAAATCTGAGGAAAGACATTCTTGCCATGGAGGGAGTACAGAGAAGGTTCACCCAGATGCCTGGGATGGCAGGACTTTCATATGAAGAAGGACTGGATAGACTCGGCTTGTACTCGCTAGAATTTAGAAGATTGAGGGGCGATCTTATAGAAACTTACAAAATTCTTAAGGGGTTGGACAGGCTAGATGCAGGAAGATTGTTCCCGATGTTGGGGAAGTCCAGAACAAGGGGTAACAGATTAAGGAAAAGGGGAAAATCTTTTAGGACCGAGATGTGAAAAACATTTTTCACACAGAGAGTGGTGAATCTCTGGAATTCTCTGCCACAGAAGGTAGTTGAGGCCAGTTCATTGGCTATATTTAAGAGGGAGTTAGATGTGGCCCTTGTGGCTAACGGTATCAGGGGGTATGGAGAGAAGGCAGGTACAGGATACTGAGTTGGATGATCATATTGAATGGCAGTGCAGGCTCGAAGGGCCAAAAGGCCTACTCCTGCACATATTTCTATGTTTCTATGTTTCTATGTTTCTATGTTAAGTGGAATGGAGTAACTAAGGAAAATCATTCAGAATTTGTTACAACATTTGTTACAAAATTTTGACATTTAAAAAATCAAGTCTGCAATTTATCCCATCAGATAAAGCATAAAAAGAAGTTTAATTTGACACCTAATTCACTTTCATATCTTCAGTATTAAAAAGTAATGGCCATTTTCACACTCTGAAATTAGCATCTTATTCCCTATTGCTTTTCCATTGACTTAACTCAAAAGCTGTGATCGAGGACAGTCAAAAGCCCATAACTTTCTTAACAATTAAAGAGAACTGAAATAAATTTTCAGTTATTATAGATTGAAGCATTCTGAAACAAATATGAAACAATCTTACTTGGATAACCTGAAATTAAAGCATATAATTAGTTAGTTACCTAATTGTAGCTAATTACAAAATTCAATTACTAGATCTAAATATCTATCCATTTCTTAAGAAAAAGTTAACATTTTTAAATAACCTAAGTGTCCAAATAACATTCACACAAAAATCTACAATATAACATGATTTTTAAATCTCATTGTCATTAATTTATAGGCCAAATGGAAGGAATGTAATGTTTAATTACCGTAAATTAATGCGCATTTTAATCATCTTACGAGTGGGATTTTGTGGAACGGGATCGATTGGAACGTTGCGGTTGCAGTGAATTTGAACCCCATATCGGCAGGAAAAACACTGCCGGTTCGTATGTGGCCAAAATTACATTTTCGCCAATGAAATTTGGATTAAAGTCATCCTAAGAAGCAAGTTTATATGTAAAATGAACAACTTTCCTTATGTTTTGTCCCCTATGTGAGATCCGTCCCGTTGTCGGCGTTAACGGTGTTAGAAGTAGCTTTTTATTTTACTCCAGGGATTAAATTGTCCCGCAATTTAAAAAAAAACTTCAGAGAACGGAAGTCGGAACGATTTTTCTGCAGCAGCTGAACAGCCTGAGAAAGTTTGACTCTGACAGGCAGGAGAAAACGGCATTTTAACCCCCCCCCCCCCCCCCCCCCACCCCAAAGGCGCCAAAGTCGCCAAAGGCAGCCAGTGGCAAAACTGCAGCGCCGCTGAAGGTAGGTATTGTAACATCGCTACAATGTGGATATTTGTGTGGAGCCACGGGATATGAACTCAATTAATATTGTATTTATCATGAAGAAAGACATGAAGATGAGAGAAATCTTTTTTTAAAAAATGGCGTTTTGAGGACCGTCTGCATCACAGTCGAGGAGGTGTTGGACATCCTGAGACATATAAAGATAAATGTCCTGTGCTTGCCCAAACGTATCCAAAGAAGCTGTGGGGCGAGAAGATATTGCAGGAATCCTGACTGGGATACTGTATATGAATACAGAGACAAAATGAACTGCAGATGCTGTTAAGGGCAAGGGAGAATATTTATAAAGAGAAAGAACACAAAGTACTGAAGTAACTCGGTGGGTCAGGCAGCATCCCTGGAGGACATCGATAGGTAACATTTCGGATCAGGATCTTTCTACAGACTTCGAGGAAACCTATGTTCGAGGAGACCAGACTGATTCCTGGGATGGCACGACTTCCATATGAAGAAAGACTGGATAGACTCGGCTTGTACTCGCTGGAATTTAGAAGATTGAGGGGTGATCTCATAGAGACTTACAAAATTCTTAAGGGGTTGGACAGGCTAGATGCAGGAAGATTGTTCCCGATGTTGGGGAAGTCCAGGACAAGGGGTCACAGTTTAAGGATAAGGGGGAAGTCTTTTAGGACCGAGATGAGAAAAACGTTTTTCACACAGAGTGGTGAATCTGTGGAATTCTCTGCCACAGAAGGTAGTTGAGGCCAGTTCGTTGGCCATATTTAAGTTGGATGTGGCCCTTGTGGCTGAAGGGATCAGAGGGTATGGAGAGAAGGCAGGTACAGGAAATTGAGTTGGATGATCAGCCATGATCATATTGAATGGTGGTGCAGGCTCGAAGGGCCGAATGGCCTGCATCTGCACCTAATTTCTATGTTTCTATGTTTCTATGTGGCTGTAGTAGTGAATCTCAAGAGTCAAGAGCGAGTCAGGAGTGTTTAATTGCCATATCTTTCAAGAATGGAACAATGACATTCTTAATTGCAGTGACATAACAGGACTGTAAACACAATACATAGATAATATATAATAAACAAAAATTCCATAATGCCAATATCAGTGCAAGAAATAACCTAAAGTCTGAAGTGCAACCAAAGAAAGTCCATAGTTTACAGTTGTGGCAGGGCTGCCAACTCTCACGCTTTAAGCGTGAGAATCACGCATTTGAAGAAATTCTCACACTGATCAGAAATTTCTCACGCTCTGTGGTGAGAAATTCTGTGATGAACGAAAATGTCAAAATAAACTGCACGGTCCGCGGGTGTTGGAGTGTCGGGAGGGAGGGATGGAAGCAGAACCAGCGGCGGGAACAGATGCGGACAGAAAGCCGGGGCTGGCGAGTGTTTACGGGGCTGCCGAGTGTTTGCGGGGCTGGCGAGTCACTTGCTGCATCTCCGGCCAAGGAGCAGTGCAAGAGTCCCGGGCCGATCGGAGGCGTCGGAAGCGTTGCGCCGCTGCTGCGAGAGTCTCTGTGCCGATGGGACAGAGACACTCAAAGGGAGGTGGAGAGTGAGAGGGGAAGGAGACAGGGAGACGGGGGGGGGGGGGGGGGGGGGGGGGGGGGGAGAGGGAAGAGAGAGATGGGGTGGAGAGGGAGGAGAGGGTAGGAGAGGGGGGGGGGGAAAGAGGAGGGGGGGGAGGGAAAGGGGGAAAGAGAAAAACAGGGGAATGAGAGGGAGATGGGGGGGCAAAGAGAAATAGGAGATAGGACAGAGGAGAAAGAGAGAGGGGAGAGAGAGCAAGGGGGAGAGTGAGGTGGGTGGGAGAAATGGGGGAGAGAGAGGGGGAAGAGAGAGGATGAGAGAGGAGAGAGAGAGGGGGAGGGGAAGAGAGAGAGAGGGGAGAGAGAGAGGGGGGAGAGAGTGTGTGGAGAGGGGGAGATAGAGAGGGAGGGAGAAAGAGATAGAGAGGGGGAGAGAGGGGGGAGAGAGGGGGAGAGAGAGGGAGAGCAGGGGAGAGAGCGAAGAGAAAGGGGGTGGAGAGAAGAAAGAGGGGGAGAGAGAGAGGAAAGAGAGGGGAGAGAGAAGAAAGAGAGTGGGAGAGAGAGTTAGGGGAAAGAGAGGGGAGAGAGGGAGGGAGGAGGAGAGAGGAGGGGGAGAGGGGAAAGGGGAGAGAGAGAGGAGAGAGGGGACAAGAGAGAGGGGGAGTAGCAAGGTGGGAGAGAGGGGGCAGAGCGAGAGAGAGAGAGAGGGGTGGGAGAGGGGGAGGAAGAGAGATGGGGAGGGAGGGGAGAGATTAGGGGAAGAGAGGAAAGAGCGAGAGAAGGGAGAGAGAGGAGAGGGAAGGTAGAGGGTGAGAGGGGGAGAGAGAGGGGGTGAGAGGACAGAGTGTGGGAGAGGGAGAGGGAGAGAGGGAGAGAGGAGAGAGAGAGAGGGGAAAGGGAGAGATAGAGGGGGAAAGAGGGGGAGAGAGGGGGAGAGAGAGGGGGGAGAGATAAGAGAGGAGAGAGAGGGATGAGAGTGAGGTGGGAGAGAGAGAGGGGGGAGAAAGAGAGGTGGAGACAGGGGAGGGAGCGGGACAGAGAGAGAGAGAGCGGTGGGAGAGTGAAAGAGGGGGGGAGAGAGAGGGGGAGAGAGAGACACGGGGAGAGAGAGAGAGGGGAGAGAGAGAGACAGGGGGAGAGAGACAGGGGAGAGAGAGACAGGGGGAGAGAGAGAGGGGGGGGAGAGAGAGAGAGGGGGAGAGAGAGAGGGGGGGAGAGAGAGGAGAGGGGGGGGAGAGAGGCAGGGCTGCCAGCTCCCATGCACCGAGCGTGAGAATCACGCATTTCACCAAATTCTCACGCTGATCACAAATTTATCACTCTGTCGTGAGAAATTCTGTGATCAACGAAAATCTCAAAACTCATATCAACTGCATGGGCCATGGGAGTTGGAAGCAGAAGCAGCGACGGGGAAAGATGCAGACGAGGAGCGAGGCTAGCGAGTGTTTGCCGGGCTGGCGAGTCGCTCACTGCAGCTCCGGCCATGGAGCAGCCTCAGTGCAAGGCGTCGGAAGCATTGCGCCGCTGACGTGAGAGTCTCGGTGCCAAATTCACCCAGGTGACCGGCATGGATCAGGCTGCGGCTTGGTGCATCCTGGAGGATAACTAGTGGCTGCTGGAAGTAAGTACCAAGCACTGGATAGAAACGGTGGAAGATAGTGGACTTCAAATGGGGGTGGTTGGCGAAGGCATCCTACTTGGCTGCTAAATTTTCACTTACTGTAGAAATACTTTAGAAAATAGGTGCAGGAGTAGGCCATTTGGCCCTTCGAGCCTGCACCGCCATTCAAAATGATCATGGCTGATCATCCAACTCAGTATCCCTTACCTGCCTTCTCTCCATACCCCCTGATCCCTTTAGCCACAAGGGCCACATCTAACTCCCTCTTAAATATAGCCAATGAACTGGCCTCAACTACCTTCTGTGTGGCAGAGAATTCCACAGACATCGCCACTCTCTGTGTAGCAAATGTTGTTATCCATAATTTGGTCTGTGAAGTGCCCCATAAAGGATTACTGCATTAGCTAAGCACCTGTGGACTTGAACATAATAGGTTAAGTCCAGGGGGTCCGATATGGGGCTTTATGTGTGGGCCAGATATATTGTCAGTGCAAAGGGGCTAGGAGCAAGGCCAAGTGTGCATCCAGAGTCAAGGTCTGGGATAGTACTAGGTGTACAGTCAAAGCTGGGACCAGCGGTTTGTTCAGCACTGGGAACCTAAGCAGGTAAGCAGCTATAATCAGGGTAGAATAGGGGGCCAGGTGTAAGGCTGGACTCAGGGTCAGGAATGAGAGAAGGTATGCAACTGGGTTCAGGGCCAGGAGTGGTACCAGGTGTGCAGTGAGACCCAGGTTGGCCAACATGGGCCAAGTGTATGGATCAGAGCCTGGGCTCTACTGTGGAATGTAATTAGGAATGTAATTTACTCTAACCTTATTCATAGCTAATAGTAAGATTAAACGAGAACTTACCAGTTCGAAGTTTGATCGTTATTTTATGAGGAGTAACGATGAGGGATTACGTGAAGAAGCCCCGCCTGGCGCTGGAACGGCATACTTCAAAGCAGCGGCATGAAAAACACAGAACATAATAGCCGGAGTAAGATAGTAAGGCTCAACATAGATTTAGAACTACCAGATGATCATTTATTTTATGAGGGTCGGGAGTGGAGGGCACGTAATCCCTCATTGTTACTCCTCATAAAATAACGATCAAACTTCGAACTGGTAAGTTCTTGTTTAATCTTACTATTTTACTTCGGAGTCACGTGAGTGACTACATGAAGATTTTGAAGCTTTCTGTGTTTTTTATGTCATAGACATTCCATACGACACTCTGGCTCATTCAACACAGTAATGAGCAAAATAACACATTTTTTCCTCCAAACATTGCCTCAAGTTATGTGATAAATTATTTCACATTATAAAAGAATAAAAGTAATGCCCTTTCCATTGAAAGGCAAGTTTATCACAAAATATCAATTGATATATATAATTTGATGGTATGAACAAAGCAACAATTATAAAGAACCCAACACTCTGTGTCCAATCCTGACACCATGACTGGTTCCATTTAATTTAATATTTATTTTACACCCTCCTGTGGCCTTGCATCTTTGCTCGAGCGGCTCATCCTGTGCCATTCCATAGATGCCAACCCTAAATTTAGTTCACAGTAACATTCAACCCATTTGTCCATAACAAATGGGGTTAAATGCATTTCTCTCCGTAACATACTCACTTGGAGTTGTTGCCGGCGGCTATGCGCCTGCGCACTGGTGCAGATCAGCGGGCTGCCGGCGGGCGGGTGCGGCACATGCGCACTTGGCAAGGTTGCCGGTGGGTCTGCGCCTGCGCACTGGTGCAGATCAGCGGGCTGCCGCGGGCGGGTGCGGCACATGCGCACTTGGTAAGGTTGCCGGCGGGTCTGACTGCGCCTGCGCCACTGGTTGGGGTGGGGTGGGGGTGGGGGAGGCCCCGGTGATGGGGCTGCCGCGAGCGTTCCGGTTTACTGGCGGCAAGAAAGTGCCGCTGATCGCGCGGGCCGGCGCCGCCCGGGCTCTGGGCCGGGCGTGGGTGCGAGCTGCCGGGCTGGCAAACCGGGGGCACATGGCGCTGGCGTTCACCACGGGAGGAACACCGGCGCGGCGGTGTTCCGTAACAGCATGTTTGGCTGCCGGAACACCGTAAAAAGGTTATTTCGCCGGGACAAAATACGGCGAATCCGGGACACTTGGCATCTCTGCCATTCCTGTGAATGTATCTACCTCCTTAACAGAGTGATTTTCCACATTTCAGTGTCTAATTCCACTGAGTGTTATTCAATTTTTAACCATCTAGAATACATTTCTCTAGAACCATCAGTTTTTACTGAACTAATGTGGTTTTTTGTGTGTAATAAGTAGTGTTGTCTCATCACCACAGAGACTCTTACTTACTTCAACATATTCATCAGTGTTCACACACACGCACACACACAATTTAAAGCCGACAATATCTTATAGGTTTACTTTTGGTTTCAGCTCCTCTTGGTGTGCTTTGTTTGGTAAATTCATAAACATATATGATAATGTAATCTGTATCCACATGCAATTATAATGTAATATTTGCAATGTTTTTTTTTTTTTTTTTTTTTTTTTTTTTTTTTTTTTTTTTTTTTTTTTTTTTTTTTTTTTTATTTTTTATTTTATTTTTTTTTTTTTTTTTTTTTTTTTTTTTTTATTTTTTTTTTTTTTTTTTTTTTTTTTTGTTTTTTTTTTTTTTTTTTTTTTTGCACTCTTATGTTGATACTAAAGTCATCAGCTTTAAAATTAAATTACTTTCAATGTTAACTTTTTTGAATCATTGATAGAATTGGAGTCCATTGCCTAAGGCAATTCAGGACTATATTGATCTCTATATTTATATCTACATATATATCCCTTTTCATATCGGGATATTACGAATGAACCCGATAATTTCTTGGTTAGTATATTGTCCGTAAATAGGACGATAAACACTCTAAGCCCTATTATTGGCTCTATCAATTAGATACTCAGAAAAAATGCAATCCACAAGGAACTCACATATATCTAATATGACAAATAACTTTACTGTATACACAGACTATCAATTTCTTATAAAAAATATTGTTTTTATTAAACTTATTTCTGCAAATTGCAGGTATAACACTTCGTTATACATAATTATTATTTTATTGTTATGTTGTTATATTAGTTAAAGTCATTCATAACTTCTTTGACCATCAAACTGTTGTAATGGTCCTGGTCAACCTGCAGATAGTCAAATTCATATTTTTCATGTCATGGATGCCTTTGTACAACAATAAATTACTGCAATTATGAATCATCACAAGTGGTTCAACATCACTCAATATTATGAAAACCATGAAGGATCTGTTTGGGTCCACCAAAATGCCTCTGGCAGTGTCCTGCTACATTTTCATCAGACACTGCCCTTATCTGACAAAAAATGAGGAACATAAAAGAACATTTTTCTCATGTAATTGAGAGAAAAAGCAACCACCTTTCCTGTTCTTGGTTTACCCACGAGAACATTTGAAAAGATCGGTGATTAATCTGTATACAAACCAGAATTAATCGTAATAATCAATATTACTGACAATGTAATTTTTCCCCCCCTTAATTTGTTTGTCTGCGATAACATTAGGTCTCTTTCTTTCTTAGAGATAAACAGCTGGACTAAAAACATTTTTAGAATATGCCACATCTGTTTACTCAGATAATCACATGATTATTAAGTATTTTACTTACTTATGTGATTTAATATATGCCACAGCCGTGGTATTGTTCACCTTGATATGACATGGACACTTCCATAATAGAACAATCAATATTTAATCCATAACTCCTTATACTTCAATAATTAATACAAATGTTTGGAGAATTTTCTTAGGACAATCCATTTGCAATTACCTGGTATCATTTGTCCGAAGTCCCAACAAGAGACGTATCAATTATATTTTATAAAGAATAGATAATATTCTTATCTACCCAAAATATTCACAGAAGCTGTCCATCATCTTTAATACTTTTGCTTCAGCTTGCAACAGCTGCTAAGCTTATAGATGAAGCAGCTTGTGAACCTTTTTTAATCCTTCTTAAAATGATAATGTATCATTGGTATTGCATAAGCCTCTCACAAAGGCATACATATTCTTTATAAGCATCTGTATTCCATCTTTGAGCTTTATTACTCTTTACCTAGGCTCCTTTCTAATGGAGGAAATGTAGTCAACAAAACACCGAGACATATTGTATCATGGAACACTTTTCCTCTCTTATGGTGCTGAATACTCCTAAATCCAAATAGTAATTTTATGAATATTTTATGCAAGCCTAAAACATAGGCTTCTATATGTGATGGGTCAGGTCCTTGCCTTTCAACGGGCTTGTATTGCAGCACTAATTTGCCAGCTGACTCTTTATAACTCTTCCAATTTAAATGTGATCAAGATAAACCAAGACCATGTCCTCATTAGTGCAAGTGCTGAACCTTTTTAATCAGTACAATTGTTTCTTCAGTATCTGGTTTAACAGCCTGAACTGGTTTATTCCTTTAGACAATGGTTTTGACCTTGCACCGCTTGACCCATTTCAATAATTTCAACACCTGTAATATAATTTTGATTACCAATATCAACTATATTTCACTGATGAAGATGAGTTTCCATTTTAATAAAATATTCTTACACTGTGAAGGTGTAATATACAAAGATGTTTTAGAATGGTTTATACCATCCATCTTACACTGAGGTAATTTTATAATTATATGTACGTCCCTTCTTTATTGGTTACTTTGGGTGCAAACCTAAAATCAATGTTTTTAGGTTTATCTATACAGGGAAGCCAATCCCTTCTAACAATATTTGTAGTCCTTAGTTAAAATTAAATTAATGATCATAATACACCTGTAACCCCACATCGGAGATTTCATGAAACTTATTATGTAACAAGTTGTTTTGCACCTCTTCAACGTACTCAAGCCTTCTTTTCCCAATAAATGGGTTTAGGATAAGGCTATGTTGGATTATCTTTATTTAACATACTTCTGCCTTTGGTTTTGATCCATTTCAAATCATTATATTGGATCTAATTTTTTTCCCCCAAATTTAAAGACCAATAGTCTGTTCTTTTGTAACCAAAATTTTTGGGGGTGTTTTCATAAGGCAGGTTTTATTCATTACTAATCAAGAGTTTAACATAACCTGATTTGTATTGATCTACAAATCTAGAGGGCAGATTTGGTTCCTATATAAATTTCCCATTGAGCTCCACATACTGATGGCAATTTATTTTATTTTAAATGTATTCGTTATTTGCACAATTATTTTTTTGTTTATTTGTTATCCATTGTATAGTAATGCCATGCAACACATTTTGAAATACTTTGAATCGTATTTCCCCTTATATCTCATATAATTGAGACATGGCTAACATAAACGGAATCACCGTTTAATATATTTATAAAACATAAAAATTTTATCATATTCTGCTGTTTCATCAAACCATAACAGCTTTGGTGAGACCAATCAATTTTTAGTTTCCAAGTTTTACTTTTCATGGCCTCACTCATTCATTCGGGTATCTTACCTAGTCACCTCTATACTATATTTTGTGCAGAAGTGTACTTGATAAAAACAATAAACTTTTATTATTATTCTGCAGTTTAAACCATAAAGCTTTAGTGAAGGACCAACTAAATTTTGGTTCCATGGTTTTATATTTTTCCATGGCCCAACTTCTTATTCCAGGTGTGAACCTATATATATTTTATTTTTTTGTGCTGTGGTGGTACTTTCATGACCACCACCACTATCATGCACTTTTAGGGTCAGTTTCCATTTTATTTTTTACTGCCCTTGTTACTCCAGGTTTTTTTTATCCCCTCAAGGAGACAACCTTCAAACATAATCTGAGATATATAATTCCCACAAATATTTCAATCATATAAATTAATATATGAAACCCCCTTAGGGTAGTTAGGGAAGTTTTTGGCCTTATATAACCCTTTTTGGCTTGAAATCTTTATTTATTTCATTTTATTTTTTGGAATCTTTTTTCCATTATTTTTCAATAGCATAAACATTTTGTAGTCTGCAAATCCTTTATTGAACATTTTAAATTATGGGCCTTTCTGACTTTATAAAATTTCCTCCCCCCCCCCCTGCCCAAAGGTATGTTTGAGCGACTAAAAATCGTCCTAACGTAATTTTGACGGTCCCCACCGGTATCGGAACCCGCTCCGAAATTCTTCCGTCCCGAGTGCTTCCCTTAGGAAACGTTCATTTAAAACTCCGTTGTTTTAAAATAAATATAGAGTATTTCCTTTATTTTAACTTTTACTTATTTTTTACTTTATATTAGTTTAAAACCTGTGGTTCAATACCAGCCAACGGAAGTTTTTTAGACCCTGAAAGTGTTTTCCACTGCACTTACCTGCGGCCCGTACCTACCGCTGTCGAGGAACTGCCTCTGCAGCTCATGCTCTGCCGTCAGCGTCGACGTCATGCCGTTCCAGCGCCAGGCGGGGCTTCTTCACGTAGTCACTCACGTGACTCCGAAGTAAAATCCAATTTAAAGCATATATACTGCATTCAAGTGTAAGTTAAAAGACTCGCTGTAGTATGCACCATATTAACCCCCGCCCCCCTTCCCGGTCGCTATGCTCCCTCCGGCTGGCAATTTCTCACTCCCAACTCTCACCCAATGTTGGCAGCCCTGGTTGTGGTTTGTGCTATATAGTGTTCACGGGCCTAATAGCCTAAAGCGTACACTGGCCCTATCCCCGAACTCTATCCACGTTACATCGATGACTGCATTGAAGCTACCTCCTGCACCCATGCAGAACCCATGGACTTCATCTACTTCACCACCAATTTTCATCCTGCACTCAAATTTACTTGGACCATCTCAGACACCTCCCTCGCCTTTCTTGATCTCACAGTTTCCATCACAAGAAATAGACTAGTGACTGACGTCTATTACAAACCCACTGACTTCCACAACTATCTCGATTACACTTCTTCCACCCCGTTTCCTGCAAAGACTCTATCCCCTTCTCCCAATTCCTCCATCTATGCCGCATCTGTGCCCAATACGAGTGTTCCATACAGTCCGAGATGTCCCCTCATTCTCTTAGGGAACAGGGTTCCCCTCTCCATCATAGATGAAGCCTCCTCGTTGTCTCCCGGTACACGCGCAACCCACTCTTGCTCCTCCCCCTCTAGTCGCAACAGAGACAGAGTCCCCCTAGTCCTTATCTTCCACCCCATCAGCTGTCACATACAACACATACTGTAATCCTCAGAAATTTCTGACACCTCCAACAGGATCCCAGCACTAGTCACATTTTCCCATCTCCACCCCTTTCTACCTTCCGCAGAGACCATTCCCTCCGCAACTCCCTGGTTAACTTATCTGTTCCCACTTAAACCACCCCTCCCCAGGAACCTTCCCCTGCTATCGCAGGATATGCAACTGTCGCTATACCTCCTCCCTCGACTCTGTCCAAGGGCCCCAACAGCCCTTTCAAGTGTGGCAGAGGTTCACTTGAATCTCCAACCTCATCTACCGTATCCGTTGTTCAAGATGTGGACTCTAAAGGGCCTGTCCCACTTTGGCGTCATCTGCGCATCATTTACGCGTCACGACGCGCGCATGCCGTGCATTACGCGCACATGCCACGTGGTGGCATAGGCAGCACGCAGAGGCATAGGATTTTGGGATTCACAAAATCCTCGCGCGCCGCCTGCATGACTCTCAAATGACGCCGAAGTGAGATAGGCCCTTTATACGTCGGCGATACCAAACACAGACTGGGCGATTGTTTCGTGGAACACCTTCGCTCAGACCTCGTGAATCAACCTGATCTCCCGGTTGCTGGACACTTTAATTCTCCTTCCCGTTCATACACAGACCTTTCTGTCCTTGGTCTCCTCTATTGTTAGAGTGAGGATAAACACAAATTGGAGGAATCTCATATTATGCTTGGGCAGCTTACATGCAAGTAGTATGAATATTGATTTATCTCAACTTAGGTAGCCCTGGCATACCCTCCCCCATCCAAGTTGCACTAGCTTCTCATTTTCACCCTACAAACAGCTTACAATGGCCTGTTTCCTTTGTCACTTACTTTTTTGCATATCTTTTATTCATTGTTCTTTATCCCCCCACATCACCGTCTATATCTCTCATTTCCCCTATCCCTAACCAGTCTGAAGAAGGGTCTCAACCCGAAACGTCACCTATTCCTTCTCTCCAGAGATGATGGGCAGAAACCCAGTTCTCTGAGTTTAATAATATCTGGAGGGGATGATGGTGTTGAACGCCGAGCTGTAGTTGATGAATGATAACCTGACGTGTGTTCGAATTGTCCAAGTGGTTCAGTGCAGAATGGAGAGCCAGCGAGATCACGTCCCTCTTGATCTATTGTGGCAGTGGGCAAATTGCTGTGGGTCCAGGCCCTTGCTTGGGTAGGAGTTGATATGTGTCATAACCAACCTCTCAAATCACTTCATCACAATGGACATTAGTGCTTGACTAATCTTCTGGAATTTTTTGAAGTTGTAACTAGGAAAATGGACAAGGGAGAGCCAGTGGATGTAGTGTACCTGGACTTTCAGAAACCATTTGATAAGGTCCCACATAGGAGATCAGTGGGCAAAATTATGGCACATGGTATTGGGGGTAGAGTGCTGACATGGATAGAGAAGTGGTTGGCAGATAGGAAACAAAGAGTAGGGATTAACGGGTCACTTTCAGAATGACGTCAGTGACTAGTGGGGTACTGCAAGGCTCAGTGCTGTGACCATGCAGCTATTTACAGAATTCATCAATGATTTGATGTAGGGATTCAAAGTAACAAATTAGCAAAATTGCAGATGACATAAGCTAGGTGGCAGTGAGAACTGTGAGAGGATGCTGTTAAATGCAGGGTGATTTGGACATGTTGGGGTATGGGCGATCAGGCAGATGAAGTTTAATGTTGATAATGTGAGTTTATCCACTTTGGTAGCAAAAACAGGAAGGCAGATTACTATCTAAATGGTGTCAAGTTGGGAAAAGGGAAAATACAACGGGATCTAGGGGTCCTTGTACATCAGTCTATGAAAGTAAGCATGCAGGTACAGCAGGCAGTGAAGAAAGCGAATGGCATGTTGGCCTTTATAACAAGAGGAATCGAATATAGGAGCAAAGAGGTCCTTCTGCAATTTTACAGAGCCCAGTGAGACGACACCTGGAGTTTTGTGTGCATTTTTGGTTCCCTAATTTGAGGAAGGACACTCTTGCTATTGAGGGAGTGCAGCGTAGGTTTACAATGTTAATTCCTGGAATGGCGGGACTGTCATATGCTGAGAGAAGGGAGCAACTGGGCTTGTACACTGCAGTTTAGAAGGATGAGAGGGGATCTCATTGAAACATATAAGATTGTTAAGGGTTTGGAACACGCTAGATGCAGGAAAAACATGTTCCCATGTTGGGGTGAGAAGTCCAGAACCAGGTGCCACAGTATTAAGAATAAGGAGTAAGCCATTTAGAACGGAGACGAGGAAACACTTTTTCTCACAGAGAGTGGCGAGTCTGTGGAATTCTCTGCCTCAGAGGGCGGTGGAGGCAGGTTCTCTGGATGCTTTCAAGAGAGAGCTCGATAGGGCTCTTAAAAATAGCGGAGTCAGGGGTTATGGGGAGAAGGCAGGAACGGGGTACTGATTGGAGATAATCAGCCACGATCACATTGAATAGCGGTGCTGGCTCAAAGGGCCAAATGGCCTACTCCTGTACCTATTGTCTAGTCTATTGCCTAACACTCCAGCAAAGCACCTTGTGGTATTTTACAAGTTTAAAGAAGCAATATAAATGCAATTAGTCATTGTTGATTCACCATTCAGACCATGGAAGCACAGTGTTTGTTTGACAGCATTTTGTATTTACATTGTTAAACTGGCTTTTATATCTTGGCAGTAGCTTTGATGAGCAAAGGGGTGGCTGCAGATATAGATTTTCCTCAACAAAAAGGCAAATGTAAATTAATCTAAAGGGAAATTGTTATCTTCCAGACTGTAGGCCCTTTGAAAGCGAACTTGCAAAATTAAATCAAAATAGAAAAATTGCTTGCATCTCAGGGAGCCGATGCTGTTTGACGTTGCGGGCAAGGGCCTCGGTGCGTGGAGTCTTAGCTTACGTCGATCAGAGGAAGTCTGGGGTATGACCGTGGGTACCCAAAAAGCCTAAATGGATATACTTGTTTTTATACGTTGTGGGGTTATGATGTGTAGCACTGAACAGCCGAGTCGACAACTGACCTCTGTAATCATGAAGACATGTGCTGGCCCACCTGAAAAATTTCACAAACCCCTGCTAGGAACCCCTCAGTTTGCATACCAGGCCAAAGAGAGATCAATGGTATGATGCCAGTCAACCTAGGCCTGCATTCCATTCTCCAGCACCTAGAACACCCAGGGGACCTATGCAAGGAGTCTTTGTTGTTTATTGAATTTTAGCTCTGCATTAAACACCACTGTGCCAGAGCTAAAAACTGCCACTCCAAACTCTCCCAGTGCTGAAACCCCTCTGTCAGTGGATCAGGGGGGGGGGGGGGGGGGGGGGGGGGCAATCTTCAGTATGCCGAAAAAATGTAATCTTGAACAGTGACACCTCTGGTCTGCTCTGCTTAATTAAATCATAAATGTAAAATGTAATGTTATTACCAGATGATACCATCCTGTCCAGACGCAGCTTCTGCAACGTCTGGACCCGTTACGCTGAAACCAACGCCATGAGCATGACCACCTTAAGGGTGATTTTGGGCAAAGACAGGGATGTGGCTGGAGCCCACTGGCGAAGCAGAGCGAGTACCATGCTCACATCCCAGATTTCAGAGTACCTGGGCCTGGGGGGATTGGAATTAAAAATACATTTCATAAATTGGGATATTAAAGGATGAGTATGATGACAGGGCCCTCCTGGCACTATTGATGGCACAAAAAAAAAAAAAAAAAAAAAAAAAAAAAGAAAAACAAAAACTATAGCCCAACCCCTTCATCAAAATATAGCGTTGACAGAAATTGCACATTCCAAGAAACAGCATGCCGTGTGATATGTCCAATGTTCCCCCGAAAAACAGAACATCTCCCACTTCCTTACATGAGAGATGTACTGTTTTTTGGTACTATCCCTCCAGGCCGCACGATCACATCCACGGTACAATCAGATAGTCCAAGCCCCAGGTGTGGCTTGGTCAGAATCTGCAAATTAACAGATCAATACGGTCATGTAATGGATGTTGATCCCCAGTTACAGGGTGCACCAGTAGGTTACTGCGTTTCAGGACAGCCATAAGAGGCTGTGTTATTATCTCCAAAACGAGAGGGAACCATGGCTGAGTTGGCCAGTCGGGTTCCACGAAAACTCCTGAAGTGGAGTCCTGATTGATCTTGAGCAATGATGAGGCAAAACAGAGGAAATGCATATGGTTATATAAAAACATTCCACCCCAGTGTAGCAAGAATGCATCTACCGCTACTGCCCCTGGGTCTGGTTCTCATGAAACATACTTGGGTAACTGGTGATTGAGTCTGGATGCAAACAAATCGAGATCTAGGCATCCATACCGATCAATAATATCATTAAATACATCATGATTCAACATCCATTCTGTGTTGTCATTGAAGTTGCATGACCTGGTCTCTGCCACTATGTTGAGTCTACCTGGTAGGTAGATAGCTGAAACCCAAATGTTTCTTGTAATACACCAGTGCCAAATAAGATTAGCCAATCTATCACAAGATTCCGACTTGATTCCACCCATGTGATTAACATACGCCACTGCCGTAGTGTTGTCAATCTGAAGCTGAACATGCAAGTGACGCATAGTAGTACAATAAGCCTTAAGCCCATAAAATGCTCCCAATAGCTCTAAATAATGAATCCCATGTGATTGAAGAATAAATGCCTCATGCATATTCTAACCTAGGGCACTAACATCTGCCTGTAAGACAACTAAGGGTTCCTCAACCAGAATTTTTTGACAGGGGGGGGGGAAATAAAAAAAAGGGATTACTGGGGGGAAAGGGGGGGGGACCAGCTTGAGATGTTCAATTATCCACCACCGCACTTCAGCAATGGCTTCAGCTGGTAATTGCATGGGCCTGTCGAAATGACCTGCATGTATCCTGAGTGCCTGTTCCTTTGCCAGTTGTAAATTTTGGTAATGCAAAGGTCCATACTGTGCAGCTGGAAAGGCAGCCACTAATTTGCCAATCAAGCTGATGCCATGTCTAAATTGAAGGTTGTTGCTGCACCAATGAGCTTGTTTCAGCCTTCAATTAACTTTAAATCTCTGGCCATGGAGAGTTACACTGACATGGTGAGTTGAGTTAACAGTGAATCCCAAAAATAATCTACATAACCTCTAATTCGGTTCAATTTGGATTTATTTTATTTAAGTGGATTTGAATTGAGAAACCCCCAATCCAATTTCTCAAACATGAGCTTTTTAACTTAACCTTGATAAGATAGTCAGCAACCTTCCGCGTCTTTCCTATGATTTTGATTAAGATTTCAATCCCATATAAGAGCCATTACATTAGAACTGAGCCCGGAGTATCCCACTACTGGTTTTAACAGTTTTGTAAATAATCTATGGGACCGAGGTTAACCCCACTTGGCAGTGCTTTAATATTGCCATAAATTGCCTCATCCAAGCTAAAATTTCAAATATATCAAATGATCCCTATGAACAGGCACTGAGTAATTTAATATGCCATTTTAAGATCTATACATGCCATGGTAACTTCCCTCTGGTATAATCGGTTGTTTGCATAACAACTGTTTCAATTTTGAAATGGATAAATGTTTATACTGCACAATATGGGTTTATTTATGGGGCTCCGTCAAGTCAAGGATGATTCGACACCCCCCATTCTTCTTTGGACCTGAAAAAATATTAAATGCCACGCAATTGGGAGATATTGATACCAAACCGCCTTCTCAATTTACCCATTTTTTTATATAACTTTTTCAATTTCAGCTTGTACCTCCAAATCTCTCTTTTTGTGAGAAAAACAGAGTTGCCACCCCCCCGACTTGGTGTATGCTGTGTAGGCAGTGGACAAAATGGGGGAAGGAATTCAATTCCCTGTTATACTGCGCAGTATAAACCATTTGATGATTTCCCCGGCATTACCATTCCTTTCATCTGAAAAAACAAGTGTGAATCTCCATCCAACGTACGGTGATGCATATTAATATGTTACCAAGAAGAACCAAGGACCACCTACCTCAATGGTTACGGTGGAATTTCTGCCCCGTTTCTATCGGGAAAGGGAAAAGGACCATTGTTTCGCCATGTCATGTAGGTGAGTGCGGCTGCTGTGCATATATTTGTGAATGGCCGGCTTGGTCCTTGACCTGACCCGGTTTACTCAGCAAACGTTTTTGGTAGGGATACTGCGCCTGTGTGAAGCGCTTCTGTGGCCATCGGCGCTTTTGATGGAGCCGACCGTTCTGGCCTCGTCGTCCAGGCCAGCTTGCTTCCTTTTGCACGGTCGTCACCCAAACGCAGATTCGGTGGCTGTGGATATAGAGTGGGGTTGCCTGAGCGGCGAACTTCGGGGGGGGTTTTTTGATGGTTAGAGGCGTGATGGCTCACTTTCTCAGACGGTTTATCTCGAACTTGTGTGTGCCATGCAACATGGAGGGACCGAGGGCTTACTGCTGTATCATCAGCATCGTTGCCTTCCTCCACTGACCTGGCAAACGGTTAGGCAGCTTCAGACCCTCTCTGAAGCTCATTTCCCGACCTCTACGCCCCCATATGACCCCAGATGGCGGGGTGGTTCACAGGCGGCACTTTGAGCAGGCGACAATTAGCCGGGCCGGGGGGTGGT
The DNA here is from genome assembly GCA_035221665.1 of Okamejei kenojei. NCBI lineage: Eukaryota > Metazoa > Chordata > Chondrichthyes > Rajiformes > Rajidae > Okamejei > Okamejei kenojei. Next base: position 49,441,047 of record CM069140.1, on the reverse strand, counting down.
GTTCATACTCTTTTTGGACGTTTTCATCCTCCTATAGTAAGCCTCTTGTAGCTGGTGTGAGCCAGGAGGTTATTAATACTTGTAGCCTATCTTGACCAGCGGTTCTCCTGGCTCTGTTGGGATGGCAAATCTTGCTGTTCCAGGAATGGTAGACCTCTGACTCATGCCTTCTTCCCTTGGGGTATGATCCGACGGCTATACCCTCCGACTCAGCATCTGAATAACACTGAACCCCCCCCCCCATGACTCTCGTCTCCAAGAGGGAGGGACATTAAGCTGCCCGTCACGGGTGCCGCTTGGCGCGGGCTCTCCAAGAGGCCTGGGCTGACACAATCCTCCTGTTTGGGAGTGTTATCTAGGTGGAAACATCTTCTACCATTTGGAGCTCATCCTTGGACAACCGTTCCTAAGACGTTTTTATCCGTTAAAACCAGAGGGGGAAACCCCTCCCGACCCGATCGTTCCGAGTCTAATGGGCACTCGTGTGCTGACTTTTTAGCAGCTCTTTGCGCCCCCCCAAAATGGTGAACCTACGGGTTGATTTCAGACACTCCATGCCTGCTGTTTGTGGTCCATACCGCTAGCGGACCACGGGTATTAGTGTGGTGTCTAGGATGCCGCCTGCCTCGCTACGCCCGCGAGCTCCCCTGCGTGTCTTTCCATTAGTACTCTCCCCAGCGCGGCTCGCCTTGACTTACCCCCATCGACCGCTTTCTCCATGCTTGGAAACTTGCTCTGGAAAACAAGAAATTATCAAGGCAGGAAAAACGATTTGTTTTTTTTCCACTTACCTGAGGGGTTTTAAAACTTACCGCTAGTCGCTCCTCCCAGCCAGTCGCTGCACCATACGTCAGACGTAATGACGCGCATGCAGACTGGTGGGGTTCCTCACGGAATCACTCACGTGACTCCAAAGTAAAATTAATAACATTTAGAAAGATTAGAATATGCTTGATGTGCTCATGAACTTTTTGCGGAAGTACAAAGTAGTAATTAAGTATGTGCAGCCATGGCAGATGTTTGGGGCAAAGACGCAAGATAATTCACACCCTTCCACCCACACAGAAGTGAAATCCTTTGAAATGTCATAATCCAAAGTTCACTTTGGTCTCGAACCACTTTTTTTATTAAACAGTCGTAACTAAATAGGACAATGTGCTGAAGCACTTGCACTGTGTGCTCATCCATTATTACCATTCTAGATCCGGCAGCTCAACTAATTCCCTTGAAACAGTGAAACATAAAATAAAGGAGTTACATTTTTAGGTTATTGTTTGGATGTATTATCTTTGTTTTCCTCTCCATATCCAGTGCAGAAGGGGGCACTGCACTGCTAGCAGCCTCTGCCTGCAGCCTGTCCGTTTTTTCCTATTCTTTTTTTAATTTTAGTTGTGTTTTCTTCATACCCCGTCCTAAACAGTTTGTTTTGGGATTCTTTAGCTTTTTCCTATGTGGGGGAATGAGGGGGGGGGTTTGGGTTTAGGGTTTATAGGTAGCGGGTTAGTAAGGGTATTTAGGTTATAGGTAGGGGTTAGGGTATGTAAGGGGGGTAGGAGGGTAGGGTTTAAGTTATTAGGGTTAAGGGGGGAAACGTTTCCCCATCGCTTCCTGGGGTATGAGGATTGTGACTTTATTTCTCCGATGTCGTTGCCTCGCCCCCCTCCTGGTGGCAATACCAACTGGATCGGACTGGCCTCTTTTGGCCTTTCCTACCGGAGACTGGGGACCCGGACAGAAGCTTTGGCACGGGGCGACGTGTTGGCACTGGCACTAATTCACTGCGAGAGCGTTTTGGGCCGCTGCAGCTCCATATATCCCTTTCGCTATCTTTAAGTGGTTTATCAACTCTCCTGAAGCTATTTGAAAGTAAGGGATCCAGAGGATTATTGCTCATGTATAGAGGGCATTGGGTTTATTATAGCATTAATATCACCCATTAAGTGGGATTTGTTCTTGAGGATTTGTTTGATGTAACATTAGAATAATGTCTACTCAAGTACATCACCACCCTGAAATCATCGTTACTTTTTGCATATCTTTCATTCATCGTTCTTTATGCTCTCTACATTTCCTTTATGCCTAACCAGTCTGAAGAAGGGTCTTCGATCCTCATGTTTACCCATTCCGTCTCGTCCAGGAGATTCTGCCAGTCCCCGCTGTGTTACTCCAGCTTTTTGTGATCACCCTGAAAATGCAGGCTCTGTGTGAGAATTCAATAGATTGTTTTGGCGATCTGGACTATTGTTCTGACTATTTTTTTATTTTCCAGAACTGTTCTATTGTGATGAGCCACAAAATGCTGGAGTAATTCTTGGGGACGGCTGCCAGCAGCTCCGGAGAGAGAAGGAATGGTGATGTTTCAGGTCATGGGACCATTCAGACTGATGTCAGGGAGGGGAGGTACACAGAGGTTGGGTCGAGACCCCCCCCAAACATCACCCATTCCTTCGCTCCAGAGATGCTGCCTGTCCCGCTGAGTTACTCCAGCATTTTTGTGTGGCTACCTTTGATTTTTAAAAACCAGCATTTCTGCTCAGTTATTTCTACACATTATTAAAGGATTAGTTGTAGGTGTATTATGACCAAAATAACTTTGCATAAACCTCTTCCTCAATCCAAAGGACACATGCAACCACATTTTAAAATGCGGTTTAACCGGATTTCAGGTTGCCACACTATAGGTCTTGCCACTATTAGTTAGTTAGGTTACCAGAGAGATATGAATGACTCATTGGGACATTTTGTTTTTCTGCATCATGTGCTCTATTGATTTATGTACACAACAGACACATAGAAATTAGGAACAGGATTATCAGTCATTGTGGCCAAGATGAAAGGAAGTGGAGGAGGAAAAAGTCCCAGAAATAGTGTCTCTACAGCATTCATCCTGGTGCCTGACTGGGCCATTTGTGCCGATCGCCAGGGGGAAAAAATTTGTTCCTGTATCTAACCTTGTCCAATCCTTTAAGTATTGTTATATGTTTCTATGTTTCCCCTTCAGCTGTTCTGAACCTTAAAATTCCAGTGCATACAAGGCCAGTCGCCCATTCTTCATCATTATGTCAGGACCCGCCATCCGGGGAATTAACCTAGTGAACCTATGCTGCACTCCCTCAACAGCAATAATGTTCTTCCTCGAATTAAGAAAACAAAATTGCACACAATACTCCAGGTGCGGTCTGACCAGGGCCCAATACAGCTAAAGTAGGGTCTCCTTGCACATAAACTCAAATCCTCTCGCAATGAAGGCCAACATGCCATTAGTTTTCACTGCATGTGGTACCTGCATTCTTCAAGCTGAAGAAGGGTCTTGACCCGAAACGTCACCCATTCCTTCTCTCCAGAGATGATGCCTGTCCCGCTGAGTTACTCCAGTGTTCTGTGTCTATCTCGGGTTTAAACCAGCATCTGCAGTTCCTTCCTACACATTCCATTGGGCCACATGGCTTAAATACCTTAGACCTTACTCTGCTGTTCAATAAGCTCCTGGTCACGCCTCAGTGTCAACTCCACTTTTCCGCACACCTTCAATGCCTGGGTGATTCTTCAGTAAGTGTCTACTTTGAAGTTTCTGGAAACCCGATTATAAAACTTAAATTTTTGCAACTTTGAATGTTGTTTCACATAGATGAACATCTCTACTATGGGAAAAATATGTTTGGCGCAATCTTTTAGAGAATTTAACTTATTTACCTGCTACGCTTGCCTCTTTGTTGGGTACGTCGAACAATCCTTGTTCTCGGCGTACCAGGGCCCCATCCCCGACCTCTACCTCCGTTACATCGACGACTGCTTTGGTGTCACCTCCTGCACCCACACACACCTGACTGACTTCATTCATTTCACCACCAACTTCCATCCGGCACTCAAATACACTTGGACCATTTCCGACATTTCCCTACCATTCCTTGACCTCACCATCTCTATTGCAGGTGATACACTCCTGACCGACATCCACTACAAACCCACTGACTCCCACAGCTACCTGGACTACTCTTCATCCCACCCTGCTTCTGTAAGGACTCCATCCCCTATTCCCAATTCCTTCGTCTACGCCGCATTGCTCCCAGGATGAGGTGTTTCACACCAGGTCATCACAAATGGCCTCATTCTTCAGAGAACGGGGATTCCCCTCCCCCACTATTGATGAGGCTCGCACCAGGGTCTCCTCCATACCCCCGCAACACTGTCCTCTCTAACCCCCATTTCCCCCACTCGCAAACAGGCAGAGTGCCCCTGGTCCTCACCTTTTTCACCCAACCAGCCGGCAAATACAACAGATAGTCCTCCGCCAGTTTCGCCACCTCCAACGTGACCCCTCCACCCCGCCACATCTTCCCATCTCCCCCCCTGTCTTCTCCTTCCGCAAAGACCGCTCCCTCCGCAACTCCCTTGTCAATTCTTCCCTCCCCCTGCCGCTCTACCCCCTTCCCCGGGGCACTTTCCCTTGCAACCGCAAGAAATGCAACACTTGTCCCTTCACCGCCCCCCCTCCACTCCTTTCAGGGACCCAAGCAGTCCTTCCAGGTCCGACAGAGGTTTCACCTGCACCTCCTCCAACCTCATCTACTGCATCCGCCCTGCTCCAGATGCCAGATGATTCTATATCGGCATGAGACAAGCGGAGGCTTGGCGATCGTTTCGCCGAACACCTCCGCTCGGTCCCGCAAAAAAAACCAGCCCGACCTCCCGGGGTTGGCTCCAGCACTTCAAATACTCCCCCTCCCATTCCGTATCCGCCCTCTCGTTCTGGGCATCCTCCATGGCCCAGAGTGAGCAACACCGCAAGTTGGAGGACCAGCACCTCATATTCCGCTTGGGGAGTCTGCATCCTTTGGGCTTGAACATTGAATTTTCTCAATTCTGTTAACCTTGCTGTCTCCTCCCCTCTTTTCCCACCCCTCCCTCAGCCCTCGGGGCCCTGCATTCCCTCTATCCTATCTCCCTCCCCACCCTAGTCGCACTAGCTTCTCATTTTCACACCACAAACAGCTTACAATGGCTTGTTCCCTTTATCATCGATGCTTTTTGGCATATCTTTCATTCATTGTTCTTTATCTCTCCACATCACCGTCTATATCTCTTGTTTCCCTGATCCCTGACCAGTCTGAAGAAGGGTCTCGACCCGAAACGTTGCCTATATCCTTCGCTCCTTAGATGCTGCTGCACCCGCTGAGTTTCTCCAGCTTTTTGTGTAACCCTCGATTCTCCAGCATCTGCAGTTTCTTCGTTATAACTTATTTACCTCTTCTTTTTCCAGGTATAGATTGCATTCATTCATATCCGTCATATTTTTATGATGAACAACACTGTAAAATAACTGATTTAAGAATATAAAATAAAATTTTGTCGCAGTCTTTAAAATTATAGAGTATCTTCCTCAAATAAACCACCCAAAAAAAACTTTATCAGTCTAACGCATTCATTTTAAACCTTCTTAACAGTTTACTGCTGCAAAAAGTGGTGATTTTCAGCAAGAATGGTAATCGTCACATAACTTTTGCCCAACTTCCTCTAAAACAATATTAAATTCAGATGAATTGGCAGAAGCATACTGTTTATTTATCAATTACAATTCATAATTGTGGTAATTCTTGTATTATTTTACACATTATGAGCATAAAATACTCTTGTGATGGATATGACAGCCTGATGGAGATGAACAAGTTCGGGAGTGTCACGTGACAGGGATGACTAAAGGGTGATGCTTCAGTAACTGTCTACTTTGGAGTCCAGCCACTTTGATGCTGTATATAAGGACAATCTGTAATCCTCATAAATAAAGATTAAACCATAAATGAATAAAGTGTTTTTTTTTTAATTCCTGATGTTCGATACCCCCCCCCCCCCACTCCCCGGAAAACCGCATGTCCCGATGGTTACTAGTGAAATTTCAATTCGGCATATTTATTTAATGGGGAATCTATCTGAAATGAAAATACTTTTAGACAGTAGGTATTAATAATTAAAATATTTATCACCTTTAAAAAAAATCCTCTATTCTTGATAGGGCTAGGGCTAGTGTTAGGGAAGAAAAGATAAGCTGGAGGAGCTGGAGATGGAGCTAGATGGAGATCGGGGGTTAAGTTGCGGACGTGGCCGGGACGGGTATGGTGGCCCTAGCCTTTAGCCTGCCCATATTGTTTGGACGAATAGCATATGGCAGGAACACATCTCAAAGTACAAATCAAAAAAGAAAGATTATTTTTCTAAGAGTTCAGCACTGTTTGGAGAAGGTGCCGATTAAAGGTACTTACCCGTTATGCAGCAAAAAGCAGAGTTTTCACACACTTCTCATCCTGCGAATCAGGTGCAAATCACATGGTAGGTAGCTTTCGAATTCTGTGGTCTTTTGTGGGATCTGGGAAAGCTCAATGCAGGTGAGTGACGGTAAAGGACTCCAATTGTCGGGACAATACATTTATGAAAAAAACGGTAAGATTTAAAATGTTATCAAGAATACAGGATTTTCTTTTAAGGGTGATACATTTTAATTAATAATACCTACTGTTTAAAAGTATTTTCATTTCAGATAGATCCCCATTTAAAAAAAATGCTGACATGAGGATTATGTTTATTAACAATATAGAAAAATAAGAAATGCGATAGAATTACGGATTTTCTTTATATACAGCATCAAAGTAGCGGGACACCAAAGTAGACACTTACTGAAGAATCACCTGGCTACTAAACTATCAGTCTCAGCCCTGAACAAGCATTCTAATCCTCTGTGATAGAAAACTCCATAAAGTCTCAGCGGTGTGCATGGAGCTTTTTTTTTCCTCAGCCCAGTCCAAAATAACCTCACATTTAACATAAGCTCTCAACTTTCCAGCAAGGGGAAACAACTCAAACATGTTCACAATATTCAATGCAGTTTGTTTTCCCAATCCAGAGCTAAAAATAAACAAAAAGGGGAGAGAATTTATTGGCAAAATTACATACACTGACAAGTGGTTTGAAATGCTAATTTTAAGTTGTACACTAAATTGTTAAAGAAATTAACAATACAATTAAAACCAACATTTTACATATTAATTGGCACGTAATTTAATTGCAGCTATATTTATTTCCCTGAATCCTTGTCTCTTCAATGCTTCTTATACTATTGAAGAAATATGGGATTAAAAAAAAGGGCCAATTGTGGAGTGGGGAAATGGGCCGATAAGGTTTGGCATTGATTTATTTGTTATGGCTTCTTTCTGAATCATATCTCCCTACGGCTTCCCTACCTCCCCCAGGTGATTTATAGCCAAGAATGTCATCCAAGTATATTGTATAGTTTGTTTTTCCATACTAAGATAGAAACTTAGAAAATAGGTGCAGGAGAAGGCCATTAGGGCCTTCGAGCGAGCACCGCCATCCATTGTGATCATAGCTGATCGTCCCCAATCAATAACCCGTGCCTTCTCCCCATATCTCTTGATTCCACTAGCCCCTAGAGCTCTATCTAACTCTCTTAAATCCATCCAATGATTTGGCCTCCACTGCCCTCTGTAGCAGAGAATTCCATAAATTCACAACTCTCTGGGTGAAAAAGTTCTTTCTCACCTCTTAAATGGCCTCCCCTTTATTCTAATTCCAGGTTCTGGACTCGCCCAACATTGGAAACATTTTTCCTGCATCTAGCTTGTCCAGTTCTTTTATAATTTTATGTTTCTATAAGATCCCCCTCATCCTTCTAAACTCCAGTGAATGCAAGCTTTTCAATCGTTCCTCATATGACAGTCCCGCCAGTCCAGGGAATCATCTCGTGAACCTACACTGCACTGCCTCAATCACAAGGATGTCCTTCCTCAAATTAGGAGACCAAAACTGTACACAATACTCCTGATGTGGTCTTACCAGAGCCCTATACAACTGCAGAATATCTTAGGATCTCCCTGTGTTGCTGCAGGTCACACTCTGTAGCAGAACAGGAGTTTCCTCATCCCGTTCATAATGATAAGACCCCTGTAGGAAGCTCAGAGCACACATTTGGCAAATGCCAGTGGGGAAAGGTATGAAAACACTGGAATAAAGAAAGATGGTGGCAGAAGTCCTACATTATTGGGAAATTTACAAAGATTTCCCACCACATCTCTCCAGCAAGACTTCATTAATGATAGGAATGTCAGCATTTTCAGTCAACATTCAGAGATAGACTGAAAATGCTGCAGTAACTCAGCATATCAGACAGCATCCCTGCGAACATGTATAGGCAATGTTTCGGGTTGAAACCGTTCTACAGAGAATAAATCTAGGTATTGCATCACATAGGTTCAGAGCAAGGTAATTTCAACAAATTGCATTGATAAGCAACAGTCAAAGGGAACAAAAGTTAATAAATTGTGTTATCATAAACATACTTAGTCATATCTTAATCCAAGTCTGTGTTCCAAAAAATTGCCCAATAAGGAAGAAAAGTATTTTCTTCGTGGAGAGTTGCTTAGGTCAATTTTAACTCCTCGCAGCCACGGGATGAAATCCAACTAACAATCACAGACTTAATCATTCCGTGTGGCATAACATGGTCATTGTATTAACTAGCTGAGGTGCTAATGATTGATTTAACAGCTTTTTGTTGTTTTTGTTATACATTTCCAGAGTTTATAACCAGTTTTACGTTCTATGTGGGTTGAACAGTGGTTATGTTTTATATCACAAAGTCGAAGAATTATCACCTGTCTAATCGCTTAATGGAGCCATGTAATGGCGTAAAGGCTCCTTTTGTCAAAGCAGGGTGCAGTTTGTGACAGAATCCTTTGCAGAATGATTTAACCAAATACATTCTTTAGGAAGCAACGGGGATGGCACTGCAAACAATCGGATGCAAGTACGGAGTCCCAAGGCAAAAAGTGAGCAGATGTAAATATTCAATTCAATTCAACTTTAATGTCATTGCACAGATACAAGTATGGGTACAACAAAATGCAGTTTAGTGACAGTACGAAGTGATAGCAAAATATAGGTAAATACAGATAAATAAATACAGATTTGGGAATCTATCGGCGGGACTCCGAGTTCAGCAGCGTGATGGTGTTATTATAGAAGCTGTTCCTCATCCTACTAGTGCGGGACCTGAGGCTCCTGTACCGCCTCCTCGATGGTACGAGGGCAAACAGTCCATGGTTAGGGTGGGAGGGGTCCTTGATGATCTTCCCGGCCCGTCTCAGACATCGTTTTCGGTGGAGGGCATCCAAGGCAGGGAGCGGGGCACCGATGATGTACTGGGCGGTTTTCACCACCCGTTGTAGTGCCTTCCTGTCTGCTACGGTGCAACTGCTGTACCAGACCGTAAAGCAGGTGGTCAGGATGCTTTCAATGGTACATCGGTAGAAGTTGGTCAGGATCTGGGGGGACAGGTGGGCTTTTTTGAGCCTCCTCAAGGAAGTAACGGCACTGCTGCGCTTTTTGATCAGCTTGGAGGTGTTGAGGGACCAGGACAGATCCTCCGAGATGTGTACCCCGAGGAATTTGTAGTTGGAGACCCGCTCCAGCTCAGTCCCGTTTATATGGATGGGGGTGTGTCTGCCCCCTCTGTTCTTTCTTTTAAGTCGACAATGATTTCCTTCGTCTTCTGGGAGTTGAGGACGAGGTTATTATCGGCACACCAGGTTGTCAGGTGCTGGACCTCCTCCCTGTAGGCTGACTCGTTGTTGTCGGCTGATCAGCCTACCACTGTGGTGTCGTCGGCAAATTTTATGATGGCGTTGGAGCCATACTTATGGATGCAGTCATGAGGGTGAAGAGAGAGTAGAGGAGTGGACCTGAGCACACAGCCCTGTGGCACGCCAGTGTTCAGTGTTTATAGTGGAGAGGTGAGGTTTGTTGATCCTAACAGACTGTGGTCTGTTAGTGAGGAAATCCAGTGTCCAATTGCAGAGGGAAGTGGAGATGTCAAGACCGCTGAGTTTGGTGATCAAGCTAGCGGGTATGACAGTGTTAAAGGCGGAGCTGAAGTCAATGAACAGCAACCTGATGTAGGTGTTATTACTGTCCAGGTGGGTCAGGGCGAGTGTGTAGGGCCGCCGATATGGCCGTCCTCTGTAGACTGTTGGTCCGGTAGGCAAACTGATGGGGGTCCAGTGTGGGGGGAGGCTGGCTTTGAGGTGAGCCAAGATCAGCCGCTCGAAGCACTTGGCGATGACAGGGGTGAGTGCCACTGGCCGGAAATCGTTGAGACTCCCTGTCGCTGATTGTTTGGGCACTGGCACAATGGTAGATGTCTGAGGCAAGTGGGGACGACACCCAGGGCCAGTGACAGATTGAAAATGTCAGTGAGGACCAGGGATAGTTGTCCAGCACATGCCCTGAGCACCCGCCCGGGGCTGCCATCGTGGCCGCAGCTTTGTGCTCATTCACCTTGCTCTCAGTGCAATCTTGTATCAGCAGAGGTGGAGGAGACTGAGGGGTTGTTCATGCCGGGGTGGAGCAACTTTGATGGCTGGAGTTTTGTTGTCCCCGGTCAAAGCGGGCCGAGAAGTGGTTTAGCTCGTCAGGAAGGGAGGCATTGTCTGGGGGGGGGGGGGGGGTGTTGACTTTATGGTAATCGGCAATGGTATATTTTATTCCTTGGCCACCTGCGCCTGGGGTCAGAGTTGTTTCGGAAATGCTCCTCGATCCGCCGTTTGTGATTGAGTTTAGCATTCCTAATTCCCTTTTTCAGATTGGCCCTGGATGAGCTGTATCCCTTAGCGTCGCCAGATTTAAAAGCGGCGTCGCGAGCCTTCAGCCGGAGTCTGACCTCCCTGCTCATCCACGGCTTCTGGTTAGGGTAGGTCTTTATCTCTTTGTGGGTAGTGACGTTGTCAGTGCAGAATTTTATATAGTCCAGAACGGTTGAGGGGTACGAGTTGATGTAGGGGTACGGGGGCTGTCTCTGTTCCTGTAAGACAGAGACAGCCCCCTCAGGCCAGACCTTCACTATCCTCACGGAAGGTTTCACACGTCTGATCAGAGGTGTGCATTTGGGGAGCAGGAACAGAGAGAGGTGGTCAGACTGTCCCAGGTGGGGGGGGGGGGGAGGGCTTTGTATGTTTCAGTAATATTGGTGTATACTGGGTCCAGAGTCTTGTTTCCTCTGGTTGGACAGGAGACAAAATCAGGCGGGAGTGGCAATATTTGCCACAGCATCAACATCACATATTTTGTGTAATAACACAATTAGCACTGTAAAAGAAACATTCTTCTCATCTTCATTTTCATTGAACTGTAACTTACTGAGTCCTTGTGTACTGGGAACACTGCTAAGATTTCAACGAGATGTTATTTTGTGCATTTGACCTAACTTAAAAGACTGGTAAACGCACAAACAATACAGTGAAATCAAATCATAGCTAGTAAAATCAAACCCCCACCGATTTGAGTCAAAGGTTATACCATCAAATGATATATTGGCTACTATTTGTACCTCTGAAATATAATCAGTTTCCTTGTGATATTAATATGGAAATTTATATGGACAAAATTATATCACCTGACCTCTCATACCTATGCTGGATATTTACAATACCTATCATGAGCCAAGTGGGTCTCCATGAAATTTGTAACTGATTGCCTCAAGAATTGATATCCCTTATGAATTCATTTTTCTCCTTCATCAATCCCATGGGATTGAGGTTGGCTTCCTTCTGCTCTAGGTTTTGTGGGTTCCTAGGTTATGTAGCGAAGCTGATGTGAGGAAATGCATCAGCCTTACTAGCCTCCATAGACAGGATGGGGCAAGGCTGACAGGACAGGTAGGTGGATGCTTTCGGAAATGGTGTGCAACCTCCACTGCTAATGCATCAGTGCCTGGCCAAGCTGGCTATCCGCGAGTCACGACGCCAAGCAGAAGAGTGCTTTGCACGAGCCAGATGCTTGCCCCTTTACTGGGGTTGTATAGTAGTTATTAGAATATTTGTAAAATAGTTGTTTCATGATTTTGCAACATGGTGAGGGGTATGCGCCACGGTTTTGTTTTTTTTTGTTTTTTGTATTGTGTTGAAATTAAATAAATTATTTTTTGATACCAAAAAAAAAAATGCAGAACATCAGAATACTCCCACCAGACAGACTTAAGATTCTAAATACCATCCAGACTACTTCTTCTCCACATTGAAAGGTCATGGATCAGTAAATGAAAGAGTCTGTGCAGGTGTTGCATTTCTTCCATGTGGCTTGAATATATAATTGAATCTTTTCTTCCATTGCCTGATAATCTCCATCCATGATCTGCCAAGGCCGACTGGATCTTCCATTGGATAACCATTTTAAGTCCCCTTCCCACACTGACCTTTCTGTCCTGGGCCTCCTACATTGCAAATTGGAGGAACAACATCTCATATTCAACATGGGTAGCTTACAAATGTAATGGTATGAACATTGAATGCTCCTATTTTGGGTAATCCTCCCACCTAACCCACCTCCCTCTTTTCTCTTTCTCTTCCTCCCCCTCCCCTCCCCACCCCCCCCCCCCCCCCCCCCCCCCCCCCCCCCCCCCCCACCCACCCTCACAATCAGCAACTCTTCAATACTGTCTCACACCTTCAGCTTTTCTCTCTGGTATTTGCACCAACCAACTGCCTTGTCCCCTCTTTTCTAGCTTCCTTCTCCCCCCCTCCCACTACAATCAGTCTGAAGATGGGTCTCAACCCAAAACATCACCTATCCATGATCTCCTGAGATGCTGCTTGACCAGCTGAGTTATTTCAGCACTTTGCGTCCATTTGTGTATTAACCAGCATTGCAGCTCTTGATTTCTACTCTTTTCTTTGGGAAGAGGGAATTTGTTTTGGGGCATGATGTTGGGCATGTGAATAATATACTCTGCCCAATGTGGCTAACTGAGTACACCCAGGGACTAGATACTGGGAATGTTGACCAGGGGCAAGACACTGATGTTGGTTTGCTTATCCTTCCAGTGAAGTAGAATTTTGTAGAAATCCAGCAGAATTAGTGATGCCTTATGAACCTTTTGCTCATCTAACATGGAACCAAAATGGTCATCCATCAATGCCTGTCCCAATCCTTGACGCTTTGGATGAGGTTGACTTGTAGAGTGATTCTTAAAATAAAACTCCCTAATCTGTTTTCCAAAAAGTGAGACAAACTGATCTTCCTGTTTTCAATCCCAAGGTGATAAGGGGCAAAATCCCTTAAGGAAAGTATAAGGACCACCTATCTCCAATGGGTTCCCCTCTCATCAAAATGCTCATCTTCATCACCACAAACATAGTTTCATCAGAGAGATAAGCCCAAGATGTCATGGCAAGACCAAGGGGTCTTGGTCACCCATCAAGACCTCACCTCTAACCAAACCACCATCATCACCCAAGCAAGGGAGCACAAAGATGCCTGCGTCAGCCAAGTCATGGCAGGCACCAATATCCAAAGGGCAAACTATTGCCTAGAGATAATATTTTATAAATTATTCTCAGAACACTATATAAAATGTTCCAGTAGTATAAAATCAAAGAATACTGTTTTCTCTTTAGAAATGCTGCTCAACTCAGTAGTCTCAGCTTTTCATTCAATTTCAAAATGTTCCACTTGCAGCATCGTTAATAGAACTATCAAGGGATTGTAAAGTTTTACAGAGTCTAAAGTTCTACCTTTCGTCAATCATTTCAGCTATTCTTTCATGCAAAATTCTTTCATGTGACCAAAATCATACAAGTTCCAGTATATTTATAAAGTTGCAGTGTAGTTGGCATTGTGGCAAGGTGGACAATAAACTTGCATCATTGAACATTACGTACCACGAAACCTTACTAACCACTGGTTCAGTAGTTTATCACTTAGTCACTTTGACAACAGTGTAAAGACACATGATCCACGGTTAAATTGCAAATGTATTTACAGTGAAAAGTTAAAAGGCCTAACAGGAAGTAAATTTAAATATTGGCCAAGTTAAAACTACACTGTCATTTCCAACATTAAACTGTTGTGGGACAAAGAAACTAAAAATCACACAAATCATGTTGTATTCCACAGAAATGTGCGCCTTTGCATTTTCACAAATATTATGGGATCCATGTTGTTGGAAATAATTCCTCCACCACCTCCATCAGAAACTGATCCATACATGGTCTTGTGAAGACCAGAACTGATACGTCATGTGTTTGGACAAAGGTTAGTGAGCACTCTTTGGATCACCTCTCTGTTGCACATCTCAATCTCAACTCAACAGTCTGAGGAAGAGTTCAGACCTGAAATGTAACCCATCCTTTTTCTCCAGAGAAGCTGCCTGACCCATTGAGTTACTCCAGCACTTTGTATCTATCTTCACCATAATTACTAAATCAGTAAACCCATCTCCATACATTGGTGGGAATCGTTGCACAGGAAGGTGTTCAGCTGTGACTGTGCTGTTGCTCTCTCCTCCAAACCCAATCCCTAGATCATATAACCATATAACCATATAACAATTACAGCACGGAGACAGGCCCTCTCGGCCCTTCCAGTCCGTGCCGACCATTTGTTTTCCCCTAGTCCCATCTACCTGCACTCAGACCATACCCCTCCATTCCCTTCACGTCCATATACCTATCCACTTTACTCTTAAATGTTAAAATCGATCCTGCCTCCACCACCTCTGCTGGAAGCTCATTCCACACAGCCACCACCCTCTGAGTAAAGAAGATCCCCCTCACGTTACCCTCTAAACTTCTGTCCCTTCATTCTCATGTCATGCCCTCTTGTTTGAATCTTCCCTACCCTCAATGGGAAAAGCTTATCCACGTCAACTCTGTCTATCCCCTTTCATCATTTTTAAAGACCTCAATCAGTCCCCCCTTAACCTTCTGCGCTCCAAAGAATAAAGACCTAACTTGTTAAACCTTTCCTCTGTAACATAGTTCTGGAACCCTGGCAACATTCTAGTAAATCTCCTCTGTACTCTAACTCTCTATTTTGTTGACATCCTTCCTATAACTAGGCGACCAAAATTGTACACCATACTCCAGAATTGGTCTTACCATGCCTTGTTGACTGTTCCTGATCAGACCCCTGTTTATCCAGATGCTTATATATATTAATCTCTAAGTATCCTTTCCATTAATTTGCCCACCACTGACGTCAAACTAATAGGTCTATAATTGCTAGGTTTATTCTTTGAACCCTTTTTAAACAATGGAACAACAATGCGCAGTACGCCAATCCTCCGGCACTATTCCCGTTTCTAATGAACTTTTGAAATATTTCCTGTCATAGCTCCTGCTAATTTCTACACTAACTTCCCTCAATGTCCTAGGGAATATCCTGTCAGGACCTGGAGACTTATCCACCTTTATATTTTTCAAAAGTGTCAGTACTTCCCTCCTCTTTTGAATCTCATAGTTTCCATAGCTACTCTACTTATCCCTTACCTCAGAGTTCAATATCCTTCTCCTTGGTGAATACCGAAGAAAAGAAATTGTTCAATATCTCCCCCATCTCTTTTGGCTCTGCAGATAGCTGGTCCATTCTGGTTCTCTAATGGTCCAATTTTATCCCTCGTTATCCTTTTGCTATTAATATAGCTGTAGAAACCCTTTGGATTTACTTTCACCTTTTCTTGCCAAAGCAACCTCATATCTTCTTTTAGCCTTCCTAATTTCTTTCTTAAGATTCTTTTTACATTCTTTATACTCCTCTAGCACCTCATTTACTCCATGTCCCCTCCTATAATTCTTGTAGATATTCTCTCTTTTTTCGAAACAAGTGTCTAATTTCCCTTGAAACACCATGGCTCTTTCCAATTTTTTTACTATTTCCTTTCAACCTAACAGGGACATAAAGATTCTGTACTCTTACAATCCCCTTTAAATGTCCTCCATTTCTCTTCTACATCCTTCCCAATAAACAAAGTGTCCCAATTCACTCCTTTAAAATCCTCACGCATTCCCCAAAGTTTAGCCTTTCTCCAATCAAAAATCTCCACTCTAGGTCCTGTTCTGACTCGCTCCATAATTATATTGAAACTAATGGTAATTGTGATCACTGGTCCCGAAGTGCTCACCAACGCATACCTCTCCGTACACCTGTCCTGCCTCATTTCCTAACAGGAGGTCCAGCACTGCCCCTTCTCTGGTCGGTACCTCTATGTACTGCTGCAAAAAACTATCCTGCACACATTTTACAAACGCAAACCATCCAGCCCATTTACAGAATGTGTTTCCCAGTCTATTTTTGGGAAATTGAAATCTCCCACAATCACTACCTTTGTGCTTACTACTAATATCTGCTATCCTCCTTACATATTTGCTCTTCCAATTCACGCTCCCCATTTGGCGGTTCTATAGTACACCCCTAAAAGTGTTTGCTACAACCGTTCCCACTTCTCAGTTCACCCAAATAGCCTGATCCCTAGACGAACCCTCTAATCTATCCTGCCAAAGCACTGCTGTAATATCCTCTCTGACAAGCAAGCAACACCTCCCACCTCTTGGGTCCCTCCAATTCTATCACACCCGGAAGCAACAAATCCTGGAATATTTAGTTTCCAATCACAGCCCTCCTGCAACCATGTTTCACTAATTGCCACAACATCATATTTCCAGGTGGCAATCCAGGCTCTAAGTTCATTCCACCTTACTTACAATGCTCCTAGCATTAAAATATGCACATTTTATAAAACCCACCATCCTTTATTCTCTGTCTATTATCTTTTCATCTTTCTCGCCTACATTTTGGGTCCGAGTGCTTCCCTTTCTCTGCCTCTTGCCCCACACCCCTGTACCCCTAGCCCCTCTTAACCCGAGTCCCTCCCCCCAGCCTTTCTAGTTTAAAGTCTCCCCTGTAGCCTTTGCAAATCTCCCTGCCAGGATATTGGTCCCCTTCGGGTTCAAGTGCAAACCCGTCCTCTGCGTACAGATCATGCCTTCCCCAAAAGAGGTCTCAGTGATCAAGAAACTTGAATCGCTGCCCACTGCACCAGTCCCTCAGCCACGCATTTAGCCTCCACCTCATTTCATTCCTACTCTCACTGTCACGTGGCACAGGCAGTAATCCTGAAATCGTTACCCTTTTGGTCCCTTCTCTTTAACTTTCCTTTCCCCCCAAATCTCTAAATTTCTCCCTCAGGACCTCGTCACTTTTTCTGCCTATGTCATTGGTACCTATGTGTACCACAACATCAGGGCTCCCTCTCCCTCCCTTATCAGAATCTTTTGGACACGTTTCTGACACATGCGAGACCCTGGCACCAGGGAGGCAAACTACCATCCGGGTCTCCCGACTGCGTCCACAGAATCGCCTATCCAACCCCCTAACTATAGAGTCCCCCATATTACAAATTGCCCTCCTCTCTTTTTGCTACCCTTCTGAGCATCAGGGCCGGTCTCTGTGCCGGAGGCCCGCCGCTGTTGTTGCCCCCAGCTAGCTGTCCCCTCCAATCGTACTCAAACCCGAGTACCTATTTTTCCAGTTGTACGGTCGCAGGGGTACTCTCTAGCCCCTGCCTCTGCCCCTTGCCCTTCCATAACCGTGAACCACTTGTCTGCCTCCTGTGGACTGGGAGTGACTACCTCCCTGTAAGCTCCTCTCTATGACTCCTCACTCTCCCTGACCAGACGGGAGGTCGTCGAGCTGCTGCTCCAGGTTCCTAACACGATCCTTTAGGAGCCCCATCTCGACACACCTGCGCAGATGTGTACGTCCTGGAGGGCTATCAGATTCCCTGACCTCCCACATCTGACATCCAGAACAGTACACACTGCCCTGGTCTTCATACTCCCCCCTTACACAGGATACAATAGCAACACAATATAAAAACCACTACAAACTGCTGGGATCTGACTGTAAATCAGCTGCTTTCCCTAGTCCACTTCCCCACCAAATCCAGCGGCTTCCTCAAAAAAACCCACTTTTTTTCCAAATGGAATGTTATGATTTGGGTAAAAACAAGCCCCGCGCTAGATTTTGAAGCTTACCGGTCGGGTGTCGCTCCTCCCCCTCCTCCTCTTCCAACGGCTCCTGTGGGCCTCTGAAAAAAAACAAGCCCGCGCACTTGGATTTTATAGCTTACCGGTCGGGTGTCGCTCCTCCCCCTCCTCCTCTTCCAACGGCTCCTGTGGGCCTCTGAAAAAACAAGCCCCGCGCTTGATTTTATAGCTTACCGGTCGGGTGTCGCTCCTCCTCGCCCCCCCCTCCTCCTCTTCCAACGGCTCCTGTGGGCCTCTGAAAAAACAAGCCCCGCGCTAGATTTTATAGCTTACCGGTCGGGTGTCGCTCCTCCTCCCCCTCCTTCTCTTCCAACGGCTCCTGTGGGCCTCTGAGATACAAGAGATACAAGATCCTCTTGTATTCTTTATTTTGGAATATACCTTTTTAAATAACATGGAAGTCTTTATCACAGTAACTACTTGTGGCAATAACATGCCATAAAAACAAAATGACCTTAATGCAGAACCATTCTTCTCTCTTGGATTTTAGGATTTTCAAGTCTGAATTCAGATCTGTTAGTAAAATCTAAACTTCCATTCTTACCACAAAGTCCCTGCATTTCACTTGCCACCCCCCACCCCCATTGGCTTCTCTTCCCCCACTCACCATATTGCTGCTCTTTTAGTTTAGTTGAAATTGTTATTCGTTATGACCACAGCATTCACCTTCCAACTTACTCTCTAACCCACCTCCGACTCCCAACATTTCAGAAAACATTTTTTTCCCACATATTCACTCTCATTTAGCATTTCAGTCAGTCAAATTGCAGTGACCACTCCCTTCCTTCGCAACGGACTCATTCACCAAATTGCATATTTATCCAAATATCAATTAATTGCCAGATTGACTGGCAATTAATTCTAAAAGGTTTGACGGTGGATATACAATGGAAGACATTTAAAGACTGCATGGATGAACTACAAAAATTGTTCATCCCGGTTTGGCAAAAGAATAAATCAGGGAAGGTAGTGCATCCGTGGATAACAAGGGAAATCAGGGATAGTATCAAAGCAAAGGATGATGCGTACAAAGTAGCCAGAAAAAGCAGCATACCAGAGGACTGGGAGAAATTCAGAGACCAGCAGAGGAGGACAAAGGGCTTAATTAGGAAAGGAAAAATAGATTATGAAAGAAAACTGGCAGGGGAACATAAAAACTGACTGCAAAAGTTTTTTATAGATATGTGAAGAGAAAGAGATTAGTTAAAACAAATGTAGGTCCCTTGCAATCAGAAACAGGTGAGTTGTTCATGGGGAACAAGGATATGGCGGACCAATTGAATAACTACTTTTGGTTCCGTCTTCACTAAGGAGACATAAATAATCTGCGGGAAATAGCAGGGGACCGCGGGTCCAAAGGAGGAATTGAGTGAAATCCAGGTTAGTCGGGAAGTGTGTGTTGGGTAAATTGAATAGATTAAAAAGGCCGATAAATCCCCAGGGCCAGATAGCTGCATCCCCAGAGTACTTAAGGAAGTAGCTCAGGAAATAGTGGATGCATTAGTGAAACTCTTTCAAAACTCTTTAGATTCTGGAGTAGTTCCTGAGGATTGGCGGGTAGCAAACGTACCCCCTCTTTTTAAAAAGGGAGGGAGACAGAAAATGGGGAATTACAGACCAGTTAGTCTAACATCGGTAGTGGGGAAACTGCTAGAGTCAGTTATTAAAGATGGGATAGCAGCACATTTGGAAAGTGGTGAAATCATTGGACAAAGTCAACATGGATTTACGAAAGGTAAATCATGTCTGACGAATCTTGTGGAATTTTTCGAGAATGTAACTAGTAGCGTGGATAATGGAGAACCAGTGGATGTGGTATATCTGGACTTCCACATAAGAGATTAGTATACAAACTTAAAGCATACGGCATTAGGGGTTCAGTATTGATGTGGATAGAGAACTGGCTGGCAAACAGGAAGCAAAGAGTAGGAATAAACGGGTCATTTTCACAATGGCAGGCAGTGACTAGTGGGGTACCGCAGGGCTCAGTGCTGGGACCCCAGCTATTTACAATATATATTAATGATCTGGATGAGGGAATTGAAGGCAATATCTCCAAGTTTGCGGATGACACTAAGCGGGGGGGGGGCAGGTGTTAGCTGTGAGGAGGATGCTAGGAGACTGCAAGGTGACTTGGATAGGCTGGTGAGTGGGCAAATGTTTGGCAGATGCAGTATAATGTGGATAAATGTGAGGTTTATCCACTTTGGTGGCAAAAAAACAGGAAAGCAGACTATTATTTAAAATGGTGGCTGATTAGGGAAAAGGGAGATGCAGCGAGACCTGGGTGTCATGGTACACCAGTCATTGAAAGTAGGCATGCAGGTGCAGCAGGCAGTGAAAAAAGCGAATGGTATGTTAGCTTTCATAGCAAAAGGATTTCAGTATAGGAGCAGGGAGGTTCTACTTCAGTTGTACAGGGTCTTGGTGGGACCACACCTGGAGTATTGCGTACAGTTTTGGTCTCCAAATCTGAGGAAGGACATTATTGCCATAGAGGGAGTGCAGAGAAGGTTCACCAGACTAATTCCTGGGATGTCAGGACTGTCTTATGAAGAAAGACTGGATAGACTCGGTTTATACTCTCTGGAATTTAGGAGATTGAGAGGGGATCTTATAGAAACTTACAAAATTCTTAAGGGGGTTGGACAGGCTAGATGCAGGAAGATTGTTCCTGATGTTGGGGAAGTCCAGGACAAGGGGTCACAGCTTAAGGATAAGGGGGAAATCCTTTAAGACCGAGATGAGAAAGACTTTTTTCACACAGAATGGCGAGTCTCTGAAACTCTCTGCCACAGAGGGTAGTTGAGGCCAGTTCATTGGCTATATTTAAGAGGGAGTTAGATGTGGCCCTTGTGGCTAAGGGGATCAGAGGGTATGGAGAGAAGGCAGGTACGGGAATACTGAGTTGGATGATCAGCCATGATCATATTGAATGGCGGTGCAGGCTCAAAGGGCTGAATGGCCTACTCCTGCACCTAATTCCTATGTTTCTATCAAAAAATACTTGAGGGGAATGATTAAACAATCCCCTGAATATATCAAATTCTTTACTTCATTGCACTTTAGTACAATTTGATCTATAAATCAAAAGCAAACCAATGGGTTAATTTTGAGAATGGCATTGCTCATTGGCATTCATATTGAAATGCAACTCTGCCCTGCTGTACAATGGGTCTTTAATGAATGGATTTGGAACTCAATGTGAAAACCAGACATGGTTGTGAACAGGGCACTAAATCAACCCAGGAAACAATAGATCAATATCCTTTTAAATATTTGTGGATATGATTACATACATTCAACCCACAAGTTGTACTCTTAAAAAAATTAACAAATATTAAATGTATTGCTTGGATTTGCTTAGCTCTTGGTTTCCCGATAAATAGTAAGTGAATGCAGTAAACAGACTGCACCTCTCTTTACTCTGTATGCATCAAATCTTAAACTAACATGATTAGTATAACCAATATCAGATTGCACAAGAAACTAGCAGTACGCCACCTGGCTCCTCAAACCTGCCCCGCCGTTCAATCTACCGTTGAGATTCACTACTCTCCTGTTCCCCATAATGCTCAACTACATCTTTCATATATTTCTCTGTCTCCATCTCAAGTATAAATATCTGGCCTCAACTATCCTCAGGGGCAGAACAGTTCAGAGATTCACTACCCTCAGAAGAAATTTCCTTGCAATGTTCCTTTCCTTGTGATTCTCCCACAAGTGAAAATATCCCAACACCTATACTGTCCAGCCCCCTATAGTTCTTTTATAATTGAATGTCACCTCTCATTCTTCTGAGCTCGTAGGAACAAAAACTCTAGCCTCTCATCCTTGTAATTCAGCTGGGTGAATCTCCGCAGGCTGCCTGCAACATTCCTAAATTCTTTTTTTAGGTTGAAGAGATCCAACCTATGCACTGCATTCCAGGTGTGACCTCACCAACACAATATGCAACAATGATATAACTTCTATTGTTAAAACTCCCACCCCTTTGCAATAAAATACCAAAATGCTGTTTGCCTTAACTATTGGTAGAACCTGTATGCTAGCCTTTTGTGATTCATGAATTAGAACATCTTGATCCTTCTGTACTTCATTCCATTGCATTCTCTCTCCATGTAGATACTAATCTGCCTTTTGATTCTTAAAAGTGCATAATCTCACATTGTCAATACAACCTAGTTGATGACTGATACAATTTAATCTGAATATATATTTTTAAATGTACAGTATAATTTCTAGTGGTATATTTGCATTATTTTGTCAGGAGCTTGGAATTTATTTGCTCCCTCTAAAATAACCACATAATTACTTATGACCAATTTTTATTTTGTAATGCAATAAATTGTCTGCCTCATTGGCCAAGAATCAAGGTCACGTTCCAGTAAATGACTCAATTAACCCTGCCCAATTCAGCAGAATGTCCCTTTCAGCCATTACTCCATTTTCCAACAGCAAGATCAACAAGTACTAAACCAAATGTTTTAGTAAATATCCAAAAAGACAAAAACATCCCAAGAACTGGAAATCTTACAGAAACAGGAATAAACATTTTTAATATTGTACATGCACTTTAAGATTTCAGGATATAAAACACAAACTGATAAAGAATAATTATATGTAGGAAGGAACTGCGAAAAGGACAGTGGAAATGTTGGAGACGTTGCATTTGGAAAGAATCAGATTTGTCGTAATGGACAAATACGAACTCTTTGAACATATATGGTCTCCATATACAGAATATTTGAAGGGGTAGATGTTCTTGGCATCACAACTCAATGGGTACCCAGCAGGATCAGATGAAAATAACTTTCTGTTTTTCTTTTTGATTTGTATACATGTCTATTGATATCGCTATTTGAAATTGTGTTATTCACTATTAAGATGTATACTATAATCTCTTTTTTTAATATATATATATATATATAATACTTTGTTTTAATTAAATACATATAAGAATATATACATTTTTTTCCCTCTCTCTCTCTTCTCTTTCTATATAATCAAAATTATTATTTAATCACTATTCTTATTGATTAAAATCTATTCTTTTCTTTTTCTACTTTCTAAAAAAATAGAAGTTTATACGAATTACTTGTAACATTTGTATACTTATTGAAATAAGTTGGTTGTGTATTTGAAAAGTTGATATACCGTTGTTATGATGGATTACTTCTAATAAAAATATTATTACAAAAAAGGAAGGAACTGCAGATGCTGGTTTACACCAAAAGGTAGACACAAAGAACTGGAGTAACTCAGCAGGTCAGGCAGCATCTCTGCAGAAAAGGAATGGGTGGTGTTTCAGGTCGAGGTGCTGCCTGACCCGTTGTTACTCCAGCATTTTTTGTCGATCTTCAAAGAAACATTCTGCATCTTTTTGATTAGTAATGGTGTCAAAGGTTGCAGGAAGAAGGCAGGAGAATGGGATTGAGAAGGAAATTAACGATGATTGAATGGCAAAGTAGACTCGATGGGCCAAATGGCCTAATTCTTCTCCGATGAGTTATAAACTTATCTTCCTTTCCAACAAGAAGGTTGTAGGTTTCCTTCTGAAGACTGGTGTCCTGAAGTAGTTGAATAAAAACAAGAGGTAAAATTCAACTATAGTGCAAAAATCTGTTCTTAAGATTTGGTGTAGTAGAGATGGCAGACTGATATGAAGTAGAACACACGTTGGTTCTCCACTACTCAACCCCAGGCATCTGGAAATTGGGAAGCCAACATACCATCCACACTGACAAGTTGCAAAAATAGTCAAGTGGAATTGCAGACCAATTCATGCATGGCAGGAGCAGAAATTAGTGGTGTGGTCAGTCATTTTTTGTGAATGCGTACAACAAAATAGTAACCATCTTATCCCAGAGACAGATGCAAAGACTACAAAATTAGACTTACTTTATTTTAATTCAGGAATCATTAAGTATCCATTGTCTTTTCCTATTTGTCCTTGCGGTGGTGGTAGTAAAATAACCACCCTCCCCAACCACTAGTTTTTCAAGTGAATGTACCCCACAGTGCTGCTTTGTCGGGAATTCCAGGATTTAAACCCAATGACAATTCAATGAAATGACCAGCAGTATATTTGGAGATGCATAGTTCGATTACATTATTTTAACTGCAAAATACATTTATAAGTCAGGATGGCGTGCAAGGTGGAAGGGAATCTGCAGGTAGTGGCGTTCTCTAATGCTTGTTACCCTCGTCTTTCTTGATGACAGAGATTATGGGTTTTGGTGTGTAAGAAAGAACTGCAGATGCTGGTTTACTTCAAAGAGAGGCACAAAATGCTGGAGTATCCAGTATTGCTGGATGATCCAGGCAGCATCTCTGGATAGAAGGAATGGGTGATGTTTCAGGTCACGACCCTTCTTCAGACTGAGGCAGGGGAGAGGGAGTTACAGAGATAAGGAATTGTAAGAGATCAAAGGAGGTGCAGATCAAGGAAAATGTAGAACAGACCATTGTTTTGGTGATGGGTTTTGGTGATGGAGTAGGCATAGCCGAAGTGAGTAGCTGTTGTAGATGGTCCATAGCAGCTGCTTTGAAGAATGATTGATGGGGTATGATCAAGAAAAAACATAATTTATTTCAAATTGTCACATAAACAGAACTTGATACAATATTATTTGAATTACCCGACTACAAATAAATGCAGGAGAGTAAAAGCAGAGTCTACGTGGTCACTTAGATTCCACAAAACCTCATTATAGAATGAATGACTATGGGGCCAATACTCCACCCATTTCATTTGCCTAGCAAACCATCCACTTCCAAAGCATAATTTCTGGCTCAAGACCCTGCTCAATAGGAAATCACCATTTAAAAGCATGACTGCAATAGATTCAGTGCAAAGATTTGGTCACGTCGTATTGCAGCTAAACAACAGATAGTCAGTGTTGCAGACTGACTCACACATCTTTAGGACATTTTACTGATATGTTTAAATTTTAATCTCTAAAATGTCTGAAACTTACACAGCCAACACCATTAAATTTTACTTGGCATGTTCTAATATGTAAGATCTACTTCACAGTTAAAATGGTACCCAAGTTCTGTAACTAAACCATGCCTCTCGGAAATTTGCTTCATTGGCAGCCTCGTTAATTTTGGATTGAGCCAACTTTTTGTTTAAATTCATAACCCAAGTATTTCCACAGAGAGTGTAAGGGAATTTCCCACAATTGAGGGCCTGATAGGTATACAAATAACAAGTTCAAGTCTTCAACTGACAAGCTTCAGAATCAAGCAAAAATGACCTTGAGCCAGCATTTTCACACTAAACTGGTTTAGCAGTCTTAACATTTGGATTCACAGTGCTAATTATTTAATGTCCCTGCAAACAATATGATTGATAACTGTAACCCAACCAATTATAAAAAGTAACTTGCAAAATACATGGACATAAATAAGACATGGAAAGAATCAATGTATGGAAAACGTACAATTGTTTAATTGTTATCATTTGCACTTACGCTTATTTACAATATACTTATTTATGCTTTATTACAATGATGACCAAATCTAATGAAAGGTTGTAGAATACCATGACCTACACATATTTTTTCCTTTATGTTTAGTCCATGCAATAGCAATAAAATCAAAAGGTTTTGAAGAAATAAGATTAATATATTGGAGGAGGCAGTGTGATTCTCAATGTGCAGATGATTTTACAGTGCAGCATTCACATGTAATCAATTGGATGACCGAAAATACAATGCATTTATTGTTGCCAACAGTTCAGTCCAGGTTTCGAAATCTGGATTACCAAGTTTAAAGAAACACAACCAGAATGGCAATATTTGCACAAGGACGATTCAAAATGATATTGAGCTTTAGAAATGCAGCACTTCATTGAGGACAATACCACACAAAGTTTCTGTTCATGGAAAGGATCAACCTTTGCAGTTTTGAATACTTAATCGCAGTTCAGGAGTCAACCGCATTCACACCATCAAACTGAACCACTAAACAAATGAAGCCTTGATGGTGAATTGAGCAAAACTGAAACCAAACCATTTTGCATCTACAAGGTTGCAGCCTTGTAGATGCAAAACACTAGCTTAAATTGCCTTATATCCAAACAGTCTCCTTTTTGGCTCTTCTAATTCTATTTCTGAAACTTTCATTTATATTGCATCGTCTACACAGAGCAATCATAAATGTGCAAGGAAAAATTGCCAACATTATATTAAGAATGATGATTAAAAGTTTTGTAGGTCAGGTACCCTTGCATATATACTAATTTCTCCTTAGTCTCATGAAAAGTCAATATCCAAATCTGGCAGATATATTTTGATGCAAGAGTTCCAACAGCCTTATTTTCACCCTCACCTCTGTGTCTGAAGAGAATCAATTTTTAGTAACAAAGTTCTGAGAATTGCTATCCTGTTGTTAGTTACTGAAAATGATGCATAGTGCCCATTTCTTGTGGTAGGACCATGATCTAAATAAATCATGCATTAACAATTATTGCAAACGTAACTCAACTCACTTCTAGGGAGTCAAGGTAAGCAATACGCCATAGCAATATATTCTTCAGCCACATTTGATTTTGCTCTTAAGCACAAAATATCAATTTATTTTGCATGGAATCATCCATCTTCTGCAAAAAAGAGCATACATAAAGCAGAGCCTCTGTTATAAACGTCAAAGCTTTTTAAAGATTTGGAATTGTACTAATTTGCAGTCTACTCATTAAATGAACCATTCAAGACTGTGATGGGGAAGACAGCAGTTAAGGTTCCAAACAAATTAGGAAACTCCCAGACTTAAAGATAGCTTCGACAGATAACAGAAACCTTTGCGTACTTATGCAGGCATAATGTATTTGGCAATTTGAAAGCTAACAATTTTACAAACTTAAAATTATAGGGAAGGGCCACAAAATGATTTTAAAGTCACTAGTGTCCAACTATCTTGAGCGTTATTTGTTACTTTGGTAGATTTACACACTTTTTGGAAACCCATCTTTCAGCAACTGTCCAAATAGTTTCCCTCTACAGCAACTGCCACCTCAGGATTGGGACTCACTCATCATACGTCTGTTTCCACATGTGAAATTTTGGTTGGGGTGCATTTTTATTTATTTCTCAGTTCCAGCATATTGTCGTAAATGTCACATTATGAATGGGACTGAAAGAAACATTGATGCCACATGAATCATTTGCATTAACCATTTTAACTCAATAGAAGTCGAAACTGTGCAGATCAATACATCTTGTGTGAAACATCCTTCACACTACTATAAAGGATTCTGATTTTCGTGTTTTGTAGAAAATCTACGGCAAATAGATAAATTGCTTATCGTTAAATATTTGGTGTTCAAAATCTCACCCATGTTCTGGCACCACCTCCTATCATCCATTAGCAGCTTTAATGTTGATTGTAAAAACATTTTATTAAAACTACGATTACTCCTTTATGAACTGAAAATTCAAGCCAGTCATTTCATTGATACTGAAGCAATGAAAGCTTAAACTATACGATTCAATACACAATAACTGTTGGCACTGTTCTGGAGCACAAAGTAGGTAAACATTAAACACTGTAAAGGAAAAAGTAACTGCTTTGATGTTTGAACTAAATGGTTTAAACATTCAGGGAATCCTCAGGAGATTTTCTGTCACACCACAGCAGCAATTACAGTTCCATAGGTACTAATATTTTACTAGTCCTTCATTGATTATATACAATTATAAACAGCATTTATTTATAATAGACAACATAATCTACCCCAGTTCAATACATGCAAATAAACAAGCTTTTTAAATAAGATATAATGATTAGTACAAGCTGGGGTTAATTAAATCCATAGAAACCTGGAAATTCCAGTCTATAATATTTAGTGTTAGATTGTACTGCTGCTCCTTGATGTGTCTGTAAATAATTCAGTCCAGCAGGATAAAAATATTTTTCCTCCTGTATCTTACTCCCAAAAAACTGACCCCAATCGTTTTTTAAAAATCATCCAACATATTTAGTACTTTATATATTTGCAGAATTTGAAGATGTGATAATACAATTCTGGGCACAATTTGTTATGTCGTACATAATACAACAAGAGATAATTACAGTAGAAACACTTATGATGCAAGAAATATGCTCGCTTGAACTAATCGGTTTCAACAGATTCAATTATATTTAGCTTGAATAAATCAGGACCCCATTCATAATTTCCAGGATACACCAGTTAAAGTATCTAATCAAATGATTGGCATTACTAATATTTCAGAAAATGCAGTTTCAGCATTCATGTAAATTAAATAAATATCAATCCATAATTTATAAAACTAAATCTATTGTAGTACAATTAATCAAGTATTAGCCATTGATAACTTTGTTTTCTTTACTCGAAGCGGATCTTTAAAAAAAACATATAAAAACCATGATAATACGTTAAATATAGTGGTACAAAGTAGTCACGGAAATGATGAGTAAACTCCTCAAATGCCATCCTTAATTCAATTCCACATCTTCCTTTGGAGGTGGCTCAATATATATTGGGATAATTGATGCTGGCTTCTTTACCCTGGTAAAAAAAAAACATTATTTCAAATGTCTACAAAATTTCAATCGGACATTAGGTGAATTTCTTATTTTAAGAGGCAAGTTGATTAATGCTTTACTCCATTTCAATGCAACACAAAGCAATAACATTTTGCCACAGATCCATCTGCCCTGACCCATCATGCACAATATAATGCAGCTCCATTTAGTTATTCAACACAGTTATTTTTTAAGTAACAGTAACATCCGATCAGAAAATTCTCAAATTAATTTTTTATTACATAAACGAAATGCTAACTCAAAAAGGTACTGAATGGAAGAACAATACTTACGAATAAGGAGAGGAAGGTGTACCCACAACAAGCAAGTGGTTCTTCTTTCTGAACAGCCTCCACATGCCCTTGTGGTTACCTCGGACATCTAGGTCCCAGATGTGCAGGCACTAGAAAATAGAGTCACAGCAATTGTTAAGACAATTAGAAAAAAATCAATAATAGACAAAATCTACTTTGAAACAACCTTTGATAGTTGAAACATAGAGATTCAATAACATGTTATTTTCTGCAATTATTATTTTTAACCATTTCTTCGTAGATAGATAAAAAGCAAGAGAATGCACGTGATTGCATTACACTTTTCACAATCACAGTCTTTGTTGTGTTTGTGAGCGCAGTCAACGTCACAACACAGGCAAATGTAGTGGCTTTCAACAAATGAGATAACCTTTATGATCACATTTAACAAATGTAAGAATGTTGTATCATTGATATTAGTTGTCTACACGAAGGAGGAAACAACACAGATCCTACATTAGTAGACTCGAAAACATTAGTAGATTAGAAAAGAAATTGAGCTAAACTTAAACAAAACACTAACGAGCTTTATTAATTTAATTTCGGATACTAGAGTTCAGACAGGAAGGTAATGTGCTAGACAGAGCAAAGAAATACAATAGCAGATTGTATCTGAGACGTGGGACTTCAGTTATGTGGAGGCCCCAGATAAGGTGCAGTCTGATTTCCTTCAACTAAAATTAAGAGGACATTTGGTTGCTGTTGAAGTTGATAGTGAATTTATTTTTTTTGAGTGCCATGATAAAGCAGTAAGAATCAGAATAACAGCAACTGGATTCCAAAAAAATGGTGGCAATCAGAAGTAAAATAGGAAAGTGTTGGAAATATTCAGCATGTCAAGCAGCACATGGAGAAAGAGTTTAAAGGTTTATGTGGGAGATCTATCATTAGATCTAGTTCAAACATGTCAACCCTTTCCTAATTATAATGATTCAAATTATGATTTGATTGTCATCTCCACACATGCATTTAACCCAGTATTTCCTGCAATTTCTGCTTTTATTATCACAGAGGCAATTTGAAACACACAATTTGCTGCAATAATGAAGGTGGGTGAATGCAAATTCAATGACAAATTTCAAAATTATTTGTACGAACAGGGTTGTGAGAATAAGAAAAAAAACAGCACATCTATCTGCCCCTCAGGCCTGTCCTGCCATGTAATGTGACTATAAACCGATCAGCCTCAATTCCCCAAAGTCTTTTATTTTTAGATCTTTCAAAACTTTTGCTATTTCCACTTGCAATCTCACCTCCAGATTCCTCTAGAGGAGACATTTCAAGAATTGAAACTTCTGTATTAAGTTGTTTCTATGCACCTTGGTTTTCAATGATCGCCCACTAACCTTGTTGCCTCATTCAAGATCTCCTATAAATGGAAACATCGTGACATTTGTCCCGCCATGGCCCTCAGGATGGTATGTTTCAATAAGATCATCCCCCATTCTTCTAATTGCTAAAGAACATGGATCTAATTTCTACAGCCAATCATAAGAGGACACACTTTCATCCTTGGAATTACCCGAGTTAAGATAGTTTGGACTACATCCAATGCCAGTTTCAGAGTTGGGATGGGATTAATTTCAAGGAGGTGAAACAGACAGAGAAACAAGGAATTGCACTTTCCGGTGTACATAAAAAGACAAAGCGCTGGAGTAACTCAGCATGTCAGGCAGCATCTCTGGATAATATGTTCCGGGTCTGGACCAGTCTTCGGATTGATTGTGATGGGGAATGGGGTGGTGGGGAAAGAGAAAGAGAGAAAGGGCAGGTCAAAGCCTAGCAAGTGATAGGTAGATTCAGGTAGGGAAAAGAAGGGGCAGGGTTGATAGGCAGATGGTTGGACAAAAGGCAGAGATGAGAAGACAAAAAGTGTGAGATAGGCACAGAAGTGTGCATTGTGCAGCCAAGGGAAGGAATATAGGTCCCTGAGCCTATTCCGAAAGAAAACGATAAACACCAAGTTGATAATGCCTCATAACTATTTCTCTCCAGCTCAGGCATCAACCTGAACATCTTCTCATTACTGCTGCCACCTAATTCCTACCACACAGTGACTGGAAATATATATACAATTCTTAACTGTAGGCTTAATGCTTCACAGTTCCAGCATGAATTCCCCTTTTTGATATTCTATTATTCAGTTAATAAACTACCTACTTAATTGCCTTGTTGATCTGCATACTGTCTTGAGGAATTTATGGAATGTACTTTGATCCATCTGGTCTTCCACGCATCATATCTTTCTATTTTATATTAATTTGCGTTATTTGCACCACTACAACAAATCCTAATGACAGATTCCAATTGCCACCTTTCTTCATCCCTGACCAAATCTCTATATTTGTCTGCACTCTGCAGCTTCTTATCAATAATATAAAATTCACAAGTCTCAAGAAAGGTCTCTAAAGATTGTCTATTCATTTCCTTCCACATGTGTTGCTTGACCTGCTGATATCTTCCCACTGATCCTTTTAAGACAATAGACAATAGGTGCAGATGTAGGCCATTCGGCCCTTTGAGCCAGCACCGCCATTCAATGTGATCTTGGCTGATCATCCACAATCAGTACCCCATTCCTGCCTTTTCACCATATCCCTTAAATCCGCTATCAGGGCTCGAATTTAGCGGTTGCCCGGGTGCCATTGACCACCCAAAGTGCCGCCCATTTTGCCCGGCTTGGCACTGTAGATACTGGTTTGTATCGGAGATAGACACAAAAATCTGGTGTAACTCTTCTGAAGCTGCTGCACCAAAGATCCTATAGCTATAGGATCTTTGAGCTGCACCGCTCGGCCCCGCACCTTGCTGTTGGCTGGCGGAGGAGGGGAGGCGGTGGCGAGGAGATCCCAACCGCCTCCCCCTTTGGCAGCGGCACTTGGCTATGGACAGGGACGGCCAAGGCAGGGGCGACGTTGTCCAAGGAGCGCTGACCTCGCCACCTCGCCCCCCTCTCTCTCGCTCGTACGCACCCCTCCAACACACCCCCCCCTTATCCTGGGACCCCTCCTCTCCATCCCGCACTGATCCCCATTCCCGCCTCTATTCAGTCCTCACTGACATCCCCTGTGCTTTCCCCCCCCCCCCCCCCTTCTTGCAGAAGAATGGGCAAAAATTTCAGTCTCTAGATGTGCAAAGCTGGTAGAGATGTACCCCAAAACACTTGCAGCTGTAATTGCAGCGAAAGGTGGTTCTACAAAGTATTGACTCGGGGGCTGAATACTTTTGCACGCCACACTTTTCAGTTTTTTATTTGTTAAAAAATTTGAAAACCACGTATCATTTTCCTTCCACTTCACAATTATGCGCCACTTTGTGTTGGTCTATCACATAAAATCCCAATAAAATACATTTACGTTTGTGGTTGTAACGTGACAAAATATGGAAAAGTTCAAGGGGTGTGAAAACTTTTGCAAGCCACTGTATGTGGGACCTTGTCAAATGCTTTCTGAAAGTCCAGGTACACTGGCTCTCTCTTCTCCATTTTCCTAGTTACATCCTCAAAGAATTCCAGCATGATTTCTCCTTCGTAAATCCATGCTGACTCGGACCGATACTGTGACTACTATCCAAATGTGCCGCTATTTCATCTTTGATAATTGCCTCCAGCATCTTACCCACCACCGATGTCAGGCTAACTGGTCTATAATTCCCTGTTTTCTCTCTCCCACCTTTCTTAATAAGTGAGATAATATTAGCTACCCTCCAATCCACAGGAACTGATCCTGAATCTATAGAACATTGGAAAATGAACACCAATGCATCCCCAATTTCTAGAGACATTTCCTTAAGAACCCTGGAATGCAGACCATCAGGCCCTGGGAATTTATCAGCCATCAGTCTATCCATTTCCTGCCTAATGTGGATTTCATTCAGATCCTCTGGCCACTAGTACATCAGGAAAATTGTTTGTTGAAGACGGATCCAAAAATACCTGTTCAACTCATCTGCCATTTCCTTGTTCCCCATAACAAATTCACCTTTTTCAGTCTTCAAGGATTCCAACTTTGGTCTTAACTTTTTTTTTCCTCTTCACATACCTAAAGAAGCGTTTACTATCCTCCTTTATATTCTTGGCTAGCTTACCTTCGTACCTCATCTTTAAACCCCTGGTTCACGGTGCGAGTTGGCCCACGAGTGATCCCGAGTTTTCACTCATGGTGATCATGTACGATGAACGTAGCGGCAACGTTGGAACTCGCGCGATCAACTTGTCCACTCGTGGCGCTAACGGCAGGTACTCGGGAAACTTGTTAACGTGAAAAAAATCAAACATGTTTGATTTTTTCCACGAGTCAAATTAACTGTTCAAGTTAAAATTGGAAACATTTACACTCGTTGCAATAACATAGTGGCCCGTGCATTTACCTTAGTGTCTCGTGAGTCTATCGTGGGAACTTTCTTATAATCTGTTCGTTCGCTCAAGTAAAGACTGAACCAAAGATAGTCACAAAATGCTGGAGTCATTACATGTGGTTAAGTTACATGTGGCTCCGGGAGGTAAAGAGGCTTGAGAAATATAAATGCTGAAATGCGGGGTATCCAGAGCTGAAAGTTGCAATGAAATGAGATTGAACAAGATGACTTTGACACGAAAATCTGGAGTAACTCAGCGGGACAGGCGGCAGGAGAGAAGGAAAAATGCAAAAAAAGTGAAACTATCGCCAGGGAAAATCGAGAACTTCTTGGCTCACTTTGCCACAGACCTGAACGCAGCGATCCCCCCTTCTCTGTGTTATGTGTGTCAACATGCATTCATTCCTGAATTCAGAGAAAAAGGCGAATGTATTCCCCCCCTCGCCCCCCGAAAACAAACCTAATCCACGTTTCCCAAACACCAGTCCGAAGACGGGTCTCAACCCGAAACGTCACCCATCCCTTCTCTCCAGAGATGCTGCCTGTCCCGTGAGTTACTCCAGCTTTTTGTGTCTATTTTTCCCCAAACACTCGTTAGAATCAAGAAGCCATCTCTTGGGCTTTATGTATGAAAACCATCTCCACTTTCAGTTTTTTTTCTGGAGGGATTAAAACTAATTAAATGTGTGGAACAAACTAAAAATGCAAAACTGGAAATACAATTAAGTATGTCTAAATATCAAATGCGTATGCATTGCAATTTGCAGTGGAGACACTGGATAGAAAGTATTCAGTAGCGCGCACACCACACACACACACACACATATGTCCTACTTCCCGCTGTTAAGTTACTATTTGCTTTCAGTGTTTTTGTTTTATCTCTTCTTATATTCCAGCTGGAGCTGTATTTTCACTGACTCGCCAACCCGCTCCCCACCGCTCCCCAAACTCGAGAACTTGGAATTCGCGAGAACCATTTTGTTTTGGTCTTAAAAAAGAACAACATTTTTATTTAATCGGTCGATGGCTGTGGATTGGCGAGAGATTTAGATTTGAAATGCAGGGGGATGATATTTCGCGGAGTTACTCAGCAGTAGGCAACCCAGGAACCACGCAACGTATATATACACAGCACATGGATATGTGTGTGTACACACACACACACACGTTGCGTGGTTCCTGGGTTGCCTACTGCTCAGTAACTCCGCGTATATATATATATATATATATATATATATATATATATTAATATATATAATATATATATATATAAAATGAGAGAGAGAGATATATATATATATATATATATATATATATTTACACACACACACACACACACACACACACACACACACACAGAAAATAGGTGCAGGGGTAGGCCATTCAGCCCTTCGAGCCTGCACCGCCATTCAATATGATCATCGCTGATCATCCAACTCAGTATCCTGTACCTGCCTTCTCTCCATACCCCTGATCCCTTTAGCCACAAGGGCCACATCTAACTCTCTCTTAAATATAGCCAATGAACTGGCTTCAACTACCTTCTGTGGCAGAGAATTCCACAGATTCACCACTCTCACAATTGCAGTATATATAATATATATGTATTTGTAGTGTAATATGTATATTTACATGTAAATGTAAATTCCAACCCCGAAGCAATTGAGAGGCGATTTCTTGGGGCCATGTAATTTAACGTGTGTCTTTGCTTTTAAAAGTGAAGCTGTTTAATTGTTTACACTGCGCCGTGTTTCGTGTTGGGGAGAGTGCTGCTGTTACAATGCTTTCGATTCTATTCTGCCCTCCCCTTTCCACAGAAAAATGCCTAAATTTGTCTTTGTGCCCGCTCTCCTGGGAGCAATCCAAACCAGGGGAACAATGAACCCTCAGAGGCTTCGCGTTCCTTGCTTCTATATATGGACCTCGCTCGCTCGCAACTGTATGAACGCTCGATCAACCAGACATCGGCCAACACGGAGGCCTGATTACTGAAAACAAAGTAAACTTGTACCAGACCTCATCATCTTCCCGTAACCACGGCACCACACTTTCAACAGAAACCTTGATATTTAAAGAATATATTATGGGACATTGGATTGTCTGAAGAACGGCCCCGAGCAGAAACGCCACGTGTGTGTGTCCGTGCCCGGAGCGCTGCGGCAGCCACCCAAGCTAATTCACTCCCCGGCCATAATAAAACCATATAGCAATGACAGCACGGAAACAGGGCATCTCGGCCCTTTTACTCCGTGCCGGACACTACTCACCTAGTCCCATCTACCTGCACTCAGACCGGAGTGTGGCAAGTGGGTTACTGACCCCATTCCCCTCCTTCACAACGCCAGACTCCCCAAATACTATGAACTGAGCTTTCCCCCCACCCCGGAAAATACAGTATTTAAAAACATAAAGCACCAAGAAATGCACTTACCACATTATGGTTACTGGAGGGTGCGCATTTTCCCTTTGTACATCATATCAATAAATGTGGCCGCGCTGAAATAACTCAAAGCCACAGGATGGAGATGTCTTCTTTAAAATTGTTGCTTTATTAAAACATACCTTCATTCACGGTTGGCTCAAGAGTAACGGGAGAGGAACTTGGTAACTCGGGAGAGGAAGTTGGAGCATCGCAGCAATGACATATCCGTGGGAACTCGGTTAAACACTTGATCATAAATAAACTTGAAGTCTCGTACACAATCACGAGTCTTTCACTCGGGGTACCTCGTAGGTCAACTTGCACCGTGAGACAGGGCCAATACTCCCCGTATTGCCTTTTTAGTTATCTTCTGTTGCTCTTTAAACATTACCCAATCCTCTTGCTTCCTGCTCATCTTTGCTACGTTGTGCTTCTCTTTTATTTTTATGCTGTCCCAGACGTCCCTTGTCAGCCACGGTCACCCCTTACTACCTTGGAATCTTTCTTCCTCTTTGGAATGAACTGATCCTGCACCTTCTGTATTATTCCCAGAAATACCTGCCATTGTGGTTCCACAGTCATCCCTGTTAGGGTATCTTTCCAATCAACTTTGGCCAGCTCCTACCACATGGCTCCATAGTCCCCTTTATTCAACTGCAACACTGACACCTCCGATTTATCCTTCTCCCTCTCCAATTGCAGATTAAACTTGACCATGTTAGCTTGAAGTGGTAAATGGCTTACCACTTATTCTTAAACTATGGCCCCTGGTTCTGGACTCCACCAACATTGGGAACATGTTTCCTGCCTCTAGCGTATCCAAACCCTTATTAATCTTATATGTTTCAATAAGATCCCCTCTCAGCCTTCTAAATTCCAGAGTATACAAGCCCAGCCGTTCCAATCTCTCAGCAAGTGACAGTCCCGCCATCCCGGGAATTAACCTCGTGAACCTATGCTGCACTCACTCAATAGCAAGAATGTCTTTCCTCAAGTTTGGAGAACAAAACTGCACACAATACTCCAAGTGTGGTCTCACTAGGGCCCTGTACAACTGCAGGAGGACCACTTTGCTCCTATACTCAACTTCCCTTGTTATGAAGGTCAACATGTCATTCACTTTCTTCATTGCCTGCTGTACCTGCATGCTTACTTTCAGTGACTGATGAACAAGGATCCCAGATCCCGTTGCACTTCCGCTTTTCCCAACTTGACACCATTCAGATAATAATTTGCCTTCCTGTTTTTGTCAGCAAAGTGGATAACCTCATATTTATCCACATTAAACTGCATCTGCCATGCATCTGCCCACTCACCCAACCTGTCCAAGTCACCCTGCATCCTCATAGCATCCTCCTCACAGTTCACACTGCCACCCAGCTTTGTGTCATCTGCAAGTTTGCTAATGTTACTTTTAATCCCTTCATCCAAATCATTAATATATATTGTAAATAGCTGCGGTCCCAGCACCAAGCCTTGCTGTACCCCACTAGTCACTCCCGGCCATTCTGAAAGGAACCCGTTAATTGCTACCCTTTGTTTCCTGTCTGCCAACCAATTTGCCAAGAATCTTGAGCATTTGCCGCCTCTGCGTCTCCAATATTACAGCCAATTGTGCTATTGTCCGGAAACCTCTTACTCATTCCTCTAATATTCTTGACTCAAATTCCAATCAAAATAATATTCATTATATTTTTAATTATTAGGTTCCTCACAGGCTTATCATTCCTTACACCGCATGGTTGCCCGACAATCCATCTGCTGCATCGCAACAGAATGTGGGGTTTTCCCTACTTTATTGCAGATATGCAGTGCCTACTCATTCTAATTTTGAAATAATTTTCCATGCCTCTCCTCAAGTCACTTCTTGAAGGCACAACCCAGATGAGGAAAATCGTTCTTACCTTTGCTAACTGTGTCCATGTTGTAAAATCAGCTTCCTGGTCCATTCGAATATACATGAGATAGATTTTTCCTTCAGTGTCTGGAATAAAACTATCTTCACAAGGGTTTTTGGTATGGTCTAGAACCTTGGCCTCACTGTAGGAAATACAACCAATATTAGCAATTCAAAAGGTTTACAAAAATAGAGTTTGAGGTTTAATTTTTATTTAATTAACAATTGCACAATTGATAATGTAGTTTAACCAAGACATGATTAAACGATCACTGATTAAATATAATGGTACAATAGTGAGAAAATAATTTCCTGGCACAGAATGCTTGAAATAAAAAAAGCTACAAAAATACAGCTTGTTTTACACTCAACTGGAAATATGTGAGATGGTAAGCTTTATTTTTCAATAAAACAACTACTTTACCTTAGCAGTTTGTGAATTTCTTTCTCGTAGGCATCCTTTTTCAAACTGTAAAAGATGTCAGGTTTGAGCCTGTGAGCATGCAAAGTCATTTACCAACCAATTAAAACAAAGTGGTTTTGAACTGCGGAATCATTAGCATAAAATGTTCTAACTACAAGAGATAACCATATAACCCTATAACAATTACAGCATGGAAACAGGCCCTCTCGGCCCTTCCAGTCCGTGCCGACCATTTGTTTTCCCCTAGTCCCATCTACCTGCATTCAGACCATACCCCTCCATTCCCTTCACGTCCATATACCTATCCACTTTACTCTTAAATGTTAAAATCGATCTTGCCTCCACCACTTCTGCTGGAAGCTGATTCCACACAGCCACCACCCTCTGAGTAAAGAGGTTCCCCCTCACGTTACCCCGAAACCTCTGTCCCTTAATTCTCATGTCATGCCCTCTTGTTTGAATCTTCCCTACCCTCAATGGGAAAAACGTATCCACGTCAACTCTGTCTATCCCTTTCATCATTTTAAAGACCTCAATCAAGTCCCCCCTTAACCTTCTGCGCTCCAAAGAATAAAGACCTAACTTGTTCAACCTTTCTCTGTAACATAGTTGCTGGAACCCTGGCAACATTCTAGTAAATCTCCTCTGTACTCTCTCTATTTTGTTGACATCCTTCCTATAACTAGGCGACCAAAATTGTACACCATACTCCAGAATTGGTCTTACCAATGCCTTGTTGACTGTTCCTGATCAGACCCTGTTTATCCAGAAGCTTATATATATTATCTCTAAGTATCCTTTCCATTAATTTGCCCACCACTGACGTCAAACTAATAGGTCTATAATTGCTAGGTTTATTCTTTGAACCCTTTTTAAACAATGGAACAACATGCGCAGTACGCCAATCCTCCGGCACTATTCCCGTTTCTAATGACATTTGAAATATTTCTGTCATAGCTCCTGCTATTTCTACACTAACTTCCCTCAATGTCCTAGGGAATATCCTGTCAGGACCTGGAGACTTATCCACTTTTATATTTTTCAAAAGTGTCAGTACTTCCTCCTCTTTGAATCTCATAGTTTCCATAGCTACTCTACTTTTTCCCCTTAACTCACAGAGTTCAATATCCTTCTCCTTGGTGAATACCGAAGAAAAGAAAATTGTTCAATATCTCCCCCATCTCTTTTGGCTCTGCAGATAGCTGTCCATTCTGGTTCTCTAATGGTCCAATTTTATCCCTCGTTATCCTTTTGCTATTAATATAGCTGTAGAAACCCTTTGGGTTTACTTTCACCTTTCTTGCCAAAGCAACCTCATATCTTCTTTTAGCCTTCCTAATTTCTTTCTTAAGATTCTTTTTACATTCTTTATACTCCTCTAGCACCTCATTTACTCCACGCCTCCTATAATTATTGTAGATATCTCTCTTTTTTTGAAACAAGTGTCCAATTTCCCTTGAAAACCATGGCTCTTTCCAATTTTTACTATTTCCTTTTAACCTAACAGGGACATAAAGATTCTGTACTCTTACAATTTCCCCTTTAAATGTCCTCCATTTCTCTTCTACATCCTTCCCATGAAACAAAGTGTCCCAATTCACTCCTTTAAAATCCTTACGCATTCCCTCAAAGTTAGCCTTTCTCCAATCAAAAATCTCCACCCTAGGTCCAGTTCTGACTCTCTCCATAATTATATTGAAACTAATGGTATTGTGATCACTGGTCCCGAAGTGCTCACCAACGCATACCTCCGTCACCTGACCCGACTCATTTCCTAACAGGAGGTCCAGCACTGCCCCTTCTCTGGTCGATACCTCTATGTACTGCTGCAAAAAACTATCCTGCACACATTTTACAAACTCCAAACTCCTGAATGAATTTGTGGTTCTAAAATTGCTGAGCAGGTCAGATAGTAAAATTAGTTATATAAAGCACACAAGTCAACATGGGAAATAATATATGGTAAAAGCCAAGGAATAGATTAAAGTATCAGATACCTATCTACATTTTTAAGCTGCACATTCGGAACTGTGTTGAGCTTGTGTTTCTTGAAATAGGCTTCCTTCAAAACAAAAATAAAGATAATTATTTAAAATCAATGGACAACAACAATAATTCCACTCATTATTCAGTTTAAAATTACACCCCCAATACCCTTTAATCAGCTACTGTCAAAGGTACTGCTGACTGCACAAGAGCCAACCAGAAATATCACAGCACACATCAGCTGCTCCGTACTAGTGACTAGTTACTAAGCAACTGGTCTGATCATCCCTAAACAATTCTATCACAGCAGCATTATATTAATATAACTTTCCATTACTCACATGAAAATAGCCATTCATATTGAGTCCAACAATGCCAAAGTGGTAAGATCTGGACACATCTGGGATAATACACTCCCGACCTTTTCTTTGCTCGGGCATTCTCACCCACATGTCCCAGTCCCAGAGCTGTGGAGAAATCAGAACTTAAATTCAAATGTCTTAAAGTACAAAAAAAACTAGTTTTAAATTTATTGTTAAAGAAGGAACTGCAGATGCTGGAGAATCGAGGGTACACAAAAAGCTGGAGAAACTCAGCGGGTGCAGCAGCATCTAAGGAGCGAAGGAGATAGGCGACGTTTCGGGTCGAGACCCTTCTTCAGACTGGTCAGGGATCAGGGAAACGAGAGATATATACGGTGATGTGGAGAGATAAAGAACAATGAATGAAAGATATGCAAAAGATCTTTCATTCATTGTTCCTTATCTCTCCACATCACCGTCTATATCTCTCGTTTCCCTGATCCCTGACCAGTCTGAAGAAGGGTCTCGACCCGAAACGTCGCCTATCTCTTTCGCTCCTTAGATGCTGCTGCACCCGCTGAGTTTCTCCAGCTTTTTGTGTACCCTAGTTTTAAATTTACTTCCCAAACAATACGGTGGCGGCTTAGAGCCAGAGCTGCTGCCTTACAGCGCCAGAGACCACGGTTCGATCCTGACTATGGGTGCTATCTGTGCGGAGTTTGTATGTTCTCTCCATGACCGCGTGGGTTTTCTCCAAGATTTTCGGTTTCTTACCACACTCCAAAGACATACAGATTTGTAGGTGAATTGGCTTGGTATAAATGTAAAAATCGTTCCTATTCTGTAGTATAGTGTTAATGTGCAAGGACTGCTGGTCGGTGAGGACTCAGTAGGCCGAAGGGCCAGTTTCAAGGTTAGTTTATTGGCACATGTAGAATTAAGGTACAGTGAGATTCAACTTGCCATATAGCCATACAGCTTAAAAAAAAACAAGACACACAACTACATAAAAGTTAACATAAACATCCACCACAGCAGATTCCCCACTTTCCTCACTGATGGAAGGCAATAAGGTCCAATCACCTTCCTCTTTATTCTCCCGCGGTCGGGGCAGTCGAACCATCAGCAGTTGGGGAGATCAAAGAACACGCAGCCGCCGGTCGAAGCTCCCGTGTCGGGGCGATTGAACCTCCTGCGGCTTGGAGTCCCCGATATTGGTCTCTAACCAGAGACTGTGGGCTGCTGTACCTGCATGTTTACTTTCAGTGACTGATGAACAAGGACACCCAGATCCCATTGTTCTTACCCCTTTTCCCAATTGACACCATTCAGATATTAATCTGCCTTCCTGTTTTTGCCACCAAAGTGGATAACCTCACATTTATCCACATTAAACTGCATCTTCCATGCATCCGCTCACTCACCCAACCTGTCCAAGTCACCCTGCATCCTCATAGCATCCTCCTCACAGTTCACACTCCCACCCAGTTTTATGTCATCTGCAAATTTGCTAATGTTGCTTTTAATCCCTTCGTCTAAATCATTAATGTTTATTGTAAATGGCTGCAGTCCCAGCACCAAGCCTTGTGGTACCCCACTATTCACTGCATTCCATTCTGAAAGGGACCAGTTAATCCCTACTCTTTGTTTCTGCCCACCAATTTTCTATACTTGTCAGTACCCTACCCCTCAATACCATGTACTCCAATTTTTCCCACTAATCTCCTATGTGGGACCTTATCAAATGGTTTCTGAATGCCCAGGTACACTACATCCACTGGCACTCCCTTGTCAATTTTCCTAATTACATCCTCAAAAAATTCCAGAAGATGAGTCAAGCATGATTTCCCCTTCGTAAATCCATGCTGACTTGGACCGATCCTGTTACTGCTATCCAAATGTGCCGCTATTTCATCTTTTATAATTGACTCCAACATCTTCCCCACCACCGATGTCAGGCTAACTGACCTATAATTCCCTGTTTTCTCTCTCCTGCCTTTGTTAAAAAGTGGGATAACATTTGCTACCCTCCAATGCACAGGAACTGATCCTGAATCTATAAAACTTTGGAAAATGATCACCAATGTGTCCACGATTTCTAGAGCCACTTCAGATGCAGATCATCAGGCCCTGGGGAATGATCAGCCTTCAGTCCCATCAGTCTATCCAAAACAATTTCCTGCTTAATGTGAATTTCCTTCAGTTCCCTCATCACCCTAGATCCTATGGCCACTAGTACATCAGGGAGATTGGATCAGCCTTCACAAAGGAAGACACAAACAAAGTACCTATTCGTCTGCCATTTCCTTGTTCCCCATAATAAATTCACCTGTTTCAGTCTTCAAGGGTCCAACTTTAGTCTTAACTATTTTTTTCCTCTTCACATACCGAAATAAGCTTTTACTATCCTCCTTTACAGTGGCTTGCAAAAGTATTCATACCCCTTGAACTTTTCCACATTTTGTCACGTTACAACCACAAACGTAAATGTATTTTATTAGGATTTTATGTGATAGACCAACACAAAGTGGTGCATAATTGTGAAGTGGAAGGAAAATGATACATGGTTTTCAAATCTTTTTACAAATAAAAAACTGAAATGTGTGGCGTGCAAAGGTATTCAGCCCCCTTTACTCTGATACCCCTAAATAAAATCCAGTGCAACCAATTGCCTTCAGAAGTCACCTAATTAGTAAATAGAGTCCACTTGTGTGTAATCTAATCTCAGTATAAATACAGCTGTTCTGTGAAGGCCTCAGAGGTTTGTTAGAGAACATTAGTGAACAAACAATGTTCCTTGGGCATCATGAAGCCCAAGGAACACACCAGACAGGTCAGGGATAAAGTTGTGGAGACATTTAAAACAGGGTTAGGTTATAAAATAATATCCCAAGCTTTGAACATCTCACGGAGCACTGTTCAATCCATCATCCGAAAATGGAAAGAGTATGGCACAACTGCAAACCTACCAAGACATGGCCGTCCACCTAAACTGACAGGCCAGGTAAGGAGAGCATTGATCAGAGAAGCAGCCAAGAGGCCCATGGTAACTCTGGAGGAGCTGCAGAGATCCACAGCTCAAGTGGGAGATTCTGTCCACAGGACAACTATTAGTCGTGCACTCCACAAATTGGGTCTTTATGGAAGAGTGGCAAGAAGAAAACCATTGTTGAAACAAAGCCATAAGAAGTCCCATTTGCAGTTTGCCACAAGCCATGTGGGGGACACAGCAAATATGTGGAGGAAGGTGCTCTGGTCTGATGAGACCAAAATTGAAGTTTCTGGCATAAATGCAAAACGCTATGTGTGGCGGAAAACTAACACTGCACATCACCCTGAACACACCATCCCCACTGTGAAACATGGTGGTGGCAGCATCATGCTGTGGGGATGCTTTTCTTCAGCAGGGACAGGGAAGCTGGTCAGAGTTAATGGGAAGATGGATGAAGCCAAATACAGGGCAATCTTGGAAGAAAACCTGTTAGAGTCTGCAAAAGACTTGAGACTGGGGCGGAGGTTCACCTTCCAGCAGGACAACAACCCTAAACATACAGCCAGAGCTACAATGGAATGGTTTAGATCAAAGCATATTCATG
This sequence comes from Okamejei kenojei, assembly GCA_035221665.1. Taxonomy (NCBI): domain Eukaryota; kingdom Metazoa; phylum Chordata; class Chondrichthyes; order Rajiformes; family Rajidae; genus Okamejei; species Okamejei kenojei. The sequence continues at coordinate 49,397,314 of CM069140.1, read as the reverse complement.
TGTTAGAATGGCCCAGTCAGTTCAGACCTAAATTCAATTGAGAATCTCTGGCAAGACTTGACAATTGCTGTTCACAGACGCTCTCCATCCAATCCGGCTGAGCTTGAGCTATTTTACAAAGAAGAATGGGCAAAAATTTAAGTCTCTAGATGTACTAAGCTGGTAGAGACATACCCCAAAAGACTTGCAGCTGTAATTGCAGCAAAAGGTGGTTCTACAAAGTATTGACTCAGGGGGGCTGAATACTTTTGCACGCCACACTTTTCCGTTTTTTATTTTTAATAAAATTTGGAAACCAATTATCATTTTCCTTCCACATCACAATTATGCACCACTTTGTGTTGGTCTATCACATAAAATCCCAATTAAATACATTTACATTTGTGGTTGTAACGTGACAAAATGTGGAAAAGTTCAAGGGGTATGAATACTTTTGCAAGCCACTGTATATTCTTGATGACCGTACGTCATCTTTTCTCCCTGTATTGCCTTTTTAGTTCTCTTCTGTTGCTCTTTAAACATTACCCAATCGTCTAGCTTCCCGCTCATCTTTGCTATGTTATACTTCTCTTTTATTTTTATACTGTCCCTGACTTCCCTTGTCAGCCACCGTCACCCCTTACTCCCCTTGGAATCTTTCTTCATCTTTGGAATGAACTGATCCTGCACCTTCTGATTTATTCCCAGAAATACCTGCCATTGTTGTTCCACTGTCGACCCTGCTCGGGTATCTTTCCAGTCAACTTTGGCCAGCTCCTCCCTCATGGCTCCACAGTTCCATTTGTTCAATTGTAACACTGACACTTCCAATTTTCCATTCTCCCTCTCAAATTGTAGATTAAAATTTATCATATTATGGTCACTATCTCCCAATGGCTCCTTTACCTTGAGTTCCCTTATCAAATCAGGTTCATTACACAACACTAAATCCAGAATTGCCTTCTCCCTGGTAGGCTCCAGTACAAGCTGCTCCAAGAATCCATCACGGAGGGGCGTAACAATTTGCAGCGCCTTTGATTTTGACAGCAACATGTTGACAAAAACGTGGCAAGATGACAATGTTATAAGCATTCAGGTTCTATCACCCAGGCCGACTTATTCCACAACCCCAGGTTTGGCAAATTAGCTTCTGTACTTAACAATTATGTAATGTATGTACATGTTATTAGAATTTAGTAAATATTCAATTATTATTCTTAATGTATTATAAGCTTTGAGTCAATGAGAATGAATGTGCTTCCCATTCATGCTAAAAGTTAAGATTTCTCAATTATACTTTGTCTGCAGCTTTGATTATTATAACCTCTGACAACACTGTGACCACAATTATTATACTTTAACAATCCGCAAATACATTGTTTTATGGCTTAGCACAATTCCCATGATCAACCACTCATAATTGCACTCAATAGGTCAAGCATTTGTACTGACTATTTCAATTTAGCAGCAGTAAATATTACACTACTTTCCAAATCACATTTGGTTATTCAAAACTTAGGGTTCTTGATAGGTTATTGTGGTTTTCTTTAATTATTTTTTTGCTGTGCAATGCAAGAGAATTAGTCCAAAGTAAGTGGGAAAATAGCTGATGGACAGTCTCGACCAAAGTATATTGTCTGTTGAGGACAGAAAATCTATTCAATGGTTTATTCTCCCAGGAGCTTCCATTTTCTGGAAAACCTATTAAAACATTGAAGCATTTTTTACAGCATTTACATTTTTCCCTGCAACGAATTGCAAAGAGAGGGGATAGCAGTTCTTCAGTTTATTACACTAATACATGCAAAATGATCATTAACAAAAAATGGAAATGGTTGTTAGAACAATGCACAGACAACCACATTGAATTTATGGACTAGGGATTAAACCAACCTTACCTTTTCGGGTGTTGGCCACTTTGGCTCCAGTTCATCTTTATAAAGGCTCTTCTTTAGAACCCAGCCAAGCCCTGGCATACTTTCCACTCGATAGAGCAGAGCAATGTCCTCTGCTGTGTGTTCATAACCCTAAGGTTTACAAAATGTAATTGAAATACTATTTGGTCTGATAACAGCAATCAGTATTGAATGATCTGTGGAGCAGCAAGCAAAACCACCGCCCAGTGAGAACTTTCATGCATCAAAATACTTTAAAAGTACAGCACAGAAAAGGGTTCTTCAGCAAAAAATGCCCATGCTGAACATGATGCCAAGGCTAAATAAATCTCCTCTGCCTGCAAGTGATCCATAACCCTCCATTCTCATATCCATGTGCCTATCTAAAAGCCTTTTAACTGGCACTATAGTATAGGCCTCTCCCACCAATCCTGCAGAGTGCTCCAGGCATCCACTACTTTCTTTGTAAGAAAATCCTGCCCTGCACATCTCTATACCTATAAAAGTCTCATCTTGTATGTATGTGTGTGTGCTTGTATGCATTGCTGTGTGTATGTGTCATTCTATCTTCATCAAAACGCCATGCTCCAGCGCAGAAATTTTCAGATTATTAATCACATTAACCCCCTCGACAAAATAAATTGCTTCTTGCGTTGGGGGAACGGGTGATTGGTGCAATATTGCGTTGGGGGAGCTGACCCAACGGGTCTGCACTTGGTCTAGTCTCCACTCATATTAAAGCTGCATCCTCCAGTCCTTGACCCTGGAAAAAGAGGTTGTGACCATCTACACCCCTCAATTTCACATTTCATATTTCATGCTATATTTTACAAATTACAGAGTTTTAAAAATAGTAAAAACCAAGTTTTCAAACAGCACGCCTCCTTCAATCCGCTTCGGGTGACGTCACAAAGGGGGGGGGGGTGGGTAGAGGGCGGCCACCAAGGGAGTGGGTGGCCACCAGCTTCCAATTACGTCAGGGGGAGGGCCGCGTTTAAATTAATGTACCGCTTTTATCGACCTGGGCTTCTACCCGCGACGCATCGAGAACGTGGCGGTGAAAGAGACATCGAAGCCGCAACAGTGAGGCCTCGCGACGATGGGCGAGGTTAGTTGCCACATCTACACTCCCTCTCTCGCCTCCTCCCTCTCTACCTTCCCCCCTCTATCCCCAGCCTATCTACCCTCACTCCCACCCTCTCTACCCCCTCCCTCGCACTCTCTACCCTCCCCTACCCCTCTCCCCCTCCCTATCCTCTCTACCACCCCACCCTCTCTAGGGATTGAAGAGGGCCTCGCCCTTTCACTCTCTACCCACCCCCCCTCCACTCTACCCCCCTCCCTCTGTCCCCCTCCCTCTCCCTCTCTATCTCCTCCCTCTATCCCCCTCTCTACCACCCATCCCTTTCTAGGGATTGGAGAGTGAAGAGGAGGAGGAGAGAGTGCTGGGGGATGAGGAGAAATGAGCCGCGCCTATGGGTGCTATGCGTGAGTGTTGCAATATTGCATTAGGGGGATAGGGTTGCATTGGGGGAAACGGGTGAGTGATGGAATATTGTGTTGGGGGAGCTGACCCAACAGGTCTGCACTTGGACTAGTCTCCTTTAAATTGTTCTCCTCTCAGCTTAAAGCTGCATCCTCCAGTCCTTGACCCTGGAAAAAGAGGATGTGACCATCTACCCCATCTATGCCCCTCAATTTTATATATTTCTATCAGGCCGCCCCTTAGGCTCTGACACTCAAGAAAACAATCCAAGTACATCACGTACCTCCTTTATCACTCTATGTACTTATATTGCCTCTTTCAGGGAGTTATGAACTAGGACCCCAAGATCCCTTTGTACATCAATGCTGTTAAGGATCTTGCCGTTAACTGTACACTTTCCCCTTACATTCGACCTCCAAAACACTTGCTTGATTTATACTGCGTGTACTATTTCTATGCCCATTCCTGTAGCTGTTCGTATCCTGTTGTATAGTTTGACAGCACCCCTCTTTCTCCACAAATCCATTATATGGTGCCGTCTGCAAACTTACTAACCAATATATCTTCATTTGGGTCCAAGTCTTTTACATATATTACAAACAAAGGTCCCCACTCAAACCTTTGGTTACAGCCTTTTTGCCAGAATAACACACTTCCACCATAACTTGTCTTCAGAGTGCAAACCCATTCTAAATCCAAACAACAAAGTCACCGTATATCTATGCATCTTAATCCTCCGGATCAGCCAACCATGGGGAATTTAATAAAATGCCTCACTAAAATCCATGTAGTCAACATCTACTGCCCTACCCTAATTGACGCCCTTTGTCACTTCCTCAAAAAACGCTATCAAGTTCATAAGACATGACCTGCTGTGGCAAAGCCTAAGCCATGCTGACTGTCCCTAATTAGTCCATTCTGTTCCAAATGCTTGTAAATCCTTCTCTCCACTACCTTCCCAATCATTTATGCAATATTCACTGGCCTTTAATTTCCTAGATTATCTCTACTTCCTTTCTTAAACAAAGGAACAACATTGGCTGCTCTCCTGTCCTCCAGGACCTTGCCTGCAACTAGAGAGGCTTTATCTTGCACTAAACATTATTCACATTATTCCCGTTATCATATATCTGTACACTCTGGATGCCTCAATTGTAACTATTTACTGTCTTTCTGTTGACTGGTTATCACACAAAAGCTTTTCACTGTACCTCGGTACACACGTTAAAAAAAAAAACTCGTGCACAAAAATTGTTCCGCAGTCACAATACCAACAGTTGGAGCAGAGTACAACACCCAGATACGGCTAAATAGCTAATTTAGCAATCCCAACCAAAAATACATTTCTAGGCAACATGACAATAAACTAAACGCAAAGTCTCAATTCATACACGCAAACGATCTAGTTAAGATAGAACTCAACCAGATGCAGTTCAGCAATGTCTTACCTGATCATTCCACGCAGATATGCAATATAAACTTTCATCTTCTTCAAGTAAATGGATTGTTTGGCTGAGAAAACTAGAAGAAAACAGATTTCAAAGTACATGATAATTACGAGGACCCCCACATTTGACCAGATCCAGCAGCAAATATATAAAAACCGATATAACTAGAAAGACATACACTGGGATTTCAAATTTTCCAGAGAATAATTATTGGCTAGGGTTACAATGTATAATCAATTTGGTGTTCAGCATTCAAGTTTTGAACAAGTTTATAGGAATTTAAAGTTCAAAACAAAACACTAAATATGTTAAAAAATATTAATATTTCACAATGCCTGGTTTGGTGATGTTTTCCATCCGAAATAGAAACAAAAATTTGCTCTTTGCACTCACCTGAAAAAGTCCACCGAGATATCCAAGTCTTCCTCAAGTACCACGGTAAACTTTGCATCCTAAATATAGATCATCCAAGAATAAAAACGTAATCTTAAGCAATTCATTACCTTAATGCAAATATCTAAATATTTTAACCATTGCAAAGAAAAAGTCAATTAGTAATCCCATCCCGGTCTGATATGGTCGAAAACAGAAAAAGTTGGAAACATTCAGCAGATCAGGCAGCATCTGTGGAATGAGTTAACACTGCAGGTTATGGATCAGAAGATCTGCCTAGCCTGTTGAGTGTTCCCAGCAATTTCTATTTTTACAATAGACAATAGGTGCAGGAGTAGGCCATTTGGCCCTTTGAGCCAGCACCGCCATTCAATGTGGTCATGGCTGATCATCCCCAAACAGTACCCCGTTCCTGCCTTCTCCCCATACCCCCTGACTCCGCTATTTTTAAGAGCCCTATCTAGCTCTCTCTTGAAAGCATCCAGAGAACCTGCCACCACCGCCCTCTGAGGCAGAGAATTCCACAGACTCACCACTCTCTGTGAGAAAAAGTTTTTCCACATCTAAAGATCTAAATGGACCTTGTAAACCCACGCTGCACTCCCCAATAGCAAGAATGTCCTTCCTGAAATTAGGGGACCAAAACTGCACACAATACTCCAGGTGTGGTCTCACTAGGGCTCTGTATAACTGCAGAAGGACCTCTTTGCTTCAATTCCTCTTGTTATAAAGGCCAACATGCCATTCGCTTTCTTCACTGCCTGCTGTACCTGCATGCTTACTTTCATAGACTGATGTACAAGGACCCCCAGATCCGTTGTACTTCCCCTTTTTCCAATTTGACGCCATTTAGATAGTAATCTGCCTTCCTGTTTTTGCTACCAAAGTGGATAACCTCACATTTATCTGCATTAAACGTCATCTGCCATGCATCTGCCCACTCCCCCAACCTGTCCAAGTCACACTGCATTCTCATAGCATCCTCCTCACAGTTCACACTGCCACCCAGCTTTGTGTCATCTGCAAATTTGCTAATGTTACTTTGAATCCCTTCATTCAAATCATTGATGTATATTGTAAATAGCTGTGGTCCCAGCACCGAACCTTGCGGTACCCCACTAGTCACTGCCTGTCATTCCGAAAGAGACCCGTTAATCCCTACTCTTTGTTTCCTGTCTGCCAACCACTTCTCTATCCATGTCAGTACTCTACCCCCAATACCATGTGCCCTCTTTTTGCCCACAAATCTCCTATGTGGGACCTTATCAAACGCTTTCAAATGCTTTTACTTCATATTTTTCCATAGTATTTTTATTTACAAAAGATTATCTACTTGTTCATGAGAAATCAAGCCAGATCAGGACACTGGAAAAATATACAATCAATCAATTATCTCCACAGGAGTAGAACACACTCAATTCAGTGTCCCCCTGGAAAGATGGCAGACACTATAGCACAGCAAACAGTGGGGTGAAAGCTAAATGCTAGGCAGGTGAGAAATGATGACAGTTAAAGGATTTTTTTTTAAATCAGCCCGTAATAATGTGTTATTACAGCAATAATGTATAGGGCAAGTATCATCCTGGTTGTAGAACCCATGTTCCAGAACCAGCCGCAGTGCCAGCACAGTTACAACTGGTATAAACTAAGAAAACTGCCCAGGAATGTCCTGTTGAGATAAATCTGGACAAATTTTACATTGATTACTACCAGCTTGTCAGTGAGGTATAGGAAGATTGGGGGATCATTAATGTTGTTATTTAATTTGTATTAAAGAAGGGCTGTAAGGACGTCACAGATCAGTGATCATGTCTCACAAATGTAATCAAGTTTATTTGATAGGAAACAAAGAGGATAAAACAAGGGCATGCAGATGGAAATTCTCAATGTGGATTTTAATAAGGTCTCTTGTCAAATTCCCACCTGGGAGGTTGGTCCATCTAAGAATGCATGGGATCCAGGGCAAGATAGTAGATTGGACTTGGTTTGGTGGTGGGAGGCAGAGGGTAGTAATGGAGGGTTGCTTTTCTGATTAGAGACCAGTAACAAGGAGTGTGTTGCAGAGATTAGTGCTGGGTACTACATTGCTCATCAAATTAATTTACGATTTGTAAGAGAATGTGGTTGACATGGTCCATAAATGTGCAGATGATATTACAATTGGTGGTATGGTGGAAAGTGAACAAGGATGTCCAACATTACAATGGGATCAAGATCAACTGAAAGAGTGGGCAAGGGAATGGCTGATTAAATTTAACTCAGACAAGTGTGAAGTGATACATTTTGGGAAGTTAAACCAGGACAGGACATACACAGCGAATGGCAGGGCCATTTGTGCGCTTTTCATCCTCAACAAATACTGGTACAAATGCTTTAAAAAAAACAATTTACTGCAGATGCTGGACCCTGGAGCAAAATAAAAACAAACTGTTGGAGAAACTCAACAGGTCAAGTAGCAGGGAGGCAAAGAATTGTCAACATATCGGCAATTAGGATGATGCAGGGTTTTAACCGGAAAAGTCAGCCACTCTTCCCTCGCCACAGCCGCTGCTCAACCAACTGAGTTCCTTCAGGAGTTGGGACGTCATGTTACAATTGCACAAATCACTAGTTATGCCACACTTGGAGAATTACGTGCGGCTCTGGTTGCCACTCTCGAGGAAAGATGCAACTAAGCCCTAGAGGGTGCACGAAAGATTCACAAGAATGTTGCCTGAATTGGAAGGCTCGAGTTGTAAAGAGCAAATCATAGGTTGCTTTCCCTGAAGTAAAGGGGCATTATAAAATGATGAGAGGTACGGATAGTCAGTCTTTACCCCAGGATAGGAGAGTCTAAAACTAAAGGTTTTAGCTAATTCCCTCACCATGGCAGAGTGGAACAAGCTGCCAGATGAAATGATGGGATGCAAGTATAATTATAAGAATATTTAAAAGATGGATAGGTAAGATTTAGTGGGATTAGCATAGACTCCTTGGTCAGCAAAGATTTTGCCTTCTCTTCCACTATTACTAACAGCCTATTACCCACATTGAAATCAATGAGATAGTGATCCAACCTTGCACAGGATTTCAGAGGCAACTCCCCAGAAATATGAACAAGATGGAACTTCACAATGGAGTCCAGTGGTAGAGAAAACTTCTGCACTAAAATAATCTCATGCAGGTCTCGTAACTTACCGGGTGCAAATTGAATGTAGCTGTCAAACTAGCTTTGTAGTGCTATGGAATTAAAAAAAATAAGTTACAAAAGAAATGCAACAGCACGGCAAGATGAAAATACATGTAAGCCAATGGTATGGCTTCAGATAAAGGCTACCCTATTTATAGATATCAAGTTGAAAACTAAGGACAGACTCTGTATGCAGTTACTTTACAACAGCAGTTTGTTTGTAAATGTTTTGACCCACACAAAGATTAAAACCAAAATGTCCTTTGTCATCACCATTATATACAAACTATATACTAACACATTATTTCTGTGCTTTGAACTATTTAGTCAGGAAACACATACAGAATAGAATTCTAAGTGAACTGCTAGTAGAGGGTGAAAGTAGTAAAATCCACAAGGTAAGCAGATTACTGCAACTTGAAACTGATACCTGTGAGACGCGAGCATTTTTAATGCTAATAGGAGTGTGCTGAACACCTTTCAGGCCAAAGAGTTCCACCACATCCATTGGCTCCTGATGAAAGGGGAAAGAAACATTATATATTAAAGAATGGATTTACTTGAAATGATTTTAATTTACTTTTAAGTCTCTAGAAAACACCTATTCTAGCACATTATGACATCCTATTTAAATACCAGAAACGATTCCTGAAGTGCAAAGGATATTGTTCATAAGTAATAGGAGCAGAATTCGGCCATTCGGCCCATCGAGTCTACTTCGCCATTCAATCATAACTGATCGATCCTTCCCTCAACCCCCCCACCCATCTCCACCCTACCAATCAGGTACTTGTCAATCTCCAGTGGAATTTATTATATTTTCTGAGGATTTGATTTATGTATAGCAGAATGAAGAACACTGGTAAATCTCACCTCATAGTAACCATCAATGAAGACAATGATCTTCTCTGGATTTACACCCTGTGCAGACAGTAATGAACGCAACATCCTGCAGAAATGGAAAGCCACATTCAAAACGAATTTTAATCGTGTTGCCTCCATCATCATTTATGTTAAAGTGTTGGACAAATGGCGAGGTGAATTTATTTTAGACCTACTAAATTTACAGTACAAAGACTCGCAGTCTAACCTGTCTTGTGGCTGAAGCAATCCAAAAATTAGCTTCTGCCATTCTGTGCCCATACCCCACAATCCTCCTCAACATCCAGTGCCACACTATTTTCCATTCACGGCCTTATTTGTCATGGCAAAGCAAAGCAAACTGCAACAATTATGCATAAAGACATTCATAGCCCATTTCAGTGACATTTTTAAATTGATGAGCTCCTCAACAGAGGTGGATTCTGCCTCACCACCCCGCATCATCTCAGTAAAACTTCACCAATTATACACTCCACGAGACATTTTCCCTTTGTCCTCTCTAATTCACATACGAGTCTTTGCTAACCATTCAGTCAATTGCTCTTCAATGGGAGGAACAAAATTAATCACTCTATTCTTAACAATCGGAAATCTCTGAACCTGTCGTTAGCCAGGTAGCCACAGAGCAGGATTATGGATGCTACCTGTACACAAGATAGGATCATTGAATTCCAAATTATAGCCTTGATATATCAGCCGAGAGTAAAATGAGGATATGCTGAAAGTACTCAAATTAACATTAACAAAATGCCATCATTTGTACAAAGTCCATATAAACAAACCAATCTCACCTGTAAAGGTAGTTAGGCCTGTTACCTGCTATCACTGCCACTGGGACATCATAAACTTTGTTATCCTTTAACTGTAAAAATAAACACATTATGCATTATCCTGTTAGTGGAGATAATAACTTTAAATACATTCAGAATTTTAAATGTCTGAAGGACTCGACCCGAAACATCACCCATTCCTTTTCTCCAGAGATGCCTTACCTGTTGAGTTATTTTGTGTCTATTTTCAACATTTTAAATATGTGGTTCTTTAGATTATAATAAAATTCAAATTTCCCTTAACTACAAATCATTACATCAAAACAGCATTCTTTATAACCATATAACCATATAACAATTACAGCATGGAAACAGGCCCTCTCGGCCCTTCCAGTCCGTGCCGACCATTTGTTTTCCCCTAGTCCCATCTACCTGCACTCAGACCATACCCCTCCATTCCCTTCACGTCCATATACCTATCCACTTTACTCTTAAATGTTAAAATCGATCCTGCCTCCACTACTTCTGCTGGAAGCTGATTCCACACAGCCACCACCCTCTGAGTAAAGAAGTTCCTCCTCACGTTACCCCGAAACCTTTGTCCCTTAATTCTCATGTCATGCCCTCTTGTTTGAATCTTCCCTACCCTCAATGGGAAAAACGTATCCACGTCAACTCTGTCTATCCCTTTCATCATTTTAAAGACCTCAATCAAGTCCCCCCTTAACCTTCTGCGCTCCAAAGAATAAAGACCTAACTTGTTCAACCTTTCTCTGTAACATAGTTGCTGGAACCCTGGCAACATTCTAGTAAATCTCCTCTGTACTCTCTCTATTTTGTTGACATCCTTCCTATAACTAGGCGACCAAAATTGTACACCATACTCCAGAATTGGTCTTACCAATGCCTTGTACAATTTTAACATTACTTCCCTACTCCTATATTCAATGCTCTGATTTATAAAGGCCAGCTCTTTGTTTGTTTCTTCAAAAATAAAACTAGTCTACTGTGGCATCCTTCATGCACTCCTTGTAGCTGACCAGTTACTTGGACCATTTCCATGTTAACCTGACCCTGTTTGTAGAACTGTTCAACTATGCCATCAAAAGTATTCCCAGCAAATGTTTCAGCCTTCAGAGAGAGCATTTTACCTCCAATTTGTTGAACAGAGAGCAATCTGACCATGATGCCAATGTAGCAGCACACATATCAAAAGTCTTTAACAAAACCTACAACATGCCATCCAACTATTTTGTAACTTAATTGTTTTAAAACAAGTGCTGAGCAAGAACATCAAGGATACAGACAGGGGCAACGGAGCATCCATTTAAAAAAATCTAATTTTTAACCCCATCCCCCCCCCCCCCCCCTCCCATATTTATTTTTCTAAAACTATGATTAGTGCCTACTATAATATCTTATAGTGGGGAGCAGAGTATGGGAATTTGGTTCATGATTCATGCCTACAATTCTCTATGATATATTGTTCAGCTGTTGGAGATATCACTAAAACCACAAAAGGTAATAATGACATCAGAAGGTAGAAGAAAAGACAAAGACAGAAGTTTTTCTAAGTCTGACCAAATGCATCCTTAGGCCTTGTAGAAAGCGATGGAAGAAACAGTAGAAACAAGGAATTGCGGATGCTGAAGATAGACACAAAGTGCTGGAGTAACTCAGCGGGTCAGGCAGCATCTCTGGAGAAAAACGATTGGTGACATTTCAAACATTTAACTTAAAACTAGAGGGCACATGCTTAAGGCAAAAAGGAAAATATTTAAGAGGGACTTAAGGAGTAACGTTTCCACTCAGATGGTAATCCCTATCTGGAATAGAAAGCTTCCGAAGCAGATACAATGACGAAAATCCATAAGCAAAATAATTAGGTGAAACACATTGGTGGGAATATTCAGGAGCACTGAATGGTATAAATGGCAGGAATGGTCACACATACTCAGCCGAAAATCAAGATTGAAGTTCAGAATATATTTATTTTTTAATCACTAAACTGTATAATAAATTGACTTCATATTGCCATCACTGCTATCTTATCAAGTCCATTATAACAGAGAAGCCAGTTGAAATCAATTGATTGAAAATACTGAAAGCATCGTGATTAAACGGTTCATCGGGAGAAAAAAAGAAACTCACAGGTTCAGGGTTAAATTCAATAGGTGCTGGATCCTTACAGCTGCAGATGCTCCCATATCCTTCTACCTTGCTGCAAAACGTCTTCCTCCTCCGATTGGCATCCGTGTCTGCCCAATGGCACTCGGCATCTAGACAAGAAATGCAAATGTTTAGCAGATACTTTTGTGGCTTCTCACAAAGAAATAGTTTGGATCATTTCTCGTTTAGTTTCAACCACATACATCTAACCAAGTAGGGGTCATTTCATGTCCAAGTGCAGCTGTAGAATACCTTAAAATGTCTTCTAAAAGTAAAGGATTAAGGCAAGTTTCATGTTCATCTTTTCTAGGAAAAGAAATGGGCCTCAGAGGATCTAAAACTAGTGGACACATGCTTACGGTGAGAGGGGAAAGATTTGAGAGAGACCTCAGGATACTTTTTTCACTCAAGGGTCTAAGCTATTGGGAGAGGTTGAGCAGTCTAGGACTTTATTCCTTGGAGGACAGGGATGATCTTATAGAGATATATAAAATCATGAGGAATGATCTTATAGAAGTATATAAAATCATGAGGAATTATCTTGTAATAGAAAATCATGAGGGGAATAGATAATGTGATGCACATATCATTTTTCCTCAGGGTAAGGGAATCAAAAACTTTAAGGCATAGGTTAGGCGAGTGGGGAAAGATCTAATAAGAACCTGAAAGACTACTTTATACACAGAGGGTGGGGGATATATGGAACCAGCTGGCTTTGAAAGTAGGTGAGGCAGGTTAAGATTAAAAAGACATTAGGTCAGCTACATGGATAGGAAATGTTTAGAGAGATATAGGCCAAAGAAGGCAAATGGAACCAGCATTGATGGGGCATCTTAGTTGGTCATTGGATGAGTGGGGCCAAAGGGCTTGTTTCCATGCTGCATGGCTCTATTAACAACTTGGCGATAAAACAAAATTGAACTCAACCTAGCTTAGACATCAGCTAAGATGGTACATGGCTTGTCAGTTTGGTGTCTCAATTAGTTTCATATATCCAAAAAATGACAGTCATACTTGCAGCTTCACCATATATTTATTTTAATTTGCATAAAAAGTTAGTGTTTAATGAGAATAGAAGTTGCAGATAATATGCTTCAGTGCTTACATTAAATTGCATAACATTTAAAAAGGATAGGAGATACTAAAATGTCACCTTCAGTTGAGGTTAACTGAACTTCAGTCTTTAATAAAACTGGATCACCCCAAGTGGCCAAAGCAGGAGATTTTGAATGTTTTTCACCATACACTTGACCTGAAAATAAAACTGAAGTCAGATTTCAGATAAATTACAGCTGAACATCAGTCTTTATTGCACTTGTTAACTACCAAAATGTGCAAAGCTCCCACATCTCTATTATTAACTAGTCATGAAAAAGGATGAAACAGGTTGTTTCTAATTCCTCGCACAGGGCAACGGTATTACAATTTCTTACCACCTTAAAAGAAAATATCATCTATTTTACCATGTTTGATTCTTCAAGTAAAACAATCGAATGGTCTTACATTGTATTCACATACTAGTATGTATACACTATACCTGCTTTCTTTACCACAAAAGTCCACATGTCTCGCCAACTGAGTGATGAAGCAATTTGACTACCGAGGCTTTTAAGCAGATTTTTGGCAGAATCTTTCAGATGGAAAGATCCCTCATCCTGAACAGTAAAATAAAAGAGAAAACAGGGGGATGCAAGTTCCTGCAAGTTCAATGGCAAAGTGCAAAGGCAAGTAAAAGTATCTTAAATTTGTAAAAACTTAACTTATGAAATACATTATTACAAGAAAGCTATAGATGAAACCTGAAGACAACAAATTTCCATTGTTTTTTATTCTACCAAGAACCAAGTTATGTATGGAAAATGACCATACTCGATTTTAAATGCAAAATCTGTTGAAGTATCTCTTTCTTTTTCCTCATTGCCACCTCCCGAACAGTTTCCCCAGAAGCTTATTATAGAATCTAGGTCAACTGCTTATTGCATAAACCTATGCAGTTTTATCTTCCAGAAATGTTGCCCTACCTGCTGAGTTTTATTGGGCTTGTCATGTGACCCTTCATGCAACCTGGGCATTTGCCAAAAAATAAATAAAATTCTTCCCTTCTTGCCAAATTTGAATTTAAACACAAGCAAGAGCAATGATGTTCTTGAACTGCATTGTCCTACAGATATTTATCAGTTCTTTTTACCCCCTATAATTTGGATTTAACTGCTTGGATGTTTAATATCCAATTGCCCAGCATAAAGGCAAATACACTAAATGTTAAACCAAGCATTAAAGGAAATCTGTGGGAAAATGTAAACAACATTTGTTTTTTTAAGTACAATCTTCAATCACAATTATACTACAGTTCCATAATCATGGTGCCCGATTCAAACTGACAAATGAAGTTCATGTTTCTCTGCACAGATTATTATATTATCATGCAGCTCCCTCTGCTGGATATCCTTGTCTACAGAACATAGATAATGCTAATTCCAAGCCAGCTAATCCCAGACTTCCCGATCTGCTCAATGTCACAGAGGGGTCAGGAATACACTGATGTCAGATTATAGCACATCCTGCTCTGCCACCAAATTTAGCAGCAAGTCATGAGGTAAAGCTCAGCAGAGATGTGAGAGTGAAAGCACTTCACATTGATCCCTTTACTTTACACCTGTCACATCACAAAAATTGACTGTAATTCTGTAATGAAAAGGTAATGTGTTTTCATTTTATCCAACAGCACTAGCTGCTGCAGAAGAGCAGATAGTGTTGCTGACTCGCCATTAAAGCTATGCAAGTTTGATCCTGACCTTGGCTGCTGTCCATGAGGAGTTTGCATAACTGCTTGGGTTGCTCCTGGGTTCTCCAGCACAAAAATAGACCTTGCCGATCAAGATAACCCATCTAAGCTGGTAACATTTGCCTGCATATGGCCCATATCCCTCTAAACTGTTCCTATCCATATACATCCAACCTTGTAAATGCTGTTATTTAAATCTATTTTAATTTGCTTTTTAATGTCTTTGATTATCATGTATTTAGAATAATCAAAGCGGCTTTGCACAGCATGAGCTACCAAATGGCTTCTGGACTGGTCTGGAACCAAGGTCTCGGTGTCCACCATCTCAGACTTGGTCTCCATCGAGGTCCATTCATTGTCCTACCATGAGAGACATAATAGTTGAGGCCAGTATTCCTTGGAGTTTAGAAGATGGAGGGGTGACCTTAAACATAAAAGATCCTAAGGGGGCATGGCAGGGTAGATGTTTGTATGTTTTCACTGGTGGGAGTCTCAAATGCGTGGACATGACTTCTAGATTATGGACTAGTCATTTAAAACCAAAGTACATACAGGTCTTTTCTCATGTGGGGTGATGAATCTCTAATTCTTTGCCCTGGCCAGTGCTGGAAGCATTTAAATTAGAGACGGATAAATATTTGATCAATCGGGGGACAGAGGGGAATGGGGAAATCGCACAGAAGAGGCCAGCATAAACCAGCGTCTGTGACCTATTCATGCCACTGGTTCCTGTGTATTCCCCATCTTGCACTACAGCCTTGACAGTCAGGTCTGCAGACCAATTTATCATGGAAGGCTATAAAAGATCAATGCAGCAGTAAGGAGGCATGGCTCAAAATGCTGGCTATTAGCCGAAGCTCCAGTTTTGAAAAAAAATGAGCACATTAACCTCAAGTTTCTCTGGCTGAAAAACTGATGGCAAGTAGAAAATTAGCTAAGAGAAGTACAATACATTACTAATATAGACAGCCAGTCTTCTCTAACAAGGAAGTACTGACACTTTTGAAAAACATAAAAGTGGATAAGTCTCCAGGTCCTGACAGGATATTCCCTAGGACATTGAGGGAAGTTAGTGTAGAAATAGTAGGAGCTATGACAGAAATATTTCAAATGTCATTAGAAACGGGAATAGTGCCGGAGGATTGGCGTACTGCGCATGTTGTTCCATTGTTTAAAAAGGGTTCAAAGAATAAACCTAGCAATTATAGACCTGTTAGTTTGATGTCAGTGGTGGGTAAATTAATGGAAAGGATACTTAGAGATAATATATATAAGCATCTGGATAAACAGGGTCTGATCAAGAACAGTCAACATGGATTTGTGCCTGGGAGGTCATGTTTGACAAACCTTCTTGAATTTTTTGAAGCGGTTACTAGGGAAATTGATGAGGGTAAAGCAGTGGATGTTGTCTATATGGATTTCAGTAAGGCCTTTGACAAGGTTCTCCATGGAAGGTTGGTTAAGAAGGTTCAATCTTTGGGTGTTAATGGCGGAGTAGCAAGATGGATTCAACAGTGGCTGAATGGGAGATGTCAGAGAGTAATGGTGGATGGCTGTTTGTCAGGTTGAAAGCCGGTGGACCAGTGGGGTGCCTCAGGGTTCTGTGTTGGGTCCACTGTTGTTTGTCATGTACATCAATGATCTGGATGATGGGGTGAAAAATTGGATAAGTAAGTATGCAGATGATACTAAGATAGGTGGTGTTGTGGATAATGAAGTAGATTTTCAAAGTCTACAGAGAGATTTGGGCCATATGGAAAAGTGGGCTGAAAGATGGCAGATGGAATTTAATGCTGATAAGTGTGAAGTGCTACATCTTGGCAGGACAAATCAAAATAGGACATACATGGTAAATGGTAGGGAATTGAGGAATGCTGTGGAACAGAGAGATCTAGGAATAACTGTGCATAGTTCCCTGAAGGTGGAATCGCATGTAGATGGGGTGGTAAAGAAAGCCTTTGGTGTGCTGGCCTTTATAAATCAGAGCATTGAATATAGGAGTAGGGAAGTAATGTTAAAATTGTACAAGGCATTGGTAAGACCAATTCTGGAGTATGGTGTACAATTTTGGTCGCCTAATTATAGGAAGGATGTCAACAAAATAGAGAGAGTACAGAGGAGATTTACTAGAATGTTGCCTGGGTTCCACCAACTATGTTACAGAGAAAGGTTGAACAAGTAGGGGTTATTCTTTGGAGCGCAGAAGGTTAAGGGGGGACTTGATTGAGGTCTTTAAAATGATGAAAGGGATAGACAGAGTTGACGTGGATAAGCTTTTCCCATTGAGGGTAAGGAAGATTCAAACAAGAGGGCATGACATGCAAATTAAGGGACGGAAGTTTAGGGATAACGTGAGGGGGAACTTCTTTACTCAGAGGGTGGTGGCTGTGTGGAATGAGCTTCCAGCAGAAGTGGTGGAGGCAGGATCGATTTTAACAATTAAAAGTAAAGTGGATAGGTATATGGACGGGAAGGGAATGGAGGGGTATGGTCTGAGTGCAGGTAGATGGGACTAGGGAAAAACAAATGATCGGCACGGACTGGAAGGGCAGAGAGGGCCTGTTTCCGTGCTGTAATTGTTATATGGTTAATAGATTCATCACAATAACATCCCAGAATCAGATCCCAGTAATTCAATTAGAAGCTGGACTTCCCTTCCAAACAAAAATCAAAATGCAAAGGCCAAACATGCAAAACGTTCTAGTCTCCCAAATGTATCTCTGGAGAAAGACTATACTGACCTTGATAGTGAACAGAAGGATTCTCCCACGAGACACCATATTCAAGAACAGGATCATAGCTTCATCTTCATGGGGTGAGTAAGTATCAAACACTCGTTTGGCCATTACGTGGCCCTGTTTAAAGCAACAAACATTTGTCATCGTTCGTATCCTTAGTAACCACTAAAAAGCTGCTTCTTAATATTTCAAAGACAGCAAGACAAAATTATTGAAAATCATCCACAACTATTACTACCCACTTTCCACATAACAGCAACTAAGTGCACAACATGTCCCTTTGGTGTAAAGGCTATAGATTAGTAAATATTATAATGGTCTAAAAGTTAAAATGACAATGGGATGCATTTCCCTGCGTGTGAAGAAAGTGGAGTTTCTGAAAAGGGTCCCCAATGTGAAACAGCACTTATCCACATCCTCCAGAGATGCTGCCTGACCTGATGAATTACTCCAGCACTTCATTCATTAATGGTAAGGAGCCTTCAGTCCTTTGTGTATAATACCAGGGCTGCCAACTCTCATGCATTGAGCGTGAGACTAACGCATTTGAGGAAATTCTTACGCTCTCACGCTGATGACAGAAGTTCTCACGCTCAAAAAAATATTTAAAAAAATATATGAATAAATAAATAAAGACACAATCCTCCACACTCACCAATGAGAATAGTTTTTTGTCGGCAGGCTCCCCATAAAGAACGAGCAATTTAATTGGCTTAAGCCCATCGCTCACTATTTAAAATGGTAATGTAGACAAAAATGCTGGAGAAACTCAGAGGGTGAGGCAGCATCTTTGTCTGAGTTTGACCCTTCTTCAGACTGAAGCATTTCTCCATAATTTGTGTCTACCGCTCTTTAGATGCTGCCTCACCCACATTCACATTCCCATGCAGATGGTGTGATAGGTAAGACACGGCAGTGGTCCCAGCACCAACCGCCCTCCGCCCCCGAGGCACCTCCCACCCTCACCCGCGGCGGCTCTGTGTCTGTCGGCCGCTCTGTCCACACCGCATGGAGTTGCCAGGAGCTAACCGGATGAGTGGGGGTGTCGGTGTCGTCTCTGGAGCCGCGGGGATGAATCTCGGGCTATAGCTCCACTCCGATGCCCGACCCCCGGGTCACTGTCCCTCACCTCTCCCAGACCCCAACTGGACACAGAGCATCTAGGCCGGCCCGCATTCCGGGGGAGGGGAGGGAAAGAGGGAAATATTCCCTGGACATCGCCAAGTCTCCGCTCACTCCGGGTGTTGCCGCTGCTTCACTGACACACACTCTCACACACAACCTAACACACACTCTCACACACAACCTAACACACACCATTACACACACACAAGGTTTAAAGGGATATGGGCCAGATGCGGATAAATGGGACTAGTTTAGATGGGGCATCTTGATCTGCATGGACAAGTTGGGATGAAGGGCCCGTTTCCATGCTGTAAGACTGTAGAAAGGGTGCAATTGCTCTGGAGAGGATCTAGGGGCGATTTATGAACATATTGGCGGGGCTGGAATTTTATTTTCACTTTGAAGAAAGATTTGATAACTGGGATTGTATTCTCTGTAGCAATGGAGGTGAAGAAAAGACTTAGTTGAGGTGCATAATATTATGAGAATAGGACCTGTTTCGCTTAACAAAGAGTGTAAGAAGGAACTGTAGATGGTAGTTTAAACTGAAGATAGCCACTAAAAGCTGGAATAACTTAGCAGAACATGCGGCATCTCTGGAGAGAAAGAATAGGTGATGTTTCGGGTCGAGACCTTCAGACTGAAGAGGTTGAAAACCAGCCATAAAACACAATGACTGGAGATGTGTGTTATCCAACTAAGGGCAGAAATTATAATCATGTGTTCATCTTTATTGACGTGACACCATAATAAATATTACAGAAACATTTTTTGAATAGGGTGGCACGGTGGCGCAGCGGTGGAGTTGCTGCCTTGCAGCACCACACACCCAGATTGGATCCTGACTACGGGTGCTGTCTGTACAGTACTTGTACATTCTCCTTATGACCACATGGTTTTCTCTGGATATTCCGGTTTCTCCCACAACCGAAAGAAGTGCAGGTTTGTAGGTTAACTGGCTTCTGTAAATTGTAGGATACAACTGGTATATGGTAGATTGCTGGTCGATGTCGAGATGGTGGGCCGAAGGGCTGTTTCCATATATATATTTTACATATATATCTTAATTTCATTGAACCATATACGGTTGAATATGTGGCATTATTTTCGTCTTGTTTCTATAGTCAAAGGGTAAGGTTGATTGATTTATTTGTGCAGAACAGTGATGGAAGTCCAACTCCTCTTGCCTTGTTTTTAGGTATTTGTTTCTTTATATATATGCATAACAGCATGAATTATAATCTGATTTCCATACATGACTATACTAAGGTCATTCATGTGCTGCACCTGTTGATCAGAGCCTGGCTCTACTGTGGAATGTAGTTAGAAATGTAATTTAGCCTAACCTTATTCATACCTAATCCAATTTGAAGCATAAATGTTGCATTCAAATGCAAGTTAAAAGACTCGCAGCAGTATGCAACAGATTGCACAATTTCAAGCTGTTTTTAATTAATATGCATTGCTTAATAAATCTGAAAAAAACAATATCATATTCAATCCATTATCTACAAAACCAAAGGTAAATTGTAAGTTTGTGGGAAGTTTCAGTGCTCATGTGCCTGAGTACTTACGGAAGCTTGATTCAGAACAATAACGTGTATTCCTCGACTCTGCTCTTTGACTTCATCTTCAAGAACCTACAAAGCCAGAATGAAAGTATATCAGGTGCAGCTTTTAATAACCATTGCTTAACTGACCATGGAATTAAGACATTCCAGCATCTGCATGAAGACGAATGTTTGCTCTTTGTACTGACTCCATGCAAACACTCGCCAATATTTCCCACTCATTTGGCATGTTAATAATTGGATTAAAAACCTTTTTTCAGGGAAAGTGCATATTTTGCTTCAAAATAAAATATTTAACATTGCATTAAACTTTCGCAGCAAGTTTTTTAAATAAAACTTCACTTATATTCAACCAAATGCTGGTTCCATAGCTGAATTTAAGATAATAGATACACCAAACTGCTGCCTCCAATTGTTCAAATCCCTCCCTCTAATCTCCTAACAAATACCGTCTGCATACTTATTGCTGTCATACTAAAATAAAGATGGAAAGGAGATTGTCTAAGAAAATGTGCTAAACCAATGATTATAACTTATTTCTGGACAAGACTGTAGTGTATATAATGGTAACTGTAACTTTAAGAATTAAACCAGAAGGAGTGCACAAACCAGTCGTCAGATTAAATTTATAAAATTATTCTTGTTTGTCTAATTTACAAGTTATTTTATTTTCTAAGGGGAGAGCAGTGTAGTGTACATAATGGTAACTGTAACTTTAAGAACCAAGTACTAGAATGGTATGATTTGTGTCAAGTGATATATTCATCATCCTATCAGTCTCGTGAATATGTGTGAGTATGCGCCGTGTACTTTTGTAAAATAAAGAAGACCCACACTGGCAACAGCATGGACTGAAAACCTGTGTTTTGTTTCTATCTACATACTAAAGCCATAATATCTTACAAAGACCAATACAACAACATTGTTTCTCTCTTCAAAAGCAGAACACCTACAGTGCCTTCCACAATGTTTGGGACAAAGACCCATCATTTATTTATTTGCCTCTGTATTACACAATTTGAGATTTGTAATACAAAAAAACCACATGCGATTAAAGTGCACATTGTCAGATTTTATTAAAGGGTATTTTTATATTTTATTAAAGGGTATTTTTATACATTTTGGTTTCACCATATAGAAATTACAGCTGTGTTTATACATAGTCCCCCATTTCAGGGCACCCTAATGTGTGGAACACATATTTTCACAGGTGTTTGTAATTGCTCAGGTGTGTTTAATTGCCTCCTTAATGCAGGTATAAGAGAGCTCTCAGCACCTAGTCTTTCCTGCAGTCTTTCCATCACCTTTGGTAATTTTTATTGCTGTTTATCAACATGAGGATCAAAGTTGTGCCAATGAAAGTCAAAGAAGCCATTCTGAGTGAGAAACAAGAATAAAACTGTTACAGACATCAGCCAACCTGATTGTTTGGAACATCATCAAGAAGAAAGAGAGCACTGGTGAGCTTACTAACCACAAAGGGACTGGCAGGCCAAGGAAGACCTCCACAGCTGATGTGAAGAATTCTCTCTATAATAAAGAAAAAACCCCAAACACCTGTCCGGCAGATCAGAAACACTCTTCAGGAGTCAGGTGTGGATTTGTCAATGACCACTGTCTGCAGAAGACTACATGAACAGTAATACAGATGCTGCACTGCAAGATGCAAACCACTGGTTAGCCGCAAAAATAGGATGGCCAGGTTACAATTTGCAAAGAAGTACTTATAAGAGCAACCACAGTTCTGGAAAATGGTCTTGAGATTAGATGAGATGAAGATTAACATATCAGAGTGATGGCAAGAGCAAAGTATGGAGGAGAGAAGGAATTCTCCAAGATCCAAAGCATACCACCTCATCTGTGAAACACAGTGGTGAGGGTGTTATGGCTTGGGCATGTATTGCTGCTGAAGGTACTAGCTCACTTATCTTAATTTATGATACAACTGCTGATGGTAGTAGCTGAATGAATTCTGAAGTGTATAGACACATCCTATCTGCTCTACTTCAAACAAATGCCTCAAAACTCATTGGCCGGAGGTTCATTCTACAGCAAGACAATGATCCCAAACATACTGCTAAAGCAACAAAGGAGTTTTTCAAAGCTAAAAAATGGTAGATACAAAATGCTGGAGTAACTCAACAGGTGAGGCAGCATCTCTGGAGAGAAGGAATGGGTGATGTTTCGAGTCGAGACCCTTCTTCACACTATGTATAAACACTGCTGAATTTATATATGGTGAAACCAAAATGTATAAAAATGGCCTTTTTAAAATCTGACAATGTGCACTTTAACCACATGTGATTTTTTTCTATTACAAATCTCAAATAGTGGAGTACAGAGGTAAATAAATAAATGATGGTCTTAGACCCAAACATTATGGAGGGCACTGTACCAACTAGGAGTTCAGATAATTAAATTCAAGTGGATAGCTGGAGAGGATGGTATATTAAATAGACCTTGAGTATTTTGTTAGTATAAACCAGTAATTTCCAGCATTTGTGACAATGTCAGATCAGGTAGCACTTGGTGCAATATAGGCACGCACCATTGCCTAGCCCCTATTTACCTTGCTTGGCAACTGAAGATCTGGTTTTATGCCTTTACCTAACTACCCACTTGTCAGGTCTGCAATAATGTTGAAGCCAAACACATGGACCTTTTTTAAAAAAAAATATTTCCGAGCGTGGTCCCAACCCAAGAAATCGATCATCCACTTCCCTCCAGTTGCTGCCAGACCCACTGAGTTTCTCAAGAAGTTTATTGCAAACAATATTCCCACATCATTTCAGGAAGGTTGTTGCACAGGTGCTTAACCATGTCAGGGAAGACAGAATAGGACATTAGGTTCAAAGAAGGGCATAGGGAAGGAAGAGGGGGAGAAAAAAAAGCTTCCATGGTTCTTCACCATAGTCATAAAAATGCACATGGCAGCCTTATGCCAGGACAGCCAGAGTTTCAATTGCCTGCCAACACAATGTCAGAGCTCATAGGAATAATAGATAGAAACAAGGAACTCTAGCCGATGATTTACACGTTTCCATGCTGTATCTCTAAATGAAACTCAATGGATCAGACAGTGGCACTAAACGACACGGATAGGTGACATTTCAGGTTGGGAACAGACTGAAGATTCAGACTGAACAACAATCCCAACCTGAAATGTCGCCAATCCTGAGATGCTGCCTGACCCACTGAGTTATTCCATCACTTCTGTCCTTTTATGAATAATAGATGGCTGGTTGGAGGGCAATGAACCCCCACTAACTGAAAATAAATCTGAAACTTCAAGAAATTAGGACATTATTTTTTTTGTTTTAATTCAGAACTTATAGCCACAAGGCCACTCACATAAAATCCACCCTACCAAAGTTGCAAGGACACAATCATAAAATTGTGAATAAAACACATTTATTTCCTGTTGTGTAAAATTAAAGACATTGCATAACTATCAGAGGCAGATACTGTGAACTCAACTACTCTTTGCCCCGTCTTACTGTTGCTTTAATCTATCCTGCATTGACAGAAAGTTACTCATCAACCCAGACTGGGTGATCAAACCTGCCGACAAGGGAGGTGCCGTGGTAGTCTGGCCCGCTGATCTCTACAAGTCTGAGGCCAGTCGCCAACTCTCAGACACCTCCTCTTACTTATCCTTGGGCCATGACCCCACTGACGAGCACCAGGCCATTATCTCAAACACTATCACTGGCTTCATCACTTCCGGCTCCCTGCCCTCCCAAGCCTCCCAAGCCTCCAACCTCATCGTTTCCCAGCCCCGTATGGCCCGATTTTACCTTCTCCCCAAAATCCACAAACCTGACTGTCCTGGCAGACCCATTGTTTCTGCTTGTTCATGTCCCACCAAACTTATTTCCACATACCTCGACTCCATCCTATCCCCCCCCCCCCGGTCAAATCCCTCACTACCTCTGTCCAATACACCTCACATGCTCTTCGTCTCCTCGAAGACTTCCGTCTTTTAGGCCCCCATTCCCTCATCTTCACCATGGATGTCTAGTCGCTCTACACCTCCATCCCCCACCAGGAGGGTCTTAAAGCCCTCCGTTTCTTCCACGTCCGCAGAACCAACCAATCCCCGTCTACCGATACTCTCCTCCGCCTAGCGGAGCTGGTCCTTACCCTTAACAACTTTTCCTTTGACTCCTCCCATTTCCTCCAAATCCAAGGCGTAGCTATGGGCAAGCGCGTGGGCCCCAGCTATGCCTGCCTCTTTGTAACGTACGGCAAACAATCCTTGCTCGAGGAGTACCATGGCCCTATCCCCAAACTCTACCTCCGCTAAATCGACGACTATATTGGTGCTACCTCCTGCACCCATGCAAATCTCACTGACTTCATCCATTTCACCACTAACTTCCACCCGGCACTCAAATTCACCTGGACCATTTCCGACATCTCCCTACCGTTTCTAGACCTCACCATCTCCATCGCAGGTAACAGACTACTGACCGACATCTACTATAAACCCACAGACTCCCATGGCTATCTGGACTACACTACTTCCCACCTTGCTTCCTGTAAGGACTCTATCACCTACTCCCAATTCCTCCGTCTACGCCACATCTGCACCCAGGCTGTGGTGTTCCAAACCCAGCCATCGGAGATGTCCTCATTCTTTAGGGAACGGGGGTTCCCCTCTTCGTCGATAGATGAGGCTCTCACCAGGGTCTCTTCTATACCCCGTAACTCTGCTCTCACTCCCCATCCTCCCCACTTAACAAGGGCAGAGTCCCCCTTGTCCTCATCTTCCACTCTACCAGCCGTCACATACAGCAGATAATTCTCCGACATTTTTGCCACCTCCAACGGGATCCCACCACTGGCCACATCTTCCTATCTCCTCCCCTTTCGGCTTTCCGCAGAGACCGCTCCCTCCGTAGCTCCCTGGTCAATTCATCCCTGCCAACCCAATCCACCCCCTCCCCAGGTACTTTCCCTTGCAACCGCAGGAAATGCTACACTTGTCGCTTTACCTCTCGCTTTCCATCCGCTGCTCTAGGTGTCAGCTGCTCTACATTGGTGAGACCGAGCGGAGGCTTGGCAATCGCTTTGCCCAACACCTTTGCTCAGTTCGCAATATCCAACCCAATCTCACGGTGGCTCAGCACTTCAACTCCCCCTCCCATTCCGAATCCGACCTTTCTGTCCTGGGCCTCCTCCATGGCCAGAGTGAGTCCCACCGTAAATTGGAGGAGCAGCACCACATAGTTTACACCCCAGCGGTATGAACATTGACTTCTCCAATTTCAGGTAATCCTTGCTTTCTCCCCTTCCCAGCTCTCCCACAGCCCACTGTCTCCGCCTCTTCCTTTCTTCTTCCCGCCACCACCACCCCCACATCTGTCTGAAGAAGGGTCTCAACCCGAAACATCACTTATTCCTTCGCTCCATAGATGCTGCCTCACCCGCTGAGTTTCTCCAGCATTTTTATCTACCTTTGATTTCTCCAGCATTTGCAGTTCCTTCTTAAACATCTTTTTACTTGTTCCTTTATGTGCTGATTTCCACCAAGTGCTGCTAGATTGGATTAGCTCCTCAGTGCAAATATCACCAGCAATTTGTTCTGGCCCAACCACGTAGATGTCATGGCGAAGAAAACAATCTAATGCTTCCATTTCCTCAGAAGACTAAGGAAATTTGGCATGTCTCTAATTACTCTTACCAATTTCCGCAGATACATCATAGAAAGCTTCTATCAGGATGCATTACAACTTGGCTTGGCAACTGCTCTGCCCAACATGGCATAAAATTGCAGCCAGTTGTGAATACAGCATAGCCCATCGCACACATCAACCTTCCCCACCAACGACTCGATCAACAATTCATGCTGCCTCAAAAAAGCAGCCAACATACAAAAGGGCTGCTTACACCCTGGTCATTCCCTTATTGTTGAATGGACCTCTCATAAGTCACTGCGAGGTGTTTCCAATGTTCCCGATGTTGGGGGGAGTCCAGAATCAGGGGCCACAGTTTAAGAATAAGGGGTAAGCCATTTAGAACGGAGATGAGGAAACACTTTTTCACACAGAGAGTTATGAGTCTTGTGGAACTCTGCCTCAGAAGGCGGTGGAGGTCGGTTCTCTGAATACTTTCTAGAGAGAGCTAGATAGGGCTCTTGAAGATAGTGGAGTCCGGGAATATGGGGAGAAGGCAGGGACGGGGTACTGATTGTGGATGATCAGCCATGATCGCATTAAATGGCGGTGCTGGCTTGAAGGGCCGAATGGCCTACTCCTGCCCCGATTGTCTATTGTCCTGGTCTGCCAATCTACCTCGTTGCAACACTCACACTTTTATAAAGTGTGTACTTATTCTGTAGCTGTAACACTATTCTGCACTCTGTATATGTTTCCATTTGCACTGTGTACTTGCATATGGTCTGTTTGTATTCATGTATAGTATGATTTTCCTAGATAGTATACAAAACAAAGCTTTTCACCGTATCAATAATAAACCATTGCCAATGTTAGAACCAATATTACATTATGACAAATTAACTGAAATTAAATACAGGGAAGGCACTTACTGTGGTTCCATCAACAGCAACATAGACTTTCGACCTGCTGGAATATACTTCGATGTCCAGAACCTTCCGGCCATGCGAAGGCCTACGAGCAGTTTCCATGTTAGGCATTGCATCATCTGCCCCAAAAACAACACAAATCTGTCAAAAACACCCGTGGAGCCATGCTGATAAACAAGGGAGCTGGAAGAACTAAGTTATACTAAACAGGGGCAAAGATGTCAAAAGATGGTCACACTCAGCTAGCAAAAGTTGTTGGAAGTATTGATATCTACTACCCATCCGTAGCAAGTTAATTATGCTGTGAAACTAGGCAGTTATATGCACCAAAGATAGACACAAACAGCTGGAGTAACTCAGTGGGACAGGCGACATCTCTGGAGAAGGAATGGGTGATATTTTGGGTCGAGCTCCAGAGATGCTGCCTGTCCCGCTGATTTACTCCAGCTTTTTGTGTCTATCTTCGGTTTAAACTAGCATCTGCAGTTCCTTCATACACATTCAATGCACCAGATGTCCAGAGGGTCATTTGGTGTCACAGCTGAGAGGGATTTTTGGATAAAGGGAATTGAGGGATATGGAGATAAATAAATTGAGTGGTGTAGGTATTGCCACAATCTTATTATAAGAGACAGCGGTTTTGAAGGACCAAGTGGCTCTGTTCTGCTATTTCTTATGGACCTACAAACTGTTGATGAGCTTAAATTTGAAAGCAAACCAAATTGAACCACAAAGCAAATTATTTCTAATGTTTTTCATATACAAAAGCAATGACTTAAAGCAGCAATCTCAAATATTTGATCAATCAAGTGTAACCCTAGTTCTATCCCTACTACTAATTTAAAATTCCAAAACAGGATTCAAATTGGCCACTCTGATCAGCTTCATCAAAAAATGTTTAGCAATTTGATTGATATTTCAGTAAACATTCCGTGTAAACCAGGACCATCTAATTTGCATTGTACATTCGAGCTCAAAGAAAAATAAGCATTAGAGACTACACTCTCAATATTAAAAAAAGCTTAACTTCACCTCGGTTGAAAAAAGTAACATCACACAATGTGGTATCCCCGACAAAGTTGACAACATACTAGAGCAGTTAACAACCAATAAAATAAAAATAGTGTACACTTCTTCACAAAAGTTTACCATAGTTGTCTTCTAGTTCTTCCTCATTTGCTGCTCTTCTTGTACCCAAAATAAGTTTGATGTTGACAATTATGGTCACAAGTAAAAACAGGAGTGCACCAGTCTGGAAGACAGAAACATATTTGATCAATCTTGTATTGACAAAAACATCAGAAAGCAAACAAATGTCCTAACATTAGCTCAAACAGATCAATAGGGAGATTTTATTTCAGAAAATAAATCAAAGCAAACATATTTCATGGGTTGCACACAAAGCAAAAACACGTGTAAATGGCTTGATATTAAACTAGATACCCATGTTTTACAATTAATCTACACACCTTTGTTACATTTAATCCAATTAATCCTAATTAAAATTCTTCTTGAATTTTTTTAAGCGGTTACTAGGGAAATTGATGAGGGTAAAGCATGTTTTAGAGGATGTTGTCTATATGGATTTCAGTAAGGCCTTTGACAAGGTTCCCCATGGAAGGTTGGTTAAGAAGGTTGCTACTCCGCCATTTGGGTGTTAATGGCGGAGTAGCAAGATGGATTCAACAGTGCCTGAATGGGAGATGTCAGAGAGTAATGGTGGATGGCTGTTTGTCAGGTTGGAAGCCGGTGACCAGTGGGGTGCCTCAGGGATCTGTGTTGGGTCCACTGTTGTTTGTCATGTACATCAATGATCTGGATGATGGGGTGGAAAATTGGATAAGTATGCAGATGATACTAAGATAGATGGTGTTGTGGATAATTAAGTAGATTTTCAAAGTCTACAGAGAGATTCGGGCCATTTGGAAAAGTGGGCTGAAAGATGGCAGATGGAGTTTAATGCTGATAAGTGTGAAGTACTACATCTTGGCAGGACAAATCAAAATAGGATGTACATGTAAATGGTAGGGAATTGAGGAATGCTGTGGAGCAGAGAGATCTAGGAATAGCTGTGTATAGTTCCCTGAAGGTGGAATCGCATGTAGATAGGGTGGTAAAGAAAGCCTTTGGTGTGCTGACCTTTATAAATCAGAGCATTGAATATAGGAGTAGGGAAGTAATGTTAAAATTGTACAAGGCATTGGTAAGACCAATTCTGGAGTATGGTGTACAATTTTGGTCGCTTAATTATAGGAAGGATGTCAGCAAAATAGAGAGAGAATACAGAGGAGATAACACCATCGCACTGCTGAACTCGGAGTCCCGCCGATAGATTCCCACATCTGTATTTATTTATCAGTATTTACCTAAACATTGCTATCACTACGTATTGACACTAAACTGCATTTCGTTGTACCCATACTTGTATCTGTGCAATGACATTAAATTTGAATTGAATTGAATTGAATTGAATTTACTAGAATGTTGCCTGGGTTCCAACAACTATGTTACAGAGAAAGGTTGAACAAGTTAGGTCTTTATTCTTTGGAGCACAGAAGGTTAAGGGGATGAAAGGGATAGACAGAGTTGATGTGGATAAGCTTTTCCCATTGAGGGTAGGGAAGATTCAAACAAGAGGGCATGACATGAGAATTAAGGGACAGAAGTTTAGGGGTAACGTGAGGGGGAACTTCTTTACTCAGAGGGTGGTGGCTGTGTGGAATGAGCTTCCAGCAGAAGTGGTGGAGGCAGGATCGATTTTAACATTTAAAAGTAAAGTGGATAGGTATATGGACGGGAAGGGAATGGAGGGGTATGGTCTTAGTGCAGGTAGATGAGACTAAGGGAAAACAAATGGTCGGCATGGACTGGAAGGGCCGAGAGGGCCTGTTTCCGTGCTATAATTGTTATATGTTTGTAATGTTTGAAATCAATGCAAGGCTGCTTTCAGATAAAAAAAATGTATACAAATTTGACCCTCAAAGCACCTCAGTTCACCCACTATAGCTTTGTTGCTTGCTTTATGCCACTGCAAGCTTAAATAACTGTGACAATATGTACTGAACTAAAAAATGTCAGGAGGGTTTCTGCTTATCAGACATCCAAAACCACCAAAATCAAATAGAATTTAAGAGTGTAAGAGCACACAGTGATATTATAGGTAAATCAGCTTGCATTGTGATAATAGAAAATATTAAAAACTTGTCTGCTACAAATGTGCAGGCAAGATCAACCAGCTCCTGAAAGAATTCCTCACCTCCAGTTATATCTCCCTCTCCAGGTTTCAATGCCATGGCATCAAAGGGTGATGGGCCAAGTACTGGATGGTGGCATTAATGTGGATGGGTATTTAATGGTCGCAATGGACATGTAACTCTGTAAAGTCACAGGTCAACCATGTAGCCGTAAAGGTGTTCCAAACTCAGCTACAAGAGTAAAATTAACTATCAAGTGAAATGGGGCTGTGGAACCCAACATGAAATAAAGATAAATGGCTTTTCCCTTCCCAGTCTTGCACAGGAACACCTAGGCCAGGCTGTTCATGGACTATAGCTCGGCATTCAACATCATCATCCCCTCCAAATTCATCAGCAAGCTCCCAGGAGTAGGCCTCTGTACCTCCATTTGTACCTGGATCCTTGACTTCTGCATCGGCAGACCTCAGAGCGAATTGGTGACATCTCTTCCTGACTGACCATCAACACAGGCTCACCGCGAGGTTGCGTACTTATCCCCTGCTCTACTCTCGTTACACCCATGTCCGTGTGAGCATGGCAAAGCACAGCTCCAATGCCACTCATAAATTCATCAATGACACCACTGTGGTTGGCCGAATCATAGATAGTGATGAGTTGGTATACGAGAGATATAACATCTGATTTTGTGATGCCACAACAACAACCTCTCATTCAACATCAACAGGACCAAGGAATTAATTATTGACTTCAGAAAGGGGAAATTGGGAGATCAAATGCCAGTTTTCTTTGGTAAATTGGCAGTAGGAAGAGTTTTAAATTCTTGGGCCCAGCACGTAAATTAATCACAAAGGTGGCGTGCCAATCCATCTACTTTCTTCGAAGTTTAAAAAAAATTGGCTTGTCATTGAATAATCCGACAAAGTTCTACAGTTGTACTGCAGA
The DNA here is from genome assembly GCA_035221665.1 of Okamejei kenojei. Classification (NCBI taxonomy): domain Eukaryota; kingdom Metazoa; phylum Chordata; class Chondrichthyes; order Rajiformes; family Rajidae; genus Okamejei; species Okamejei kenojei. The sequence continues at coordinate 49,366,218 of CM069140.1, read as the reverse complement.
AAGTACACTGATGGTGTGTACCATGGCCAGGTACAGCAATCCCAAAGCACAAGGACGCAAGAGGCGGCAGAGGACGGTGGCCTTTGCCATGTCTATCACGGGCACAACTCTTCACAACATCCAAAGCATCTTCACGAGGCACTGCCTTAAGGAGATGGCATTTATCATCAAGAATCGCCATCATCTGGGCAAGGGTCTTTTCCTCACTGCTAATGTCAGGCAGGAGGTACTGAAACCCCATGCCACCAGGACCAGGAACAGCTGTTTTCTTACACTATCAGTTTCTTCAACTGATACATACAACCCTAATCCTACCGTGGCAATAGCACACGACATACGACCTCTTGCACTACCATGGGCTTGTTTTTACTGTTTGTACGTTGCACCAATGTCTTGCTTTTTTGCAATCTTTTTCTTTTCACAGGCTTGCAGAATTTCTTTATGTTATTGTATAGTTGTCTGAGCCTCCTCCTCATTGTTCCTCCCCCTCTCCTTTGCTTCCAACCCTCCTCTCGTCCCCGCTGCTTCGCCACCTTCTCCAATTCCTCCACTCTGTTCCACCTCCGCCTCAAGCCCTTTCTCCTCCCCACCAAGTCGCTGTGCCTCCCCCGGGGCCTGTTGGATCCCGGACCAGGGCCTCCCTCACCTGGCACAGCCTCCTGACCGACCGCTGCCCCCTCAGCCTGTACTTCCAGGCGATGAACCAGCTCCTGTGCCGCCGCGGGACGAACGGCTTGGCCCGAGGGTTCGGCTTCCACTCGTCCATCGGAGGCGAGCCGCTGCTGTTGCCCACCGCTGCGGTCTTTAGTCGCCACCATAGATGACCATCCCGGGGACCAGGCGACTCCCCGAGCCGGATTCCAGCTGCAGGCCCGGGCCTGGACCCCTGCTACCAGCCCACCCCGCCCATTCACTTCCGGGTCCTGGCCGGGAATACAGCTCCTACAGCTCCACGGCCGCCATCCTCCGCTGGCCGGCGGCCGGGCCTTTGGTAACCAGGCAACCGGCTTTAATGATGTGTGGGGAGGAAGTGCAGCTGATGGTTTACACCGACGACAGAGATAGTCCGCAATTTTGTATCTGTCGTCGGTGTAAACCATCAGCTGCATATAACTGCATTCCCACACATAACTCAGCGGGACAGGCAGCGTCTGTGGAGAGAAGGAATGGGTGACGTTTCGGGTCGAGACCCTTCTTCAGTCTGAAAGTCAGGGGAGAGGGAGTTTAGAGAAACGGAAGGGTGAGGTGTGAAAATTGTCAAATCAACATTGTTTTCTCGCTCTCTCCGTCGTCGTCGTCCCCCCCCCCCCCCCCCCCCCTCCCCATCCTAGTTTTCCGACCAGTTTCACTTCCCTTCTGACTAAATTTTACTGATCGTATGCCGTACGAAGGAACTGCAGATGCTGGTTTAAACCGAAGATAGACACAAAAAGCTGGAGTAACTCAGCGGGACAGGCAGCATCTCTGGGGAGAAGGAATGGGAGACGTTTCCGGTAGAGATCCTTCCTTACTTACTTTTTATTACAGACTCAAGGTCCAGATAAAAGACAAGACATTACATAGAATAAATTGCATACAAAAGCACAATAAATTACACACAAAAGCACAATACATGGTTTAAGATCAAGAATTTAAAAAAAAATCAGTGTCCTACAACGAGACTATACCAATGTCTCCACAGCTGGGATTGGTAGCGTGTAGTGCTAAACCTTATGTTTGATAAGGCCAAGATGATTTCATTTTCACAGTCATTAATCCAGCAAATACATTTATACATAAGATTTCTTAAGGCAGTTTGTAATTGACTCGTGCAGCCACAAACATTTCACTTGCACTACACCATCGAGGTCTCTTAATTAATATTCTCATGGCATCATTATAAACTACTTTAAGTCTGTATCATTGTTTTCCTGTAGTTTGACCACAGATGTGCAGTATAGAGTGGTGTACAATCAGAGGCAATAGACAATAGGTGCAGGTGTAGGCCATTTGGCCCTTCGAGCCAGCACCGCCAATCAATGTGATCATGGCTGATCATCCCCAACCGTGCCTGCCTTCTCCCCATATCCCCTGACTCCGCTATTTTTAACTCTCTGTGAGAAAAAGTGTTTCCTCGTCTCCGTTCTAAATGGCTTACTCCTTATTCTTAAACTGTGGCCCCTGGTTCTGGACTCCCCCAACATCGGGAACATGTTTCCTGCCTCTAGCGTGTCCAAGCCCTTAACAATCTTATATCTTTCAATGAGATCACCTCTCATCCTTCTAAACTCCAGAGTGTACAAGCCCAGCTGCTCCATTCACTCAGCATATGACAGTCCCGCCATCCCGGGAATTAACCTTGTAAACCTACGCTGCACCCCCTCAATAGCAAGAATGTCCTTCCTCAAATTAGGGGACCAAAACTGCACACAATACTCCAGGTGTGGTCTCACTAGGGCTCTGTACAACTGCAGAAGGACTTCACTCCATCTGTACTTGCACTAAACTTGTGTAAGAGAATGTTTGCTTGTGCATTCATCATACGGCGTTGCCTATAAATATCCTCATCATCTATCATTTTTTCTGTAATAAAATGTCCAAGATATTTTACCTTATTAATTCTTCAGACAATGAAACACTTGCATGTTTGTGGCTTTGCAATGATTGTTGAATAGTATATGGATGCTCTTACAACAGTGGAATTGATTGTAGACTTTAGGAGAGCCTCCCCTCCCCCACTCACCATCAACAACACCACAGTCATTTAAGTTCCTTGGACCCATCATCTCCAGGCAACTTAAATGGAAGCCACCATCGATTCCACAGCCAAAAAGGACCAACAGAGGATGTGCTTCCTGCGGCAACTGAGGAAACACAATCTGCCACAGGCAATGATGGTCCAGTTTTATACTGCCATCATAGAGTCTGTCCTCACATTCTCGCTCATGGTCTGGTTTGGCTCAGCCGCCAAGCATGACATCCAAAACTTCAGCGCATCATTTGATCAGCCGAGAAGGTTGTTGGGTGCAACCTTCCGCCCATCAACGAACTGTACACTGCAAGGGTCAGGAAGCAAGTGAGTAAGATCATCTCTGACCCCTTTCACCCTGGCCACAAACTCTTTGAAGCACTTACCTCTGGAAGGCGGCTCCGAACTGTCAAAAAGCCGCCACAGCCAGACATAAAAACAGATTTTATCCATGAGCAGTAGCTCTACACAACAACCAAAAGTCTGAAGCCTCCTTTTGCTCTGGTATTTTATTTCATTCTTCACATGTTTAAATTATAATGTTTTATTTTTAATTGTCTACTGTATATCGTGTTGTTACTTGTGAGCAAAGCACCAAGGCAAATTCCTTGTGTGTATAACATTTATTCAATTCAATCAATTGGATTTTTCCTGGTATGAACCTTACCCAAATTATTTAGCATTAACATTATTTTTATGAGACCTTTCTTCAACAATGAACCATTCTACATTTTCCTTGATCAGCATGCTCGTTGATCTGTCATTTTTACACCTTTACCCTTCCATATCTCTGTGTCCCACTCTCCCCTGACTCAGTCTGAAGAAGGGTCATGATCCGGAATGTCTCCCATTCCTTCTTTGCAGAGGTGCTACCTGTCCCACTGTGTTACTCCACTGTGCGTCTATCAAGAAAATGTCGAATAGTTCATTGTTGGCTGAGGGGAAGGTGAAAACAAGGCATACAATCAGTAAAATTAATCAGGACAGTGAAACTAGTCAGAGAACTAGGGTCTGAGAAGGACAGAGTGAGAGGGAAAGCAAGGATTACTTGAAGTTAGAGAAATCATTATTCATACCGCTGGGTTGTAAGCTGTCCGAGCAAAATATGAGGTGTCGTTCCTACAATTTGCGTAGGGCCTCACTCTGACAGTGAAGGAAGCTCAGGACAGAAAGGTCAGTATGAGAATGGGAGGGGGAGTTAAAGTGTTTAGCAACCGGTAGATCGCATAGGCCTGGACAGACTGAGCAGAGGTGTTTGGCAAAGCATTCCAAGCCTGAACATTTCTGTTATACATGCATGTTTGTGGCTTTGCAATTGATTGTTGAATAGTATATGGTTTGGATTTTCTCCTGGTATGAACTTTATCCAAAATATTTAGCATTAACATGGAAGTTGGGAGGTCATGTTGCAGTTGTATAAGACTTGGTGAGATCACATTTAGATTATTGTGTTCAGTTCTGGGCACTGTTAGAGGAAAGATGTTGTCAAGATGGAAAAGATGCAGAGAAGATTTACGAGGATGTTGCCAGGACTCGAGGGCTAGAACTATAGGGAGAGTTTGAGATGGCTATGACTCTATTTCTTGGAGTGCAGGAGGATGAGCTTATGGAGATGTACAAAATAATGAGAGGAATAGATTGGGTAGACACACAGAGTCTCTTGCCCAGAGTAGGGGAATCGGGAACCGGAGGACATAGGTTTAAGGTGAGAGGGGAAAGATTTAATAGGAACCTGAGGGGTAACTTTTTCACACAAAAGATGGTGAGTGTATGAAAAAAAACTACCGGAGGAGGCTACCCTGGCAACATTTAAGAAACATTTAGGCAGGTACATGGATAGGACAGGTTTAGTGGGATATGGGCCAAACGCAGGCAGGTTGGACCAGTGCAGATGGGGCATGTTGGTCAGTGTGGGAAAGTTGGGCCGAAGGGCCTGTTTCCACGCTGTATGACTCTATGAATCTATCCGAGTTCTTGCTTTAGATCTTCTTATCGAGTCCACATCACAAGATTAGAAATTATTCAGCCAGAGCTGAACACACTTCTCGGCATCTGCATTCAATGGCATATTGTGCTTCTTGTGCTTCTTGTGTGCTCTAGATTATAGAACATAGCACTGGAACGGGCCCTTCGGCCCACAATGTTATGTGCCAAACATGTGATCTATCTGAACTGATATCATCTGCCTGCAGATTATTTATCTCCCTCCAAGCTTCTTAAACACCACCGTTGTATCAGCCTCCATCACCACCCGGGAAATCCGTCTAAGGCCCTACCACCCTGTGTAAAAAACCCACCCCACACCATTCACCACAACTTCCCAATCAAACATATGTCCACTTTCCTTATGCCTTTTTTCAGATTATTTTCTTACCCCAAATATTCAGGATATTTTAGCGACAAAATGAATTTCAGACAAATTGTATTTGCACGAGAGAACTTTTGACACGGGGAAGCTAGTGTGTCCAACTGTAGTGTCATTTTTACTTTTTTAGGATAGAACACATTCCTTACAACCTAGCATTTTGGATTTAAGAATAAGTAACTTAATGTTAGATTGGGAAGTGGCTGACATTTACTGGCCATTTATTATCAAAATTGAAAATATGATGGGATGCCACTTTAAATGCTGCAGTCCATTTGTGGAAGTTGCTCCTACATTACTAGCAGGTGAGATGAAACATGCATTTCCATAGTACCCTTCATGGTCTTTGGTAAAGATAAATCAATTTATAGCTAATGAAGTACTGTGGTAATGTAAGAAACAAAAGTGAATACAGAGAGTTATATGATATTGACAGGAATAAAGAAGGACATTTGTTATATTTCCAAGTCATGATGATGTGTGACTTTTTAAGGGAATTTTTAATAGATTATCCTCCAACATAATCACTATCCCATTTGGGATGGTGTAGCTCATGAAATCTCTGTATATAGTTGTAATGCTTCTTGTAAATGATACACACTGCAGCCATGGTTCACCAATTGCAGAGGGACCAGATACTAAATGTATCTGGTCTTAGGTAGGGCATAAATAAAGTGATACACACGAAGGTAGAAAGCTTACTGACTTTTGTCAGATTGGTGGACAGTATTCTGTATAATCTTGATATGTCATGTAAGTGATAGAATGGTTTGGGAAGGAAATCAGTGCTGCAGAAAGTTAATGCTTTGCCCGATTCTCATAGACATAATATTTATGTGGCTGGGCTAATTACATTACTAGTCAATGGAAAGATCAGGGTGTTGATAATGCTATTGATATTAAATATGGAGTTGGGTTAGTGGTTAAACCTTCTTTTGCTGGGAATAATATTTATATCGTGAGAATGCTCCTTGCCTAAATATTGTCAAGATTTTGACAAACAGCTTACTTGGTTGTGAAAAAAGGACACAGAGGATCAGGCAGCATCCTTGGAGAACAGTAAATACAGTAGGTGATGTTTTGTGAGTACATGTCTACTAATAACACTGTAAACAACATCCAAAAGTGCTTGGGAGAACATGTTCTCCAGAGATAGACACAAAAGCTGGAGTAACTCAGCTGGACAGGCAGCATCTTTGGAAAGAAGGAATGGGTGACTTTTCGGGTTGAGACTCCATCTGAAGAAGGGTCTTGACCTATCTTTTTTTTATCTATGGTTTAAACCAGCATCTGCAGTTCCTTCCTACACATGCTTTCCAGAGATGTTACCTGACCTACTGAGTTATTCTAGCACTGTGTCTTTTTTTATAAACCAGCATCTGCAGTTCCTTGTACCTACATCTTACATTACTCTGTTGATGATTGAGAATAGACCGATGATATGGTAACCGACAATTGGATTCTTCCTTTTTATGAACTTGGGCAAATTTCAACTTTATCCAGTAGATGTCAGCATTGTAGCTGTCCTTGGCTAGCTTGGCTTGAAGTCTAACATTCTGGAGCAGAATCCCTTGCTATTCCATTCAGGATATTGTGTTGCCCAGTAGTCTTCAGCAAAATTTGTCAGCATAAGTAAAAACATATACAAATAAAATAGAGAAGATATTACACAGCACATTGTGCTTCTAAAGTGAATATTTGTGGGTTTGCAGACAGTTTGGCCATTCTCAATGAATCATATATTCATAATAAATATTATACACATTATATCTCTGAGATCGAGCCACTAAAACATAAACAGGAGGAAGTGTTTTCTGGATTGTTAGCTCTTGTTCCTGGCATCAACCCCGTGGTGTGACGTGGTATTAAAGCAATAGTGCACAGAGTAAGGTGAACCAAGTTAGAAAGAGACCAAAGAGAAAGGTTGTTGAATGGACTGTGAATGCTGACAAATGCACCATGGAGAAGGAGGCAATCCAAAAGGGGAAGGAGGGGAGGGGAACTTTATATGAACCATATCATATATGGTATACATAAAGTAATATGTTCTCCATATGCACATATGGTAAAAATGAAGGAATTATTTCTGCTGGTTGGAGCATACAGGATAAGGGAAATTGCCTAAAATTTATAGATTGACCTTTAAAAAGTGGACAGTAGAAAACATTTCTCCATTCAAAGATCAGTGGATGTTTTGGATTCTTTCACAACAACAATTAACGACAGACACATTGTTATTTTTAAAACTGAGATTAAAAGATTTTTGTTAACTAATAATAAATGCTATGTACAAAGGTAGATGGTGTTTTTATTCATGGGCTTTGGGCATTGCTGTAAGTAAGGCCCAGGATTTATTGATTGCAAACAATCAATCTTAGGAGCATCACTTTTACCTGGACTCCTAATTCATGTTGGGATGGACAAGTATGGATCAGGAACTGGTAGAAGACATTTACAGTAAGAAGCGACACAAAGTGCAGGAATAATCCAGCGGGTAAGGCATCATCTCTGGAGAACATTGATAGGTAGGGTTTTAGATTGGGACATTTCTTCAGACACTGTAGAGAGGGGATGAAAGCTGGAAGAGAGGAGCGACAAGTAATAAGTAGGAAGAAACTGCAGATGCTGTTTACACCAAAGATAGACACAAAATGCTGGAGTAACTCAGTGGGACAGGCAGATCTGCTGAGTTATTCCAGCATTTTGTATCTATCCTGGCAAGTAATAGGTGGATACGCGTCAAGGGGGTTTTGATAGGCCGATGGTTGGACAAAGGCCAGAGATGAAAAGACAGAAGGGGTGAGACAAAAGGATTGAAGAGTTGAGAATTGTGAAGCTAGAGGAAGGAATGTAGGTGGAAGGGGAGGATGAGAAATAGGTGGGCGTCCAAGTGGAAGAAGGCCTAGTCTGTTTAACTGCAAGAAGTTGAAGCTGTTTTAAGACTGTTTTAAGACTTTGGCCTGTTATTTCTGTCGTGAATGCAATGTAAAGTACTATGGAAATAAGTCAAAAATAATTTCCTTATTGCATTTATTGTTGTGACGCAGGTTGGAACAGTTATTGCCCAGAGAAGGATAATGTAGATTAACCCTTTGAGCAACAGGGATGATATGGAGAAGTATCTTCTTCTATGAGAATCTAGAATTAGATGTAACTATTTAAAAATAAATAATCACTGAATAAATATAGGAAAAATTACCCTGTAACCCTGCATCTTATTCCCATCACACCCATCTTTTGTCACTTACCTGCATCAGGGCTTACTTACATTAGCCAATTAACCTACCTCCGTATCTCTGAAAATGGAAGGAAATTGGAGTGGGAGACCCACACTGTAATAAGAAGAATGTGTAAGCTTGGCACAGAAGGCATCAGGTAACCACATCGGTGAAAAGTTATCTTTGGAAGATAGGAAGGCAATGCGAGGTTACAGTCTAATCAACCAGAATCCCAGTAAATGGCAGAAAAGCCTGAGATGCCACAAGACCCATTCCAGTATTTTGTATAATTCTATCCTATTGATCTTAATCTCTTAAACACTTTGTCAGAAATGTGAAGGTCAAATTACTGTGGGCCTTTTTCCAAACACGTGCATTCCCTTCATCATATGATCAGATATATGAAATGTTAAATACTGACAGTTCCAATGCCACAGTAGGTACTAGGCAATACATCTCATGCGATTACTAACAGCACTTGGGTGAATAATTATCAAAGTTTGGGCTTGTTTATTATTGTCACCTGTACCAAGGTACAGTGAAAAGCTTTGTTTTGTATGCTATCCAATCAATTCAGATACTATTACACATAAATACAATCAAGCCAAACTCAACTACAATAGGTGGAGCAAAGGGAAAGATGAAGAGTGCAGAACATAGTTCTCAGCATTGTAGCGCACCAGTCCCAGAAACAAAGTCCAATGTCCGCAATGAGGTAGAGTTACAATGAACAGTACCGTAGCTTATGGAAGGACTGTTCAGAAGCTGAAAAAGCTGTTCCTGAGTCTGGTGGTAAATGCTTTCAGGCTCCTTTATTCCTGCCCAATGGGAGGAGGGGGAAGAAAGAATGACGAGTGGGAAAAGTCATTAATTATGTGGGTTGCTTCCCCAAGGCAGCATGCGTTATAGATGGAGTGAATGATGGAGAGTCTCGTCTGTGATGTACTGGGCTACATCCACAGAATCTAAGAAAGATTGTTGCCACTAGATGGCAACAAGTAAATACTATTATCAGAACTCAACCATACCTTTGCAGTTTATGTTAGACTAAATATCTTGTGATAGTTTAATCTATATAACTATTATCCATGGCAAATGTCATTGCAGAGTTACAAAATCAGGAGAAAAAGAGTGCAGGTTGAGAATTAAGGTCATAATATGCGTAAATGTTATCCGATTAACCCAGGGCAAATTATGTTTTCAGTTGTTAATTAATTAAGATAATTTCTGATTCTTTATTTCATTGATTCCATTAGCTCTTCCTGCTTTACTTGCACCTAACTCTTTCTCATATGTGATATGCACATAGTTGTGCCTCTTTATTTTACATCAGAGGGATTAATATTATTTTGGAGACGTACCCATACGATTACTGCAAACAAAAAAAAATATGCCAAAAATTAATGATCAAAGCAAGACATTATGTAGACAATGTGGTGCCAGTGCCCATCTTTAATAAACATAGGTGTGAGATGGCTGGAAAGAAAAATAATGACATTTAACTCTTTAGAGGTGCTGGTAAGCCGTATCAGTACGTGCCATCGCAAAAAAGCACAGTCCATGGCTATCCTTCAACATTGTTAGGGGACCTGGGGATATGGCAATAATAATGGTGCAGTTGAATGTTTTTTCAGCTCTTGAAAATCACCAACTAATGATGCAAGAAGCACAAGGAAATGCTGTTACTCCAAAATCTCAAATATTTAGATTCCAATAGACCCTGTAATCAGATAATTACACTCAGTATTCTCAGTGAAACTGGCAATCAACATTGAGTCAATAGAAAAGCGGAATAAAAACACTTGCATCTTTTTAATATATATAACATAGTAAAATCCCCAAAGGCATTGCAAAGAGGCATTGGCAAACAAAATTGGGCACAAACTACATAAGAAGATATTAGGGTAGATGAACAATGATTTGGTCAAAGAGTTTGGTTTTTGGGAGAGTGCTTAAAAAAGGAAGGAAACTTGGGGAAGGAATGCCAGAGCTTGGGCCCTTGGCAGCTGAAACCATGTGCTGATTGTAGAATGATTAATGCAGTGATAATCAAATGATTGTAAGTCATAAAGGACATCACAAAGGCACAGATTTCACAAAGGATTGTGGAATAAACTCGGGGATAGCGAGATACGAGGCTCTGATTGGGATTTTATAACAAGCAATTAAGAATTTGAAACTGGGGCACTGTTAAACTTGGGGTCAGTGAACACATGGATCATGTGAATGGGAACTAGTGAGGGACAAGGGTACAGAGGTTTTAATCGTCCTTTTGAAGGTGGAAGGCAGGGAGCACTAGAATAATCAAGGTTAGAAAGAAAAAGACATGGATGAGATTTGGAGCAACAGATACACAGTGACAAAGGAAGTGATGGATGTTGGTACTCTTGGAGTCACATATGATGCCAAAATTGCAAATTGAGTTAGCCTTAAATATTGTCAGGGAAAGAGATGGAATTGGTGGCCATCTGGTGGAAATCTATATTAAGGATCAACGTTTAATATCTTCCCAATGTTTTGTTGGCAGAAATGTCTGCCCTTTCAGTCACAGATGTCAACCAAGTAGCCTGACAAATTGGAAGGTTTGTGAGAGGTAGTGTAAGGTACATCAACATTTGGTCATCATACGTGAAGATGCCATCAGAATTTTATAGGTTACTGAAGGATTATCCACAGACACACAACAGCTAATAACTGCCATGCTATCCAGTCAAAAAACTCTGTGTATGTGCCATGAAGCATGTTAGCAAATCTTGACAATTGAACAACATGCTCTTCTGATACCATTCACCTTTTACATCGCTTATAACCATTTGAACCAGTGAGGAAATTTGTTATTCAGTTGACTTTGAATTAGGCATTTAGCATGAATTCGTACCCAGCTGGATGGGATAATGTGGTAACTTTATTCAATCATTCAGTTGAAGTTGGATACTGCTGTTCATTTCATCCAAGCAAAGGGTGTGACAAAATATTTGAACCCTTCTGTGGTAATGAATGTTGACAGTGAGTATTACTCAAAAGTGCCTGGAGTAATTCTTAGTCATAATCCCACAAATCATAAACATTTAACAACATCTGCAACCTCAATAAACTTCAGATATGAGGAGGATTGAAGTAATCCACAAATTAGCTGGAATCAGCTGAAATTGAGGTGCTTGCAATTTGGCCCCAGGATCTGATATTTGCAAACAAAATGGGCAAGAAAATACGCAATTAAATCAAATGGATGTGCAGTTCTGTTTTCAAAAATATCTTTATTCATAATATATACAGTAAATAAATCCTTGTTCTTTGTACCATTAGCTCAATACATTGTCTTGCAATATGTCAAAGTCTCGTGTTTTCTACTTGAACAATGCATCTGTACAGCATTCAAAAGGTGGTGACACAAGCCCAGCCCCTCAGCATCCAGAGGTAGCATGATTGAGATGGTAAACATCATGACAAGCTTTAACCAACACTGTCAGTTTGAGACTCAGCCCTTGCACAGAACTGTCACGAGTTCATGAGAAGGAATGTGACAGTAAGCCAAGTAGCCCATCAGTGAAGACCATCAAATACTCCTGCCGAGAAGCTCTTTATCTCTCCCTGCAACTGATTAACACCAAAGATCTCAAAACATTAAAAGTCTCACCTTTAGACACATGGCAGAAAATATATGAATGCTGTGGGGCCTTGATCATGTACTCAACAGTCCAATGAGATGCTTCATCATATTAAATCAAAAAAGAGTCACTGGGAGCACTTCATATGTACCTGATACCATGTCTGATAAAAAAAAAAAGGTGAAGGATAGCTAATCTGAATCATAACTATGCAACTAATGTCAAGCAAACCGTGTGCAGAAAGGAACTGCAGATGCTGGTTTATGCCAAAGATAGACACAAAGTGCTGGACAAAAGCATCTCTGGACAAAATGGATGAGTGACGTTTCAGGTTGGGACCCTTCAGACTATAGACCATGTAAACCATTTTTTATTTATAAATGGCTGGTGTAGACCCAAGTGATTATTGAATGGTGACCAGCTCGGATGACAATCTTTAATATCACCTTCCAAGCTCACTTACATAGCAAATGGAAGCATTCAGATTTTTGTGAGATAGTTACTCACATGAAAAGAATAATATTCTACTTGCTTTCTCTAGTTTAGACAGACAGCATGGAAACAGACCCTTCAGCCCACCAAGTCCAGGCCAACCATCAATTACCCATTCACACCTGTTTGCACAACAGGCAACCTGTGGTACAGAGGTAGACTTGGAGGAGTACACATCCACTGTGCTCTCCTACATCAACTGCTGTGTGGAGTTTGTCACAGTGAACAAGAAAATAAAGGTGTTCCCAAACCAGAAACCGTGGATGAACAAGGAGGTACAGAATCTGTTAAGGGCACGCAACAATGCCTCTAAATCCGGTGACACTTCAGCATACAGTGCTGCCAGGTCAAACCTGAACAAAGGTATAAAAAGGTCCAAAGACATCCACAGGCAAAGACCACTTCAATACCGTGGACACCAGAAGCATGTGGCAGGGTGTCAGGGACATCACTGACTACAAGAGCAGCCCTGCCTGCCCCCACAGTGATATCACACTGGCCAACGAGCTTAACATCTTTGCCTGCTTTGAAACCGGCAACACCACCAGAAGTAGAATAACCCCGGCCATGGCGGAGGGACAGGTCCTAACATTGAGCACACAAGATGTACAGTGCACTCTGCGAAGGGTCAATCCACGCAAGGCTGCAGGCCCGGACGGAGTCCAAGGAAGGGTACTTAAGGACTGTGCTGTACAGCTGGCTGAGGTATTCACCAGGATCTTTAACCTGTCTCTATCTCTGGCAACGGTCCCCAAGTGCCTGAAGTCAGCTATCATAGTGCCGGTGCCAAAAAAGACAAAAATCACCAACCTGAACGACTACCATCCGGTTGACGTAACACCAATAACAATGAAGTGCTTTGAAAGGCTGGTCCTCTCACACATCAAATCCAGCATCCCTGCCTCACTGGACTCACATCAATTTGCATACAGGGCAAATAGATCCACAGAGGATGCCATCTCTCTGGCTCTTCACACTGTCCTGACTCACCTAGAAAGATAGGGCACGTACTTGCGGATGCTTTTCATAGACTACAGCTCTGCCTTCAACACCACAGGGCTGTGTACTGAGCCCCATGCTCTACTCCCTCTTCACACACGACTGTGTTCCAGCATTCAACACCATCACCATTGTCAAGTTTGCAGACGACACAACGGTTATCGGGCTGATCACCATCGTTGATGAAACACACTACAGAGCGGAGGTACAGAACCTGGCGGACTGGTGCTCAGATAACAACCTGTCCCTAAACACCTCTAAGACTAAGGAGCTGATTATCAACTTCAGAAGGTCACATAATGGGGAATACGCTCCAATTTTTATCAACGGGGACAGTGTGGAGAGAGTGTCCAGCTTCAGGTTTCTGGGCACACACATATCATAGGACCTCACCTGGTCCACCAACACCGCTGCGCTGGTCGAGAAGGCACAGCAATGACTGTTTTTCCTGAGAACACTGAAAAAGACTGATCTGCCCCAACAACTGCTGACAACCTTCTACCGCTGCACAACACAGAGCATCCTAACATATGGCATCTCTGTGTGGTATCTCAGCTGCACGGAGGCGGAGAGGAGAGCTCTTCGGCGGGTTGTCCACAGAGCGCAGAAGATAATTGGGACACAGCTACCAGCCTTGGAAGGCATCTACAATACATGGTGCCTCAGGAAGGCCATCAGCATTTGTAAAGACTCCTCACAACCTTGCAAATAGTCTGTTCGAACTTCTACCATCCGGCAGACGTTACAAGGCCTTCTACGCCTGGGTGTCTACATTTTTAGCTAATTAAGTTATTGCATCGGATGGAAGCTGCATACCAAATCTTGTTGTGCCTCTATGCAATGACAATTAAAGATATTATTATTATTATTACACTAATTCTACGTTATCCCATTTTCTCATCCACTCAAGCTCATATGTCTTTAGGATGTGGGAGGAAACTGGAGCACCCGGATGAAACCCACGCGGTCACAGGGAGAATGTGCAAACTCCACACAGACAGCACCCAAGGTCAGGATCGAATCCATGTTTCTGGCGCTGCGAGACAACAGCTCTACCAACTGTGCAACTCTGCCACCCACTATCCTCAGAAATTGTTTCCCATGTTTAGGATCAGATGAACAAAATTGTGACTGTCACTGAGAATGGTCAATTAAAGTTAACCATATAACCATATAACAATTACAGCACAGAAACAGGCCCTCTCGGCCCTTCCAGCCCATGCCGACCATTTGTTTTCCCCTAGTCGCATCTACCTGCACTCAGACCATACCCCTCCATTCCCTCCATTCCCTCCATTAACCTGAGCACAATTTAATTTGTCCGAATTTGCCCAATTAGTTTTATTATTTTAGAGATACAGCCCGGAACAGGCCCCTTTGGCCCATCAAGTCTGTGCCGACCATCGATCTGTTATGCATCATTTTTGGGGAGCCATACTTTGCCATAAGCCCTCATGACAATGTCAAACGCTTTAGTAAGATTGACAAAGAACAAAACACTCACAAAGCATGTAAATTCAATACCAATCAGGTCAGAAAATATACTATGAACCCAACTCGTGTTAGAATAAAACAAGTTAATAGAAAATAATGCATCAGGTTTCACAAGTCAGAGGTTTGGATCAATATGATACCACCAGAGGTACCGGAGGAGATGGCAGCCCTGCCGGCAGTCTGTTCATTTTTTCTTTATTTTTGTTATTTTTAGTTTGTTAAAAGCTTTGTTTTAATGTTCTTTGGTATGTTTTATGTGGGGGTGGGGGAGACCGGGGGAAACTTTTTTTCAAGTTTCTTACCTTCCCGGAGATGTGATCAATTTTCGGATCACATTCTCCAGGCTCTGCGGCCTAATATCGCTGGAGCTGGAAGCCTCCACGGACTGTCGCGAGTCCCACTGCTGGGTGTGGACTTTAACATCGGAGCAAATCCCTTGCCTGGGATCGCTCCCACCGTGGACATACCAACAAGGGCTCGCAGTCTCGAGTGAGGCTAGTCGGGAGCATCAACGCCACAGAAGGTTCAACCAGCCCCGATGCGAGATTTGATCGCCCGGCGCGGGGGAGCTGACATCCCCCCAATGTGGGAGCTTGATCGCCTTGACGCGGAAGGCTCGAACACCGCCGACTAAGGGAATCAAGATCATCCCGCCAACGGAGTGCTCGAGGCCCCCGACCGAGGAAGAACAAAGGAAGAGACTTGCACTTTATTTTGCCTTGCATCACAGTGAGGAATGTGTAGGAGTCACTGTGGTGGATGTTCATGTTAAAATGTGTTTTTGAGTGATCTGTTATTTTTAATTGTATGACTGACCTGTCCAATGAAATTCCTCGTATGTTGCAAAACATACTTGGCGAAGAAAGTGAGATTCCGATTCTGATATGTTGCAAATCTTGAAATGTTGGCTTTAAATGCGTACATAGAGGAAACTTGAGTTATATAGTCAGATAGGGCACCATTGCTTCTACAACAATGAGTGCCCCATCAATCAGCTTGACTGTAATTATAATGAAGAAGGATGGGACACTGTACATTATGTTTCCTGTTTTCTCTAACAAGGCTACAGGGCAATAACATTATCCTTTACCACTACTGAAACTATGGTCCCACATGATGCTACAATCTACACCATTCTAAACATCTGGACAAAGTTTTTGCCTGTGAGACTCAATGACCAGTTGTCATATCTCATAACATTGTCATGGTTTGAAATAGCATTTTCAGAAGCAGATGCAATGTGCAGTCAGTGCAAGACGTTTCCCAGTAAAAGATGCATAATGGGATTGTGGATCTGTTTCTGGTAGCTGGTTTTGAAGACCGAATGATTAAAGACCAGGATAACCATCAAAGTGTGTCCGTTTGTATAAATTGTTCTTTAGTTTTTCATCGCAAAATCTCTTGTGACCTCTTCTTCACGATTATAATATCAGAGGACAGGAATGCTGATAGCTGCTGTTTTGAATCATTGCAGTGCCAGTTTTCAAAGTCCCTTCAGAGTAATTCTAAGTCCTTCTGTATTAAATCTCTGAGCAGTTTCATATATGCTTGACACTCATGATGCTTAATCAGATATTGATCAAATCCATGCAATTGCTGGTTTATTGCCAGATTGTGCATCTTTTAGCACTTCTTAACATAAAGAATGTTAAGAAGTGCTAAAACAAACTTAGCTCAATCTACACCAGATCATTGTTCTATGGCAAAATGTTCAGTAAAAGATTTTCTTGCGCACATATTTATTTTCTTTGTATCCTTTGTTTTCTCTCTCTTTTGTGTGTTATATTAAGAAAACAGTGAGTGTGGTGACTTTTTGATGCTTAAATAAAATGTTGGCCTCTTTTGGAATAGTCTAGGCTGCGTGCACTTTATAACATTTTCATTACATTTTGAACTCTTTTGAGTGGGGTCTTCCAGCTACATATCTTCTTGTTCACAAGGGTTGTTATATTGTCCATTCTGGGAAGAAGAGCAGCAGCCAGAGAAAACTGAGCTAACAGAGCAGATTGTGTTCTGTATATACAGTGGCTTGCAAAAGTTTTCATACCACTTGAACTTTTCCACATTTTGTCACGTTACAACCACAAACGTAAATGTATTTTATTGGGATTTTACTTCGGAGTCACGTGAGTGACTACGTGAAGACCCCGTCCAGCACGCATGCGCGACATTAGCGTTCATGCAGTGCACCCGCGACGAACGGGAGTTCAAGGCGCTCCCGCTACAAATTGAAAAGTTGAGCCGACAGGTAAGTTTTACCGTGGCCGTGTGTCTTTTTCTCTGTGGTCTGCATGTTTTCAGAAAGAATGAGCAAGACCAGAGGAACGAAGTCTGCACCTCGCCCCCGTTCGTCCTCCGTTGAGGAATGTTCTTTGGAGGGGAGGCAAGAGGCAGTGGGAATAACTACCGCGCCGAGCCCAGCACTGCTCGTGCTGCCTGAGCAGCGGGCTGGAGGTACCTGCAGCCAGAACCGGGCGGTAGTGTCCGACGATTTGGATGAAGATGCCACACAGGCAGCCGCCTAAGCCGCATGGAACGGCTTATGGAGCAATTGCTCCAGCGAGATCTGCTGAGAGAGCAGCAGCAGACTCGCCAAGGGAGCTCAGGCACTCCCGCAGTGCCCTTTACGGCACTGGCCATTGCTTCACCTTCTTCTGAAGGCAGCATTGGCGACCAGGTCTGGGCTGGTCAAGAAGAGGGGTCACTGGCTGAAGATGTCGGGAGTACGCAGGGTGTACAGGATCAGGAAGAGCTGCTGGGTGTGGTCAACCGCTACGTGGCCATTCCACAAGCGGGTCGGCCGTTGGAGCCGAAACTTGCAGCCAGCATTAACCACCTGTCCTCAAAACCCCTACAAGAACAGGTGGTCAATGAGGCTCTTGAACAATATACAGCCCCAGTAAATTGTACATCATTGAATGTACCAGCTGTAAACAGCTAAATTTGGGGACATTTGGGGCACAACATCAGGAACCTGGAGTTGAAGCTCCAGAAAATCCTTAAATTACTAACTGCAGGAATAACATCAAATGCTCGGTCCATTGATGGTGTGGACATCTCCACAAATCAGCAAGACACTTTAGCTCTGCTGTGCACCACTCAATATGAAATAAACAATTTACGGAAGGAAATCATCAAGCCTGCCCTCAACCCTAAATTTGCGGGACTTTGCAAAACACCGTGTTCAGAACCTCCTATTCTGCTCTTTGGGAAAGACCTTCCAAAAAAGGTGAAAGACCTAGAGGAAGAATCCAAGACCTTTGGTCTCGTGAGGGCAGGTTTGGGATCGAGCAGACCTAACAAACCCAGGCGGCAGTACCCCATGGCGTCCACCAGTCGTCGACCACACTATGGGACTGGTGAAAGCTTGGGGTCCGCGACCATTCCCTGTAAGCCTTTTTTAGGCCAGGGCCCAGAGCGGACCCCATGGAAAATGCGCCACCCCCAACAACATCAACATCAACATCAACCCTCTACAGCCCAGCAGACGCCTCATCGCCCAGCGAAGAGGCAGAAGAAGCACCAATAACCATGGAGGTAGGTGGGTCTGGTTCCTCTCAGCATATGAGCAGTAGGGGCTCTATACTAAAAGGGGGGAGATTGCACTTGTTTTTGGGTGCATGGGAATCCATCACTAATGACAAGTATATACTCAGCAGCGTTCATGGCTACAAAATTGACTTTGTTCATGAAAACATTCCGCCAGTTCAGCATATACCCCAAAGGGTATTCACCCTCTCAGTCAAAGAGAAACAAGAGGGTCAAGCTGAACTGATGAGGTTACAGGCAAAAGGTGTCATTGAAAGAACAAAACATGAACCTTTGGAATTTGTGTCCAATATTTTCACTAAAATCAAAAAAGATGGTGGACGTCGCATCATCATTGACTTAACTACTTTAAACAAGTCTGTCAGGCATATACATTTCAAGATGGATACTTTTGAAACAGCCAGACTGTTGGTTTCTAGAGGGTACTTTCTAGCAAGCATTGATTTAAAAGATGCCTACTACTCAGTACCCATACACAAGGAGCACCGTAAATACTTAAAATTTATCTGGATGAAACAGCTATGGCAATTTAAAGCCTTACCAAATGGGCTAACCTCCGCTCCAAGGCTGTTCACTAAAATCTTAAAACCCGCCTTGGCATTATTGAGGAAACAAAAGCATATAGTCATGGCGTATTTAGACGACATTTTAATAGTAGGGAAAACCTTGGAGACAGCCATTTTGGCAGTAGCAGCCACCAAACGTTTGTTTGCAACTTTGGGGTTTGTCATACATCCAGATAAATCCAATTTTACACCGTCCACTGCCATGGACTATCTTGGATTTACGATTGATACTGTTCGCATGATTGTAACTCTGCCGAAGGGGAAAGCATCAGAATTGGCACTATCATGCAACGAACTCATGAATAAACATACGGGAGGTAGCCAGAGTTTTTTTTTTTATTTATTTATTTTTTTTTTTTAATTATAGAAACAATATATACAGAGTACACTCTTATGCGGCATTAAAAATTATATAATATACAAAATTATATAATATTGATTATTAATTGATACTGTTTGTGTTATTTGTAATGTTATCCATTATACATTTCCTGGTTATTTATTTTGTATGATTGGGAGTGTATGTAGTATATTCCTAAAATAAGCAATATACTCATACTTCTCATACCACACATATTTCTTCTAATTACCAAATACAAATCCCCCCTAATATAACTACATAATACCCAATCTTAACCAAACTTCTATGATATTCATGATATTTTCATAATATTAAGAGTGTTTGTATTATTATTAACTTTATATTTCAAAATTATTATATAGTTGAAAATGCGCAATTTTATATAATTACAAATTTAAGACATCTATAATATTTTCATACAACTAATAATATGTATATTCATACTAATATTAAGAATATATATAATATGTTTCTATAC
Organism: Okamejei kenojei; assembly: GCA_035221665.1. Classification (NCBI taxonomy): domain Eukaryota; kingdom Metazoa; phylum Chordata; class Chondrichthyes; order Rajiformes; family Rajidae; genus Okamejei; species Okamejei kenojei. The sequence goes on along the minus strand of CM069140.1, from coordinate 49,346,360 downwards.
TTTTTTTCCTACTTAAAGATAGAAAGATAGAGATAGAAAGTAGAAAATAGAAAAGAAAATGTGAAAAGTTTGGTGGAGATTAGAATATTACTCAATAATCCGTTCTTGGAGATACATTCATGATTTATTATATGTATTTCTTCATCCATTCAGATATTCAGGCCTCAGTCAAGTCCCCGCGCCGAACCATTATGACCCTGTAAATATTTAATGTATGGAGACCAAATCCCTTTGAAGAGATCTAACCTATCCATAAGGACAAGTCTTAATCTCTCCAAGTGAAGTGTCTCCGACATTTCTGTATTCCACATTTTAATTGTTGGGGATGCAGGGCCTTTCCAAAATTTTAGTATTAATTTTTTTCCCAATTATTAGAGAATAGTCGATAAAAATTCTTTGATTCCTTGTAATTATTTGTTCCGTTTCAGGTATTCCAAGTATTATTAACTTTGGATCAGGAATCATAGTAATATTAACAACATTCGAGATTATCTTAAATATTTCGTTCCAATATTCTACAATCTTCGTACAATTAGTGAATGAATGTGACAAATTTGCTTCTAAGATTTGACATTTATCACATATAGGCGATAATTTTGGAAATATATTATGTAATTTAGATTTGGAGTAATGTAATCTATGTAAAATTTTAAACTGTATAAGAGCATGTTTAGCATTTAACGAGCAGTAATGTATGTGTTGTAAGCTTTCTTCCCATATTTCTGGGCTTATTATTTGACCTAATTCATTTTCCCAAAGCTGTCTGTGTGTTTCCGATGATGGAATATCACTTTCCAACAAAATATTGTAAATATATGATATCATTTTTTCAGTATTTGGATGTTTATTCAAGCATTCATCTAAAATTTCACTCTTTCTATTTCTGAATTCTTGTGTATTTGCAGAGATATAGTTTCTGATTTGTAAATATCTAAAATATTCATTATTATGAAGCCCGTAAGCTTGTTGTAACTCTTGAAATGAAAGAAAAAAATTTTCTTTATAAAGATCCCCTATATTTAAAATTCCTTTATTTTTCCATTGTATAAAAGCCTTATCCATCGTTGAGGGTTTAAACGTAAAATTGTTGGCAATAGAAAGTCCTAGCGGTATAAATTTTAGTTTTAATGTTTTCTTTATTTGTTTCCAAATACGGATTCCGCTTTCTATTATCGAGTTTTCACTGTAAATTTTCTTAGGTACATTAATATTAGCAAATATCATAGAACTAATTTCAAATGGAAAACAGTCTTCTCTTTCCATTTTTAACCAGTTTGGTTTATTATCTGTCTCTTCTAACCAGAAGTTCATATTTTCAATATTAACTGCCCAATAATAAAACATAAAATTTGGTAATGCTAATCCCCCGTTTATTTTAGCTTTACATAAGTGTTTTTTTATTTATTCTATGGTTCTTATAATCCCAGATAAAGTTAGTGAGTATAGAGTCTACTTTTTTAAAAAATTTTTTAGGGAGATATATCGGGATTGATTGAAATAAATATAATAATTGTGGGAGAAAAATCATTTTTATTGCGTTTATTTTACCTAACATTGAAATAGGTAAACTTTTCCAGTATAAAATATTTTTATTTAATTTATTCAGTAATAACGGGAAATTAGACTTAAATAGAGAGTCAAATCTTTTTGTAACAAAAATACCAAGATATTTAATATTTTCATTTGTTATCTTAAAAGGAAATTGTTGTAATATCTGTAAGTTATTCATGGCTATTGGCATAAGTTCACTGTTATTGGCAAAATGGTAGCAGCTTTTCCAGCTGTACAATTTGGGCCTTTGCACTATCAAAATTTGCAAAGAGCAAAAGTGCATGCACTAAAGCAAAACTCAGGTCACTTTGACCGAGCCATGAGTTTAACTGCTGAATCCATTCCAGAGTTACAATGGTGGGCAAGGAACGTAAGGCTCAGCTCCAGTCCCATAACAATCACCAACCCAGTATTAACCATTCAAACGGATGCCAGTGCTTTGGGCTGGGGAGCAACTAACATGCAATCCAGCACAGGAGGCAGATGGACTAAATTTGAATCATCTTGCCTACAGACACGGGGTATCAACTACTTAGAAATGTTGGGTGCGTTTTATGGGTTAAAAGCATATTCATCTAATACGCATCATGCACATGTCCGGTTGCAATTAGATAATACCACGGTGGTGGCTTATATCAACCACATGGGTGGTGTAAAGTCGATATCGTGTGACAATTTGGTCAACCTAATCTGGCAATTGTGTGTTGAAAGACATATTTGGTTATCAGCAACTTACCTACCAGGTAAGCAAAATACAGTGGCAGACACCAGGTCACGCAGATTCAATGATAACATCGAATGGATGTTAAATCCCAAAATATTTGCTGAAATTACAAAGCAATATGGCACACCAGATATCGATCTATTTGCATCCAGGCTGAATCACCAGGTACCAACGTATGTCGCTTGGGAACCAGACCCTGAGACAGCAGCAGTTGATGCATTCTCGCTGCATTGGGGGAAAATGTTCTTTTATGCTTTTCCTCCCTTCTGCTTCATCAGTCGGGTATTACGCAAGATTCAATTGGATTCCGCTTCAGGAATCTTGATAATACCCGACTGGCCTACACAGCCATGGTTCCCAGTGGCCCTCGACATGGCTGTTGAAACACCGTTGGAATTCCCCAGCAGTCGAGAGTTATTAATCCACCCAGTGTCAGGCATTAGTCACCCGTGCCATGACAGAGTCAATCTCCTGGCTTGCAGATTCTAAAAAGACCTCTACTGGGCCTGGGACTGTCTGAGGACGCCATCAACATGATGACCGCATCCCACCGGGAGTCCACCAGGAGACAATACCTGACCAACATAAGAAAATGGGAACGGTATTGCTCCAAAACAGGAACTACCTACACTACAGCTACAGCCACCAGTGTTGTGGAGTTCTGGTTGGATTACATCGGGAAGGACTCAGCTACAGCGCCATTAATACAGCCAGGAGTGCGTTGTCAGCTTATTTGGTTCCAGCAGCAGGACAACTGACTTTGGGGTCCCATCCACTAGTGGTCAAAATCATGAGGGGCATTTTTAACACCAATTCCCCTAGGCCTAGGTACACTCAGATCTGGGATGTCAGCATTGTACTGACGTACCTTAGGGGATGGCCACCACCCAGGTCACTCACGCTGGAACAACATACACTGAAATCAGTCATGCTCATGGCACTAGTGTCAGCTCAAAGGGTACAGTCCCTCCACCTTCTGAGGCTGGACAGCATGACAGAGTCATTGGACTGTATCACATTTCACATTCAGGGACTGGTCAAACAAACTAGACCAGGTACCACGCATCCAGTAATGGAGTTCCGGGCATATTCACCTGACCCACGGTTGTGTGCCAAGACCCATCTCGCCAATTACATAGACACAACATACAACTTAAGAGGGAGAGAAAAAGCCTTATGGATAAGCCACAAGAAGCCTCATGGTCAGGTGACGAGCCAAACCATTTCAAGATGTCTCAAGCAGGTGCTTAAGTCCGCGGGAGTTGATACTAATGTTTACAAATCTCATTCCACCAGGGCTGCATCTACGTCGGTGGCTAGGCGAATGGATGTGCCTATGGACCATATTCTGGCCAGAGCAGGATGGTCCTCGGAAAGAACTTTCCAAAGGTTTTATAATAAGCCGCTGGCGGAACCTGCTACATTTGCAGACAGAATTTTAGAGTCTGCAGCTAATATTTAATTTAAGCCGGGGGAGCTCTCTGTTTTTTGCTATCATTAATAAACCTTTATTGTTCACAAACAGGTTATTGTTGATTGTATAACATGCTTCCTCCCTCTAAGGTCTTCAGGCAGTGAGTGAAGCATGAGCTGGTACACGGTTCGGATTCACAGAGCTTTGAAGTCTTCACGTAGTCACTCACGTGACTCCGAAGTAAAATAGTAAAATTAAATGAGAACTTACCAGTTCGAAGTTTGATCTGTATTTTATGAGGAGTTACGATGAGGGATTACGTGCCCTCCGCTCCCACCCTCTATTATACAGATCAACTGGTAATTAAGTTCTTATTTTTTCTTTACTATATTTATTTCAATTGTTGTGTTTTTCTGTGAATCCACACCGCTGCTTTGAAGAAATGTCGCGCATGCGTGCTGGACGGGGTCTTCACGTAATCCCTCATCGTAACTCCTCATAAAATACAGATCAAACTTCGAACTGGTAAGTTCTCATTTAATCTTACTATTTTATGTGATAGACCAACACAAAGTGGCGCATAATTGTGAAGTGGAAGGAAAATGATACATGGTTTCAAATTTTTTTACAAATAAAAAACTGAAAAGTGTGCCGTGCAAACGTATTCAGCCCCCTTTACTCTGATACCCCTAAATAAAATCCAGTGCAACCAATTGCCTTCAGAAGTCACCTAATTAGTACATAGAGTCCACTTGTGTATAATCTAATCTCAGTATAAATACAGCTGTTCTGTGAAGGCCTCCGAGGTTTGTTAGAGAACATTAGTGAACAAACAGCATCATGAAGCCCAAGGAACACACCAGACAGGTCAGTGATAAAGTTGTGGAGAAGTTTAAAGCAGGGTTAGGTTATAAAAAAAATCCCAAGCTTTGAACATCTCACAAAGCACTGTTCAATCCATCATCCGAAAATGGAAAGAGTATGGCACAACTGCAAACCTACCAAGACATGACCATCCACCTAAACTGACAGGCCGGGCAAGGAGAGCATTGATCAGACAAGCAGCCAAGAGGCCCATGGTAACTCTGGAGGAGCTGCAGAGATCCACAGCTCAGGTGGGAGAATCTGTCCACAGGACAACTATTAGTCGTGCACTCCACAAATCGGGCCTTTATGGAAGAGTGGCAAGAAGAAAGCCATTGTTGAAACAAAGCCATAAGAAGTACCATTTGCAGTTTGCCACAAGCCATGTGGGGGACACAGCAAACATGTGGAGGAAGGTGCTCTGGTCTGATGAGACCAAAATTGAAGTTGTTGGCCTAAATGCAAAACGCTATGTGTGGCGGAAAACTAACACTGCACATCACCCTGAACACACCATCCCCACTGTGAAACATGGTGGTGGCAGCATCATGCTGTGGGGATGCTTTTATTCAGCAGGGACAGGGAAGCTGGTCAGAGATGATGGGAAGATGGATGGAGCCAAATACAGGGCAATCTTGGAAGAAAACCTGTTAGAGTCTGCAAAAGACATGAGACTGGGGCGGAGGTTCACCTTCCAGCAGGACAACGACCCTAAACATACAGCCAGAGCTACAATGGAATGGTTTAGATCAAAGCATATTCATGTGTTAGAATGGCCCAGTCAAAGTCCAGACCTAAACCCAATTGAGAATCTTTGGCAAGACTTGAACATTGCTGTTCACAGACGCTCTCCATCCAATCTGACTGAGCTTGAGCCATTTGCAAAGAAGAATGGGCAACAATTTCAGTCTCTAGATATGCAAAGCTGGTAGAGACATACCCCAAAACACTTGCAGCTGTAATTGCAGCGAAAGGTGGTTCTACAAAGTATTGACTCGGGGGGGGCTGAAAACGTTTGCACGCCACACTTTTCAGTTTTTTATTTGTAATAAAATTTGGAAACCATGTGTCATTTTCCTTCCACTTCACTATTATGCACCACTTTGTGTTGGTCTATCACATAAATTCCCAATAAAATACATTTATGTTTGTGGTTGTAACGTGACAAAATGTGGAAAAGTTCAATGGGTATGAAAACTTTTGCAAGCCACTGTAGTACTTGCAACAGAGATATGAGCTTAAGCCAACATGCTGCATTTTTGAAATGCATGAGGAGTTGATGCTTCTGCAGAGAGACAATAATGAAGGTTTGTCACCTCCTGAAACTGAATCTGATATTCAGCCTGTTGCAATCAAAGTAATCGCAGCCCATATCCGTACTGGGTTCTCTTCATGGAAAGCAAACATCCATGTTTGCTAACTGCTCTGAAGGGAATGGAAGATAATTTTATCAACATTTACCAATAACCAATTCCTCCTTCATTTTCACTGTTTTTTTTTTGCTGCGGACATATACTTTGTCATACCAGCAACTAGAGGCAGTCCTGAACTACCTGCCTTACAATATACATCAATAATTTAGATGAAGGGAATCAAAATAACATTAGCAAATTTGCAGATGACACAAAGCTGGGTGGCAGTGTGAACTGTGAGGAGGATGCTATGAGAATGCAAGGTGACTTGGACAGGTGAGTAGGCAGATGCATGGCAGATGCAGTTTAATGTGAATAAATATGAGGTTATCCACTTTGGTAGCAAAAAAAGGAAGGCAGATTTTCATCTAAATGGTGTCAAGTTGGGAAAAGGGGAAGTACAACAGGATCTGGTGGGTCCTTGTTCATCAGTCAATGAAAGTAAGCATGCAGGTACAGCAGGCTGTGAAGAAAGCGAATGGCATGTTGTTCTTTATAACAAGAGGAGTTGAATATAGGAGCAAAGAGATCCTTCTGCAATTGTACAGGGCCCTGGTGAGACCACACGCGGAGTATTGTGTGCAGTTTTAGTCTCCAAATTTGAGGAAGGACATTCTTGCTATTGAGGGAGTGCAGCGTAGGTTCACAAGGTTAATTCCCAGGATGGCGGGACTGTCATATGCTGAGTGAATGGAGATGTTAGGGGAGTCCAGAACCAGGGGCCACACTTTAAGAATAAGGGATAAGCCATTTAGAACGGAGATTAGGAAACACATTTTCACACAGAGAATCGTGAATCTGTGGAATTCTCTGTCTCAGAGGGCGATGGAGGTCGGTTCTCTGGATACTTTCAAGAGAGAGCTAGATAGGGCTCTTAAAGATAGCGGAGTCGGAATATGGGGAGAAGGCAGGAACAGGGTACTGATTGTGTATGATCAGCCATGATCACATTGAATGGCGGTGCTGGCTCGAGGGGCCGAATGGCCTACTCCTGCACGTATAGTCTATTATCTGCCACATTGGAGACCCTCGGATTATGTCTGATCGGACTTTACTGGGGTTGGCTTGCACTAAACGTTATTCACATTATTCCCTTTATCATTCCCTTTATCTGTACACTGTGGATTGCTCGATTGTAATCACGTATTGTCTTTCTGCTGACTGGTTAGCACATGACAAAAGCTTTTCACTGTACCTCGGTACATATGACAATAAATTCAACTCATTGATGAGGGTGTAACTAATCTTTAAGTTGAGGCAGAATTCCTTTCTATTTGTGAATTCCATTCCTCCCAAGTCTCTTGGAAGATGCAGAAGTGTTTATGGTATATAGAGAGGCCATGCTGATGAGAATGTACTCAGGTACCAGTAGTACCCTCCGACGAGAATATTTGGGCAAAGGCACCTCTCCCTGCATTAAACTGAGGCGCGGTGCCTAGAGGGACTGTGATTTCCGATGGAAGCTGTCACTAAGTAATAACACATGCTGCAAATTGATTTACAGTCCACCATCACTTGGGCCTGTGAAGTAAATGACTGACCTTAACACGCATGCTATGGGGTCATTCTAGGTTCTCACTGGGGACATCTGTAACATTAGATAAACAGCTGTGCACAGATGCATTAAGAAAGTCAGGCAAGCATTTTTCTCCAGAGCTGGCAATTCATCTTCCCCACTCCAAAGGGACATCTGGTAATATAACAAGGCTCTGCCATTTCATAAAGTGACAGAATTCCCTATCCTCCAAGGATTCAAGGTTACAATTGTGTGGCCATAAGTACTCTTTCAATCATAGCAGACCAGTTCAAGCATTAGAAACATTTAAAAGAGAGACCATCACTCCCTAAATGTTCAGTTCCTATCATTAAGCAACCAAATGGTTATTTCTCTGGGAGTGGCCATAATGGCAAATTTAAACATGTCTGAGTGAGATCACAGGTTACTACTGATTTTGCGCTATATCATTTGGACTGGCCAAGTTTCACAGTCACGTTGACAACGTGCTAAAAAAGAACTCAGAACTTCAAAGCATTTTCTGTAATTTTGGCTAATCATATAGTTGTCAATCATAGCAAAATCCATAAGTTAGAGGAAAAAGTAAAAGAGTTTTAAATTGAAGCTTATCCTTCCTTCAGGGCATCCCATTGTTATGTTGGTGAATCCAAGAGCCAATTTGTGTTCTCAAGTAGTGAATAAATGACAGCATCACCTGGGTTTTTTTTTTGCAGGTGTTGATTGAGGAATGATGGTCATAAGTAGATCACTCACACAGTTTGTACTTTCACCAACTGCAACAATGTCACTGAAATATCAGACTGATGGAAGAAAATCCACATTCAAGCACCAAGGGTATAGCAGGTGAGGCATCATGTTCTGGGAAGTTATTAACACAGAAGTGAATAGGCAGCATACTAACCTTCTCCCTCCCTTGCTCCTGCCCAATGCTCGCCATTCTTTCTCTTCCCCTTTCGTTCCTGTTTCATTTCCCTCCCCTCTCTCGGCCCATCTGGGCCCATTTATCTCCTCCCTAAACTCCTGTATGACTTTGAGCTCCGAACTATCATGACTCCCCAGTCATTGTAGAATGATACTGTTGTCCCATAGCTTCCACAGTATAAAAAGTGATGCAATGTACACAATACCATGTAGTGTCCCAAAGCATTTCAAAGAACCCAAATCACTTGAAAATTGATACAGAGTGAACAAAGGAAAAATCAGGACCATTGACCAAAAGATTGGATAAAGAGATGAGTTGTAAGGAATGTCTTAAATGAAAGGGAAAGAGAAGAAATGAAGAGTATTGAGCAGGAAAATATAAACACCCAGAGCTGTTAAGGCATTAAACCCAAAGTGTGGATGGAGAAGAAGACAGCCAAATATAAAATCAAATCTTTTACACCATGCAGCGACGATGCTGTGAGCAAATCTACAAAAGTAAAGTTCAATGCCTATTTGAAAGATGATTGTTGTTTGCTTCTGATGGAGGGAGTAATTTACTGTAGTAAGAGAACAGGGAATTTGAGATGGAAAAGAGGTAGAGAAGGCTAAATATTAGCATGAAGCAAGACCTTTGAGATTTCAAAAGAAATAAAATAGTAAGATTAAACGAGAACTTACCAGTTCGAAGTTTGATCGTTATTTTATGAGGTGGAACGATGAGGGATTACGTGAAGAAGCCCCGCCTGGCGCTGGAACGGCATACTTCAAAGCAGCGGCATGAAAAACACAGAACATAATAGCCGGAGTAAGATAGTAAGGCTCAACATAGATTTAGAACTACCAGATGATCATTTATTTTATGAGGGTCGGGAGTGGCGGCATGTAATCCCTCATCGTTACTCCTCATAAAATAATGATCAAACTTCGAACTGGTAAGTTCTCGTTTAATCTTACTATTTTACTTCGGAGTCACGCGAGTGACTACTTGAAGATTTTGTAGCTTCTGTGTTTTTTATGTCGTAGACTCATTCCATACGACAATCTGGTTCAATCAACACAGTAATGAGCAAATAACACATTTTTTCCCAAACATTGCCTCAGTTTATGTGATAATGTTTTTCCATTATAAAAGAATGAAAATAATGCCCTTTTCATTGAAAGGCAAATTTATCACCAAATATCCATTGATAATATAATTTGATAGTATAAACAAAGCAACAATTACAGAGAACCCAACACTCCGTGTCCAATCCTGACACCATGACTGGTTCCTTGTAACTTTAATATTTATTTTACACCCTCCTGCGGCCTTGAATCTTTGCTCGAGCGGCCCATCCTGTGCCATTCCTGTGAATGTATCTACCTCCTTAATGGAGTGATTTTCCACATCTCAATGTCTAGTTCCACTGAGTTTTAAACATGTTTTAACCATCAAGAATATAATTATCTAGAACCATCAGTTTTTACTGATACTTAATGTGGTTTTTGTGTGTAATAAGTAGTGCTGTCTCACCACCACAGAGACTCTTACCTACTTTAACATATTGAGTCAATGTTGACCCACACACAATTTTTGGCCGACAGGATATGCTTAAATTTTACCTTGGTTCCAGCTCTTCCTGGTCTGCTTTGTTTGGTAAATTCATAAACATATAAGATAATGTAATCTGTAGCCACATGCAATTGTATAATGTAACATTTGCAATGTTTGCACTCCTATGCTGACACTAAAGTCATGAGCATTATCACTTTCAATGTTAATCTTTTGAATCATTGATAGAATTGGAGCCCATTGCACAAGGCAAATCAGGACTATGCTGATCTCCCAACTTCTGTACCCGCTAAATTCTTGATCAGCAATTTGTCCTAAATAGGATGATAAACACTATGAGCTCTATTATTGGCTCTATCACTTAGATGTTGAGAAAAAATGCAATCCACAAGGAACTCCCATATATCTAATATGATAAAATAACTTTTACTGCTTGCAAAAGACTTCCAATTTCTTACAAACAAAATATTGTTTTTTAAAACTATTTCTCCAAATTGCAGGTATAACAATCATTTTGTACATAATTGTTATATTGTTATATTAGTTAACACATTCATAGACCTCTTTAACCGTCAAACTGCTATAATGGTCTGGTCAAACCTGCAGATAACCAAATTCATATCTTCATGCCCTGGATGAATTTGTACAACAATAAATTACTGCAACTATGAGTCATCATAACTGGTTCAAACATCACTCTCAACATTAATGAGAACCATGAAGGTCCGGTTTGGGCCACCAAAGCGCCCCTGGCAGCGTCCTGCTACATTTTCATCAGACACTGCCCTATCAGACAAAAATGAGAAACATAAAAGAACATCTTTCCTCATGTAATTTAGCTAAATGCATCCACCGCTCCTGCTCTCGGTTTTCCCACAAGAACATTTGAGAGATCGGTGATTTAATCTGGATACAACCAGATTAATGGTAAGTAATCCATATTACTGACAATGTTTTTCCCCTGATTTGTTGTCTGCGACAACTTTGTCGCTTCCTTAGAGATAAACAGCTGAACTAAAACATTTTTAGAATACGCCACATCTGGTTACCCAGATAATCACTTGATAATGATCTTACTTGACTCATGTGATTGATATATGCCACAGCCGTGGTATTGTTCACCTGATATGACATGCACACTTTCATAATAGAACAATAGGCATTTAATCCATTAAAAAACTCCTGATACTCCAATAATTAATACAAATGTTTGGAGAAAATTTCTTAGGACAATCCATTTGCAATTCCCTGGTGTTATTGTCCGTAGTCCCCTAAACAAGGGACGTATCAAATATTAACTTGATAATAATAGATATTATACTTATCTTAACCCAAATAATCACAGAAGCTATCTGTCATCCGATAATACTTGCTTCAGCTTGCAACGGCTGCTAAGCTTATATATTTAAAGCAGCTTGTGGAACCTTTTCTATCCACCACTTTAATCCTTTGGTATTTGCATTGGCCTGTCAAAAAAGGCCTGCATAATCTTATAATGCTTGTGTTTTCCCTTTTTTGGAGCTTTTTTACTTTTTTACCTAAGCTCCTTCTCTGATGGGGGGACAAAGTTTGTCAACAAAGCAATGAGACATATTTGTATCTCGGAAAACATTTTTCCCCCTCATATGGTGTTGAATTACTCCTAAACCCAGAATAGTAATTTAGGAATGTTTATGAATGCCTAAAACATAGTTTTTATTGGAATAGTCAGGACTCTTGCCTCTCAACAGGCTTGTAATTGCTGCACTAATTTGCAGCTGACTCCTGATCAACCTTCCAATTTAAAATGTGATCAAGATAAACCATGACCATGTCCTCATTAGTGCAAATGCTGATCTTCTTATCAGTGTAATTGTTGTTCCAGTAATTATGTGAACAGCCTAGAACTGAGTTTAATCCATTAGACAATGTATTAACTTGCACAGCTGACCCATTCTAATTAATTTCAAGCACCTGTAAATATGATAATAAATTGGTACTAAATACCAATCCTTCGAGTCTTATAGTAATGATTAACAATTTGTTAATAACAACTGTTTTCCAATGTTGAAGATGTCTATTTTAATAAAATGTTTTTACACTATAAAAGTGTATTTAAAATGATGTCTTGTATGGCTTTACCACCACATCTTCTTTTTCCCTAGGGAAATTTATGATACAAATTTACGTATCTCTTCTTTATTGGAGATATTTTGGGTGCAAACCTAAAATCAATTTTTAGGTTTTCCTATACAGGTGAACCAATTCCTTCTACAAATTTTTTGTAGATTCTTTACACATTAAAATAAATCAACCCTTTGTTATGCCATATCATTGATCATAACACACCTGTAATCTCCCACAATTGGAGATTTCATCAACTTCTTCTGTAACAAGTTTTTGCACCTCTTCAAATGTACATGAAGCCTTTTCTTCCAAATCATATGGGTTCACATAAGGCTGTGTTGAATAAATATTTATTTATCATACTCCTGCCTTTGGTTTGATCCATTATCAAATCTTTACATTGGATCATAATTTTTCCAAAGTTTAATGACCAATAGTCTTTCCTTTGTAATCAATGTCTTTGATTAATCCTGAGGCAGGTTTACTCCATAATAATCAGGAGTTTAACATAACTTGATCTGTTTTGACCTGCAAATCTAAAGTGCAAAATTGGTCCCAATAACAATTACATATATATATTATATATTTTTATCCCATTGAGCTCCACAAACTAATGGCAATTTGTCTTTTTATTTTAAATGTTTTGGTTATTGCACAATGTTTTATTTGTTTTACATAAGTAGTGATGCCACGCACCAGCTTGAAATACTTTGAAATCGTATTTCCTTATGTCTCCATATAATTGAGACTTGGGTACCATAATCGGATTCACCGTTGATACCTTAATAAAACATAAAAAGTTTTATCAATAACTCTGCTGTTTCAACCATAACAGCTTTGGTGAGAGACCAATTAATTTTGGTTTCCATGGTTACTTTCCATGGCCTCACTCCTTCATTCAGGTATCGTACCTAGTACACCTGTATATATATTTGTGCTGTGGTGGGTACTTTATGACCAGCCACCACTATCAATGCACCTTTAGGGTCAGTTTTTTCATATTCTTTTACTGCCCTGGTTACTCCTGAGTTGTTCCTCAAGGAGACTACCTCCAAAACAATCCGAGGTAGATATTCCCACATTGATAAATTCCACCATATACATTAATATGTGGAAACCCCTCAGGGTCTGTTTTTGGGAATATTCTGGGCCTTTTTAAACCCTTTGGTTGATTTTTTTATTTTTGGAGTCTTTCTCCATTAATTTTAAGCCATAAAGCTTTTTTGGCTGGAGGCCTTTTTATTAGAACTTTTTAAATCATGGCCTCTCTGACTTTTTTAAATTTTTTTCCTCCCCACTGGAGTTTTTCCATCTGGAGTTTTTTCTTTTCTTTTTAACTTTTAAACTCCGTTTTTTCACCCAGAGTATTTATTTTCCTTTTTAACTTTTAAACTCCGTTTTTTTCCCCCCGGAGTATTTTCTTTTCTTTTTAACTTTTAAACTCCGTTTTTCCTCATAGCCAAAAGTTTGTGGAGCAACTAAAGTCTCCCTAACGGTAATTTTAACGGCCACCGGTATCGGAACCGGCTCAGCACTAATCTGCCGACCCGATCGCTGAGTTTTCCCCTGCGACGCTTTTTTTTTTGTTAAGTATTTTTATTATAGAAACATAATAATAAAAAGTACATTATTTTGCATAGATGAAAATACATGATATTAATGATATATTCATACTGTTAATAATATTTGTATTATCATTGATTTTAAAATTTAAGACTATATATTTTATATAATTGAAAATACATGATACTAATAATACCTTCATGATATTAGTAATATTTATATTCTTATTAATATTAAAAATTTAAGATTATATGTTTCTATACATTTTTGTGAATTTTTTTTAAAGTAAGAAAAGATAGAGAAAAAGAGTATAAGAAATATGATGGTGAATGGAGTGTTAATCATTAATCCGTCCTTGGAGATATAGTCATGATTTATTATATATGTTTCTTCATCCATTCTAATATTCAGGCCTCAGTCAAGCCCTCGTGCCGAGCCATTATGACCCTGTAAATATTTAATAAATGGAGACCAAATCTCTCTGAAGAGATCTAACCTGTCCATTAGGACAAGCCTCAATCTCTCCAGATGAAGTGTCTCCGACATTTCTGTATTCCACATTTTAATTGTTGGGGATATAGGGCCTTTCCAAAATTTTAATATTAATTTTTTCCCAATTATTAAACCGTAGTCAATAAAAATTATTTGATTCATTGTTACTAATTGGTCTGTTTCTAGTATTCCAAGTATTATTAACTTTGGGTCAGGAGTCAGAATTATATTGACAACATTCGAAATTATCTTAAATATTTCTATCCAGAATTTTGTAATTTTTATACAGTTAGTAAATGAATGTGACAAATTTGCTTCTAAATGTTGACATTTATCACATATGGGGGATACTTTTGGAAAGATGTTATGTAATTTAGATTTGGAATAATGTAATCTATGTAGTATTTTAAACTGTATAAGGGAATGTTTAGCATTTAACGAACAATGATGTGTATGTTGTAAACTTTCATCCCATAGTTCTGGCCTTATAATTTGGCCTAGTTCATTTTCCCAAGACTGTCTATATATTTCTGTTGACGCTTTTTAAACTCTGTTTTTTCCCCACGGAGTATTTTCTTTTCATTTTAACTTTTATTTTATTTTTTCTTTTAAATTCCGTTTCTTTTTAACTCCTGGTGGCTCTATACACCAGCCACGGAGTTTGGATATGCCCTGTAAGTATTTCAACTGCACTTACGTGCGGGCCCGTACCTACCGCTGTAGAGGAGCTGCCTCTGCAGCTCTTGCTCTGCCATCAGCATCGACGTAATGCCGATCAAGCGCCAGGCGGGGCTTCTTCACGTAGTCACTCACTTGACTCCAAAGTAAAATTATTATTGGTGGGTCTGGGTCAAGAGGAAATGTGATATTAAAAAAAAATTCAAACCCAAATTCCATCCATTTAGGGTTTAGCTAATTTTAACAGTTGAAAGGTTGAAAGACCAATATACTCCAAGGAAACTGATATTTTATTTATATATGTAATGAAATTGCATGCCTAATAGTGTGAGGTGTTGCATTTTGTGACTGTTATGACTCCCAAATGCAGGTACTTCAGAGCCGCGTAACATAGTCAAAAACCAGGCTCAAGTTCAAGAAAATAGTATTTTATTTTGTTAAAACCCAAACCTGATTCAAACAACCCAGTCAAGGAGAAGAATAAACTAATAAACAAAGATAATAGTGCTCCAGCCAGCCTCGCAATGGGCCATTGAACTAGAGTCTCTAACCTGCCTAAATGGAAATAACCCTGAAACAAAATACACGAAAACCCTCTGGTCAGCCCTTATCCATCCCAATTCAATATTAATTTACAAATGTAGGTAATAATACACAAAGTTCTATGCCATGTGGCCAGGCCTCCTGCAGTTCAAACCACCGTCTGTTCACGAGTCAGGGTTGACGAAGAGAGAGAGAATTCTGGGAGCTTCTGGTATTTAAGCTTCCGATGAGTCACCCGTCACCTGACGCAGATTGGCCAATCAGGTACAGGAGCCCTTAACCCCTTGATTCCTGACTCCCAGCCGGGGAGAGGGGAGAGGGGAGTACGGAGTACGGAGTACCTAACAGGGACGTCGAACAAGGGCAGAACTTACATAGTAAATGATAGGCCTCTGGGTAGTGTTGTAGAGCAGAGGGATCTAGGAGTACAGGTGCATAGTTCCTTGTAGGTCGAGTCACAGGTAGATAAGGTGGTCAAAAAGTTTTTTTGCACTTTAGCCTTCATCAGCATTGAGTATAGAAGTTTGGAGGTTATGTTGCAGTTGTATAAGACTTTGGTGAGACCGCATTTAGAATATTGTGTTCAGTTCTGGGCACCATGTTATAGGAAAGATATTGTTAAGCTTGAAAGGGTTCGGAAAAGATTTATGAGGATGTTGCCAGGACTAGAGGGTGTGAGATATGGGGAGAGGTTGAGAAGGCTTAGTCTCTATTCCATGGAGCATAGGAGGATTAGGGGAGATCTTATAGAGGTATACAAAATCATGAGAGGAATAGATCGAGTTGATGCACAGAGTCTTTTGCCCAGAGTAGGGGAATCGAGGACCAGATGATGGGGAAAAGATTTAATAGGAATCTGTGGGGTAACTTTTACACACATAGGGTGGTGGGTGTATGGAACAAGCTGCCAGAGGAGGTAGTTGAGTCTGGGACTATCCCATCGTTTAAGAAACAGTTGGACAGGTACGTGGATAGGACAGGTTTGGAGGGTTATGGACCAAGCGCATGCAAGTGGGACTAGGGTAGCTGGGACATTGTTGGCTGGTGTGGGCGAGTTGGGTCGAAGGGCCTGTTTCCACACTGTATTACTCTGACTCTATGATAAAATGTATTTCAGCTTTAACCATAGAATGTAAAGTTTTCCATGCCTCCAGAAATACGTTGAAGAGTGGTGAGGATTGATATATTAAATAGATTGATGTTTATCCTGTGCTACTGTGGGATCTGTCTCCACGACCACCTTATTAATCTTATTAACCTCCCCAACAAATTTAACAGATTTAACACTAAAAAAAAACACATTTAACATCTTCCATATGGATTATGATTCACATATCACTTACATTCAGAAAGATTTCTCTGTCACTTGCATTGCTTACCTGATGATGGGACAAATGTGATTTGATTCCATGATCTATAATAGTTCCACCAAGAGAATATCTGCACATCTTGGCCAAGTGATATGTCGATGTCCTCCACCGCTGCTCAGCTGCTCCATGCTGCTGCAGGCTGCATCCGTTCTGCTGCTTGGACACTCAGTGTACCACGTAATCTAATGGAGCTGCAGACTGCTTCAGGGCATCCAGCGGCCCAGTCGCTGACTCGTCCCTTCGATGCCTCCTCAACGTGCCGTCCTTCGCCTCCAACAGCCATCGCTGCCCACCCAGAGAACCTCCGAGCTCCTCCAATCCATTCACTGGCATTGTTCTTCCTTTACATTGGCGAGACCAAGCGTGGAATGGGCAATCGTTCCACCTTACACTTGTGCTCGATCTGCTGGAGCTTTCTGTTCCTAACTATTTTAACACCCCCCTCCCCCCTTCTCATTCCCACGCTGACCTTTCTAGGTCTCCTCCATTGCCACACTGGCACGTACAACCTTGAAGACAGGACCTCGTATTTCACTTGGGTAGGTTATTAGCTTAAAATGGTATGAGCCATTCTCTACTTCAGGACCATCAATGCAAAGTGGGGTGTGTGCACTGCTTCACTTCCTGAAGTCAATCACTGTCCCCTTTGCCTTGCTGACATTAAGGGAGGGATAGTTTTGTCTTGGCATCAATCTCCTTTCCATACTTCACCTTGTCTACCCAGCCCACTACAAAGGTGTCATCTGCAAACTTGCAGATTGAGTTTGATTGGTATTTGGCTCCAGTCATAAGTATATAAGGAGTATCGTAAGGGGCTGAGAACACATCCTTGCAGGGCACCAGTGTTGAGAATTATTGTGGAGAATGATTTGTCACCTATCCTCACTATCTGTGGTGTGTGGGTCAGGAAGTCGAGAATCCAATTGCAGAAGGGAGTGCTAACTCCAAGTTCCGCAAGTTTGGAGATGAGCTTGGTTGGGATAATAGTATTGAAAGCAGAATAGGAAAAGATATTCCCCCTGATCGAGAACTGGCACTTTTTGGATGCTCAGAGACTGCTTTGAACTTCATGACTGAAGAACAACAAGCATTGATGCTTGGTATGGTGGCAGCCAAGAAAATGATCCTAACAGACTGGAAATCACCCACACCCCCCTGCTTTGAAAATGGCTCAATGAAATGATAATAATCATACAGATGGAAAGGATACGCTTCCACAACTCCAAGGTACCCAACAACATTTTAAGTGTTTGGGGACCATTTATCAACCATCTCAAAGACCAATAATTTCATATTTTCTGCAGTGATGTAGTCCAGTGCTCTTTACTTGTGCTCTTGCAATGCCTGACTGTGTAGCACAATGTGAATTGCACCAATAGTGTTATGTCTGGCGACTTTTTGTTCATCTTCTTCTGTCGTGTGGCGTGCACAGCCTAAAGTTGTTGGACAACTTGTTCTATTTGATCTTCTGTTTTTGCACGTCAACTTGATTGCATTAGTCGAAACAGGGCGGACCACATGAAGGTTGCAATCTTCCACCCCACTTTTTTTTCTGTTGTCTTTCTTCTCTTTCTTTTCTTTCTCTTTTTTGTTTTGTATAGTAATTTTTTAAAAAAGGAAAAAAAAAATAGGAAGCTGTTTCCAATCAGAAGCTACTAAAGAATTATACTCCAGCTAACAGTTAAACCCCTTGATGTAACTCATAGTGATCAAACAAAATACCAGCTCTCTGGGATGCTTTAAAATGGAATAAATGATCTCAGCTTTAAAAAAAAATAAAGCAGAATAGGAGTCTGATGTAGGTGTCCTTCTTATCCAGCTGTTCCAGGAATGAGTGTAAGACCAGGGAGATAGCATCAGTTATAGGCCTGTTGTGGCATTAGGCAAACAGCAGTGGATCAAGACGGCTTGATTTCCAAAATAAAACTACTTACCTTTGCTCTATCTGCACTGTTTTAGAGTTTATCTTTATCCGACGAAGAAATGGGAGCTGTAACAACCTTGAGCAACACCATACATTCCTCAGCCGTCTGTAAATAGTAAACTAATTCATATAATTAATTAGTCTCTCCCAGATGGACAAATCTTCTCAGCACTTAGCCATTATAAGATGGAATGTAGTTCAGCTATTAAAAAAACCCTTTTGGCAGATATGTCCAGTGGTACTGCTGATCTGAAAAGTAAGAACAAATTTGTACTGATCACCCTTTCTAATCACAATAAACCAAAACCCATTAGAGATATCCAACAGTGTGGATAATGTTAACGCACTGCTGTTTATATTTGTCACAAAGGCAACTGTTAGGGTGCTTGCTCAATGGTCTCATTGAATCTCCTACGATCAATGGGTGTTCTCCAGGTTCCATCTGTTTTGTTAGCAGACATAATTGGATAACCCGTGTGTGCCAGAACTTATTATAGTACACGGGGAAGGTGATGGTGTTGAGGTGGGTTGGTTGTGGTGGTGGTGGGAATTTATCTAATTTATTGAGGTGCCTGAAATGGAATTTTACCCATTCACACTAGTTTTATGTTAACTCACATTCTCATTCATTCCCTACCCACTCAGGACAATTTACAGAGGCCAAATAAACTACAAATCTGCCTTTGGGATGTGGGAGGAAACTGGAAACCTGGCGGAAACTTGCGCGGTCACAGGGAGAATGTGCAAACTCTGCGCAGAGAGCATCTGATCAGGATCGAACCTATGTCTCTGGCATTATGAGGCTCTACCAACTGTCCCACAGTGCTGCCCAGTTAAGAGGCCTAGTGGAGTAGGCACTGAGGCAATGTTAAGATAATTTCTGGACAATGGAATATTCATGTACGTATTAAAATAACTGACATTGTCTAGTGGTTAGATATTGATAAGGTAAAAATCTTTCCTGGAATAGGATTCAAATTTGGGGTTTTAAGTGTCACAATCAGACATGTTCTTCTGCATCTTTGAGAACAGCCTATTTGTGCAAAAATGGTTAGTTTTTAATTACTAGAGTGGGCCTTGATTCAGATGTAACCTGGAATGATCCAATGACCTAGAAATTCAGGTTATTGTTTATTGTGAATGATGCACAAAATCCACAAATGTACAGGTTGATGGTCTGAAAGAACCTCTCCAATGGCTTCCAGGGCAAGGCATTAATGAGAAACCTTTAACATTCAACTACACAAAGAAGAAAATATGAGCAGAAGGCAACCTGGCCTCTTAAAGGGCCTGTCCCACGTTCCTGAGTTGCTCACAAATTCTCCCGAGTTTTCCCCTCGATTCAAACTCGGAGAATGTTCGTAACGGGTCCGTAGGAGGTCGTAGATATATCGTAGTGGATCGTTATGTCAGCCGTAGGTACTCAGGGCATTAAATGTTGAAATTTTTCTCCTACCGACTATCTTTTTACTCGTGGATATTTTTTGTCATGCTGGAAAAAACTTACCTGATGCCCCGTGTACCTACAGCTGACATAACGAGCCGCTACAATATATCTACGGACTCCTACGGACCCGTTACAAACATTCTCTGAGTTTGAATCAAGTGGAAAACTCGGAAAAATTTGTGAGCAGCTCGGAAAAGTGGGACAGGCCCTTAAGCCTGCCCTGCCATTCAATGTGATCGTGGTCAAAAGCCAAAGCTGTTTTTCTATGCTAGTTCATAGCCCTCAATTTCCTGATCTTTCACAATTGTATCTACTTCCAATGAGCCAGCCTGCACAACTCTCTGGGGTAGAGCATTCCAGAGATTCAAGGTTTCAAGGTCAGTTTATTGTCACATGTATCAATTAAGGTGATGTGAAATTTGAGTTAGCATACAGCCATACTAAGTGAAAAGCAACAAGACACACAACCACATAAATGTTAACATAAGCATCCATCACAGTGGATTCCACATTCCTCACTGTGATGGAAGGCAATAAAGTTCAATCTTTTTCCTCTAATTCTCCCGCGGTCGGGGTAGTCAAACCATCCACAGTTGGAGCGATCAAAGCCCCCGTAGCAAATGATCGAAGCCCCCATCGGGGTGATCGAAACACCCGCGTCGAGGTGGTTGAAACTCTCTTCGCGGCATGGAGCTCCCGAATCGGCCTCTTCTTACCAGAGATCGCGGACTTCATGATGTTAAAGTCCACAGGCCCGTTGGAGCTTCAATCCCTGACAAAGGGATAGCAAGCTCCTCGATGTTAAAGTCCCGCAGACTCCTGCGGCTTGGAGCGCCCGTCGATCTCTTGGATAGGCCACCAACTCCATGATGTAAGGCCACAGCGTGGACAGAGGTACGATACAGAAAAAAATCGCATCTCCATCGAGGTAAGAGATTTTTAACAAAGTTTCCCCCAACCCTCCCCTCCATCCCCGACATACCAAGGAACACTAAAACATACTTTTTTAACACATACTAAAAATAACAAAACGAAGAAAGGCAGACAGACTGTTGGCGAGGCAGCCACTGCTAGTGGCGCCACCCAGTTTTTGAGATTCACCACTCTCTGATAGTCCTGTGCAGCTCTGTTTTAAATGGCCTGCTCTTTATTTATCTTAAAAATAAATCCTCTTGTTTGAGACATCTCAACATCTGTCATCTGGTGCTCTGAAATGGGGGGGCTATGTATAAACAATGCTGTAATTTCTACATGGTGAAACCAAAATGTATAAAAATGGTCTTTATTAAAATCTGACAATGTGCACTTTAACCACATGTGATTTTTTCTATTACAAATCAAAAATTGTGGAGTACAAAGGCAAATAAATAAAGGATGGGTCTTTGTCCCAAACATTATGGAGGGCACTGTATATGTTTCTAAAAGATAATTGTTCTTATTTTTCTAAACTCCAAAGAATAGAGATCCAACTTCATTAGCCACTCGTGATAAGACAATCCACTCATTCCAGGAATTAGCTAGTGTATCATTTTTGGACCACATTTAATGCTTGCATATATTTTCTTAAATAGGGGGACTCAAAATGTGCACAGTCCTTCATATGTATCTTCATCAATACCCTGTAGAATTCTAAGAATACTTCTCTATTTCTTACACTAAATGCCTTACACTAAAGGCCAAAATGCCATTTGCCTTCCTAACTATTTGCTGCAATAGCATACTAACGTTTTTGTGATTTATGCACAAGAACACCCAGATCCCTTTGTACTGAACCCATTAGCAATCTCTCCTCACTTATTTCATAGACTGCCTTTGGCTCTTATCAATGTGCATGACCTGACATTTCATAGATGAAAATTTTCATACATATATTAAAAGCAAATGGGTAATTAGGCAAAAGGTAGGATAAAGGAATTTATCCATCAGATGATGCAGGCAGGGTACTAAACAAATATTTAGCAACTATGCTCACCAAGGAGAAGGACAAGGAGGATAGTGAGATCAGTGTAGGAATACTAATGTGAGATCAGGACGTAAATGCTATTGGGTCTCTCGAAAAGCATTAAGGTGAATAAATCCCCAGAGTCTGATGAGATTGATACCAGGTTATTGAGAGGAAAGGTTGCTGAGGACTTGAGAAGTTTTTTTGTATCCTTTTAGCCACTGGCAAATTCCCGGAGGACTGGCAAGTAGCCAATGTTGTTCCTTTTCTAAACAGGGGAAGTAAAGATAAATCAAGGAAATTAGAGACCTCAAAGCCTCATGTCAGTGGCTGGAAAGACAATGGAGAAAGTTCTTCACCATAGGATTTACTCGCATTTGAAAGAGAATGGAATTAATTCAGGGCAGGTAATATGGCTTTGTCTACCATGTCTGTCATGGTGTGTAGGAAGGAACTGCAGATGCTGGTATAAGTCAAAGGTAGACACAAAATGCTGGAGTAACTCAGCGGGACAAGCAGCATCGCAGCATCCCATTCCTTCTCTCCAGAGATGCTGCCTCTCCCGCTGAGTTACACCAGAATTTCGTGTATGTCTGTCATGGTCATGTCTTAAGAAAGTGATTACATTTTTTAAGGAGGTGAAGAAGGGATCATTGAGAATAGGGCTTTGGATGATGTCAACCTGGATTATAGTAAGGCATTCTTCATGGTAGACTAATACAGAAAATTAAGATGCATGGGATCCATGGTGACTTGGTGGTTTGGCTTTCAAAACTGGCTTACCAAAAGAAGACCCTCTTAGGGTGTTATTCTGGTTATAAGTCTGTGACCGGTGGTGTTCCACAGGTATCTGTGTTTGGACCTCTGTTGTTCGTGATATAAATGACTTGGAAATTTATTTTAGTTTATTGTCACATGTCACATATAGGTACAGTGAAAAGCTTTTGTTGTGTGCTAACCAGTTAATGGAAAGACTATACATGATTACAATCGAGCAATCCACAGTGTACAGATACATGATAATGGGAATAACATTTAGTGCAAGATAAAGTCCTGTAAAGTCCGATTAAAACTAGTCCATGCGTCTCCAGTGAGGCAGATAATAGCTCAGGACTGCTCTCTAGTTGTTGATAGGAGGTTCAGTTGCCTGATAGCACTGGGAAGAAACTGTACCTGAATCTGGTGGACTCTGATAGTCACACTCTTTATATATTCTACACAGCCCAATACTTTGGTATTAGAGTACTAAATTAATAAAAAGGTTTGCATGTCTACATATAAAATAAAATTACTAAAATGAGAGATTGGGAAAAATTTCCTATTGCAATCATTGCACAATGCTATGAAATATTTTTGGGGTAAGCTGATGAAGGCAGCAACATTTAACCTAACCAACATACAGTGAAATTTGAAAATGAGTTATCTTATTTGGCAGTGAAGTTTATATCCAAAATCTGATAATTTAACAACAATATACCTACACGACATTAATACAAAAGAATCAATTTGCAAGAATGAATTTAACTGCAGCTTTTAATGAGATACTAAGTCGCAGAGATTATTTTAATCTGTTGGTATTTAACTGAATGTGTCTCCTGTACAAATTCCTATGGTGTTTTTAATTTGCTATTGGAGACATGTTCCAAATTTGAATTTGGAGACATGTTCACAAACAACATTTACACAATTTAAACAACCTAGTTAAATCTGGGATATAAATCCTTTTCATGAAATGGTTGTATTCATAATCACGGACTGTTGGCTAATTTACAGTTCTCACAAGCCAGAACATGACAAGGCTCATCACACTGTGCTACAACTTGTTTCCAAATACATTTATTCTAATATTTAAAAAATATAACAAATATTTTAATATATTTTCAGAGTAAGAACATCTTTAGAAATAATGCAGGCTTAAAACAGAGGGTATATGTGCTTGTGCCAGGAAATGAGACTAAACTTTTGCAGTTCCACATACTTTCAGATGTAAACACAAAGATACTCAGAAACAGTTTGAGAGGGAGGGATCTAGAGTCAAGCATCACCCTTCCCCCATCCCCACAAATATTCAATGCTCATTCATTACAATTGTTCGCTGAATGAGATAAACAACAATGTAAAGAAAATGTAGTACTTTTATTTAGCTTTGTACGTGGGAATAATGTCAACTGTGTTATAATATTATATGCCATAGCATGGGTTCTAGTCAGCTACGGCAGTAAATGCAACCACAAACAAAACATTCCCCTCTCCAAGCAGGACAATGTCAAAGCCACACCATAATTTCTCACAGATGGACAGATGCCAACAACAACAACATTGGTCATGAAATTGTTTTTCAATGAACATCTTAAAGAAGGGAAGAGAGGTAGCAACATAAAGGGGTTTACAGAGGAAATTCTAAATCCTGAAACCTATGGTCTAGTATTGATCCTAGAGTTGACCTAAGTTCATGATGTTGGACCACAATGTTGAAGAGATTTAGAAGAATTCCTAGCTATTGCACAGTGACAGTTCCAGTGTCCTTATTGAATTGAATAAATTTATTAGCCAAGTATAAAGTATGAATTTGCCTTGGTGCTTTGCTCGCAAGTAACAACACGATATACAGTAAGCAATTAAGAATCAAACATTATAATTTAAACATGTGAAGAATGAAATAAAATACCAGAGCAAAAGGAGGCTATAGACTTTTGGTTGTTGAGTAGAGCTACTGCTTGCAGAAAAAAACTGTTTTTATGTCTGGCCGTGAGTCTGGAGTCGCCTTCAAAGAGTTTGTGGCCAGGCTGAGAGGGGTCAGAGATGATCTTACCCGCTCGCTTCCTGGCCCTTGCAGTGTACAGTTCATCGATGGGGGGGAAGGTTGCTGCCAACAATCTTCTCGGCTGATCGAACGATGTGCTGCAGCCTCCGGATGTCGTGCTTGGTGCCTGAGCCAAACCAAACCATGATGGAGAAGGTGAGGACAGGCTCTATAATGACAGTATAAAACTGGACCATCATTGCCTGTGGCAGATTGTGTTTTCTCAGTTGGCACAGGAAGTGCATCCTCTGTTGGGCCTTTTTGACTGTGGATTCGATGGTGGCCTCCCATTTAAGGTCCCTGGAGATGATGGTTCCAAGGAACTTAAATGATGTGACTGTGGTGTTGTTGATGGTGAGTGGGGGGAGGAGAGGGGAAGCTCTCCTAAAGTCTACAATCAATTCCACAGTCTTCAGAGCATTGAGCGATGGCACCAGGTTGTTGCGATGGCACCAGGGCCCAGCTCTGTCACTTCATGTCTGTAGGCAGATTCCACACCATCCTGGATCAGTCCAATCAGGGTTGTGTCGTCCGCAAACTTGAGAAGCTTGACAGAGGATTCTGTGGAGGTGCGTTCATTGGTGTAGAGAGAGTAAAGGAGAGGGGAGAGTGCACAGCTCCTATGCTGAGGGTCAGCAGGTCCGAGGTGTGCTTTGCCAGCCTCATATACTGCTTCCTGTCTGTCGGGAAATTGGTGATCCACTGACAGAGGGTTTCGGGCACAGTTAGTTAGGAGAGTTTGGAGTGTCGTAGCTCTGGCACAATGATGTTGAATGCAGACCTAAAATCCACAAAAAAAGGTTGACTGTGTCATCCCCTGATGTATTGGCCCGGTATGCAAACTGCAGGGGATCCAGCAGGGGGTTTGTGATATTTTTCAGGTGGGCCAGCATGTCTTTCAAGGGTCTTCATGATTACAGAGGTCAGTACGACAGGCCTGTAGTCATTAAGACTAGTAATCCTTAACTTTTTGGGTACAGGAACAATAGTGGAGACTTTGAAGCAGGCAGGGACAGTGCAGGTTTGCAGGGACTGATTGAAAATGTCTGCGTAGACTGGTGCCAGTTGTTCGGCGCAGAGCTTGAGGGTAGAGGGGGAAACATCATCTGGTCCTGGAGATTTCCGGCTTTTCTGTCTCCTGAATAGCTTCTCCACCTGCTCAATTTCTATCATTAGTGATGGAGAAGTGGCCACACAGATGTTGGACAGCAAGGAGGGGGTGGGTAGTGGACGAGGGCCCAGTCTTTGCAGACTGGAGTCAAGCTATAAGTAGGTGTGAAGTAGTAATGTGGGAGGGGGTAGTGGGTACCGGGGTTATGTTTCTGTCTATCGAACCTGCAGTAAAACTCGTTCAGGTCGTTGGTCAGCTGACAAATGGGGAGGGGATATAGTGTTATTTGAGGAATAAATTGCTCACATTGTGCATTGTTAAACTGTGCTTGTTAATGAGAACTTGTCCCATTTAAACAGGGAGATGACTTTAATCTCACCTCCTCGAGCAAGATTGCAATCATGGCTCCAGAGATAAAACTATGACATCTTATTCTGCTGTACTGCACCACCCATTCCTAACAATCAATCTTTTGTCTTTTGTTATTTATGTGGCTCCAGAATGGTGGTAAATATGTCAATTCCCACATCCAATAACAGATCAGTAAAAATTGATAGGAAGGACAGTATTTAGCTGCAGAGCACAAGTTCTTTTGTTACATTTGACTGAGCCTGATCCTCTTGCAGAACTTGCTTTACAGGTAATGTTGTGAAAGACGTTTGTCGCCCTTTATTTTGATTCACCAAGATAGGATGGGACAATTAAACCAATTAACTGTTCATCAATGCCAAATACAATTGCTATTAAATTGGTGGCCATGGCTTCAGCTGTCAAAGTACCAGTGTCTAGGATTTCCTCCATTAGCCCTTTTATCTTGCTACTTCTCTTCTCTTCTTTTAAATATTCATTAAAACTCACTTCCTTAACCAAGCTATAGGTTTGTTACTCTAGTAATTCATTTTGTGGCCTAGTCATTTTTTAAATGTGAGAAATGCTGTGTAAGATCAGTTATTGTTAATAATGAAAATGGTTTGGTAGATTGCGCCAATAGGAATATAGGAAATCAGCCTTGAAACTGGGATAACATAGTGTGATTTGATATTAAAAGTGTTATAGTTGCCATTGTTGCTCACCTTTTCCATATATTACTTATATTATGGTCAACAGGGCAAACACAAGCATTTGCCAGGGATGTAAGTGAGCATGATTATATTTAAAATTCTATTGTGAATGTATATAATGCTGTCTGCCGTCCAGCTAAGAGCATGTAGAAGGTCATAGAAAATTAAAAAAATTGGAAGCCATGAAAAACACAGGACTGTATCAGAA
Source organism: Okamejei kenojei (assembly GCA_035221665.1). Taxonomy (NCBI): domain Eukaryota; kingdom Metazoa; phylum Chordata; class Chondrichthyes; order Rajiformes; family Rajidae; genus Okamejei; species Okamejei kenojei. Next base: position 49,319,155 of record CM069140.1, on the reverse strand, counting down.
TGGGCAGAAAATTAGGTCAACGATGAGACAGATGTTAGAGGATCATGCAAGCACCCATGTTTACAATTTGTGGTAAATGGGAAGAATCAGAAGATAAATTATTAAGGACATAAACCATTTCTGCCAGTCAGAGTAGGATGTTAGTAGAGAGAAACTGGTTGGATCTGTGAAAGAAGAAGCAGCCCTAAAACCATCCTGAAGGGGTTGGAAGTGTTTGACCTCTATGGTGAAGGCAGTAAGGATCAGGGAATTGGAAGATGCTCAAATGGTGGAAAATATGTGAGGTGTCCCAGATGTAGGTTGGAATGGACAAAGAGGTCAAGGTAGAGTTGAGGTTCAATGAGATAAGTTCAGAAGGGCAAAGAGCAGTCAGTCTACCATGGCAGTTCTCTTTGTGAATCCTGAGTCGGAGATAGAAGTGGGAAGTGCGGGGTTGGAGAACTATCAGATTGAAGGCAGACGCAGGCCGATCTCTTGATGTATCAGATGGTATGTGAGAAGGCAAACTACCATCCGGGTCTCCCGACTGCGTCCACAGAATCGCCTATCCGACCCCCTAACTATAGAGTCCCCTATTACAATTGCCCTCCTCTTTTTGCTACCCTTCTGAGCATCAGGGCCGGTCTCTGTGCCGGAGGCCCGGCCGCTGTTGCTGCCCCCAGCTAGTCTGTCCCCTCCAATCGTACTCAAACCCGAGTACCTATTTTCCAGGTGTACGGTCACAGGGGTACTCTCTAGCCCCTGCCTCTTGCCCTTCCTAACTGTGACCCACATGTCTGCCTCCTGTGGTCTGGGAGTGACTGCCTCCCTGTAGCTCCTCTCTATTACCTCCTCACTCTCCCTGACCAGACGGAGGTCATCGAGCTGCTGCTCCAGGTTCCTAACACAGTCCTTTAGGAGCCCCATCTCAACACACCTGGCACAGATGTGGATGTCTGGAGGGCTATCAGATTCCCTGACCTCCCACATCTGACATCCAGAACAGTACACTGCCCTTGCCTTCATACTCCCCCCTTACACAGGATACAAGGTGGCCAAATGTCTCCGGGTGGGGTCAAGGTCCAAGGGGAGAAATAAAGGGGTGTCAGATGCACAAGAGATTGTGGATGCTGGAAACCGTAGCAAAACAAATGAGACCAACAACTAAAAGAATACAATGGGTCAGGCAGCATCTGCAGGAGGAAATGAACAGTTGACATTTTGTGTTGAGACCCTTCATCTCATTTTGTTACTTCCCCCCTACTCCATCAGCCTAGATGAAGATAGACACAAAATGCTGGAGTAACTTAGCGGGTCAGGCAGAATTTCTGTAGAAAACTAATAGGTGACGTTTCGGTCGAGACCCTTCTTCAGAATCAAGATGAAGGGTTTCAACTTTCTCTACTTTTTTTTTGCTATAGATTCCAGCATTTACAATCTCTTGTGCCTAGCTTATATTGTATTGTATATTGTATTGTATATCTTTATTATCATTTTTCTGAGTATTTACATACCCAGAGGAAAAGAAAAAAGCGTTTCTCATCCAGTGTCCATTCAGTGTGTGGTAAAAAATAAATAGAAATAAAGAATAAAAGTACATATATCACGAGTTCCGATCGGCATTGGCACGACAATGGCTCTGTTTCAGTGTGTCCAGGTTGGTGTTTGGTGCGCGATACTTTGGCAGGGGACAAAGTCCGTTTATCAGTCTAATTGCCTGCGGGAAGAAGCTGAGGAGCATCCTGCTGGTTTTGCAGCTGATACTCCTGTACCTCTTCCCAGATGGCAGGATGGAGAATATGTGATGCGATGGGTGGTAGGGATCTTTGATGATGGAGATGGCTCTGCTAATACATCTCTTCCTGTATATGTCCAGCAATAAAGGGAGTGGAGCACCAATAATCCTGCTGGCGGTCTTCACAATCCTGTCCAGTTGGTGCCGTTCGTACGCCTTGCAGCTCCCGAAACAGGTGATGCCGTAGGTTAATGTGCTCTCGATTGTCCCCCTATAAAAAGTTCGTAGGTGTGCAGTGGGGAGACCTGCTTTCCGTAGTCTTCGGAGAGGGTGTAGTCGCTGCTGGGCTCTCTTGACCAGTGCTGTGGTGTTGGTCGTAGACGTCAGGTCATCTGACAGGTGGAGTCCTAGGAACTTCACACTGCTGACCCTTTCCACATCAGCTCCATCGATGTGCAGAGGTGTATGGCATTGTTTTCCCGCCCTCCTGAAGTCAACCACCATCTCCTTCCTTTTTCCCACGTTGAGAATGAGGTTGTGGGATTTGCACCATCCTGTGAGCAGCTCCACCTCCATCCTGTACGCCGACTCATCATTGTCACTGATGAGACCCACCACTGTTGTGTCATCAGCGAACTTGTTGATGAAGTTGTTGTTGAGTCTAGCAGTACAGTCGTGTGTAAGCAGACTAAACAGCAGGGGGCTTAGGACACAGCCTTGGGGCGAGCCAGTGCTCACGGCTATGGTTTTTGATGTCCTACTGCCCACCCTGACTGTCTGCTGCCGTTGTGATAGAAAGTTCAGGACCCAGTTACATGTGCCAGCATCAACCCCCAATAACTCCAACTTCTCCACCAGCTGCTGCGGAATGATTGTGTTAAAAGCAGAGCTGAAGTCTATGAAGAGGATCCTGGCATAAATATTTTTCCGATCAAGGTGTGGCAGTACGAGGTTCAGTGTTGTTGAGACTGCATCCTCTGTGGATCGGTTGGCTCTGTAGGCGAACTGCAGTGGGTCTAGGTCGGCAGGTAGGCTATTTTTGATATGCTTGAATTTTATATTCAGTTTGAGGGAGAGAAGAATTGGTCCAAGATAATACTTTAACAAGGGCAAATATAGAGCACGAAAGCAGAACTAGTTAATGTGAATTGGTAAATTGAGTTAAGGGATCTGTCTGCTGAGATGCAGTCACAGACATTCAGGGGAACTTTAAATGTACAGCATAATCCAGCAAGAAAGAAAAACTCCAAGAAGGCCTGCATCTGTGGCTAATTAAAATAGTTAAAGATAGTATCAGTGAAAGCATATAATTGTGCAAAGATAGCATGATAGAAGTTTGGATAGAATATAAAGAATACCAAAGAATTAGAAAAATAATAATAAGGAAGAGAAAAAAAAGATACAGGATAAAATTAGACAGTAAAATAAAACAAATGTTAAGATTTACTGTTCTTATATTGTACAAGAGTAAACAAATGGTGCTTTAATCCTCTATAAAATGAGAATGGAGAATTAATACTGAATAACAATGAAATAGTAGATTTGGAATACGGAATAGTTGGATAGGCTATTATTATATCTACAATTTAGAAGAGTGTGAAAGATCTTGATTGAAACATTTGACAGGGTTTTGACAGGGTCCTATCTGAGAGAATGTTTCCTCTTGGAGAATCTAGATTTAACAGGTTGTCATTTAAAAATAAGTGGTTACCCATTTTAATACGAGTTGATATGAAACGCTTTATCTCAGATGGTCATAAGTCTTTCAAACGTTCCTCAGCAGTGGGAGCAAAGTCTTTGAAAATATCAAGGGCGGAGGTAGATAAATGCTTGATAAACAAAGGGTAAAGGTTACTGTGGGTAGACAGTGATGTAGAGTTCAGGTTACAATCAGGTCGGCCATTATTTTATTAAATGGTGGAGGAAGCTTAAAGGCTAAGTGGTCTACTCCACCGCATAATTACCATACATCATATTGAGATAACTGCACTTAACATTTATTTCAAAAGCAAATGACTTGCAATACACAAGTTTCAGAAAGCAGCTTGATGAGCTCAGAAATAGGGGGAATTATTGAACATTTACAGAGCATAAATAGCTTAATAACAAGCAAAGAGATAGCTTCTGGGGTCAGAATTTGTTGTCAACTAACAGCTGCCCACACACCACTGACAAACACCTTGATGGTCAAATCCGACACAAAAGACAAAATTCTGGTTAAATGTGGCTGATGTGAATTGTTTGGATGTGAATTCATTCCACAGGTCCAATCCCCAGTTTCCCAAGCAACAAGCTTGCGGCAGTTGGTCTTCACCAATGGTTTCACATTCAAGTCCTAACCAGGCCTGAGTCTGCTTAAATGGATACTCACAGCGAATGTAAAAATATCACAGAGCCCTCATTCCCCATAGTCGCACAGAACTTGTGTATTCATATATTATCATGGGATTAGTAGATTCTCCGTGGATTGTCACCTTGTCATGGTTAGATGCTTGTGTGGAACTCAGATCCTGAGAGCGATGCCGTCTGGAGCTATCCTCCTGGTAGGGCCACCCATGGCGGTAAGGTCGAAGGGGAGGTCTCTGACAAAGAGCAATCCAACCAAGACCTCAATGGTTGAACAGCCTCACAACGGCTGGGAAGACGGATGAAGGCTGCAGCAGAAAAGGGTCTCCGGTCGTCCTGGACTGGCTGCCACTGGATCCTGACCCAGATCTGTCAAGTGCCGTGGGGTGGCTGTCTGTGCACCAGTCTCCCCACGTTAAACAAAGTCACGCACAGGCATCCTCCTTCTAGGGAATAGCGCCCTGGAGACGCCCATGGTCAGCCATGACCGAAGGGGGCCTAAGAAGTAGAACCAGATCTTGTGCCCATAAACTCTCTCCAATTATTAACTATGCCTTTGGCTTTGCGTTAATAAAGAGCAAACCACTCTCCCATGAACAAGGAGGAAGTACGATGAAGCAAGTTACATTAACTCTTATTAACCAGTTAAAATATAATTGACAAAAACCTTATCTCAACCTAATTTCTGGCCGAGAATGTTCAATTGCAGGGTCAGTTTGAAAGCTGTATTTAAAGGGCAAAAATAACAAAAGGCCAAGGTTTAACACTCAGGCTTTAGAATATTAATTCAAAGATCACTATCCTCTTCATCTTTTAATAGAAGGTATTTATAATGAATTGCTTGCTGTTCATGCCTTTTACCACATTCAATAATGCACAGTAAGTGCAGGTTAAGTAATCAGCTTTGCTGACAACTGGCATTAAATTAAATGATGTATAATTGGATAGACAGTCTGCCAGAAGTACCCTACTTATCCCGATTAAGAGTCTGACCTCTAGACACAAATTAGTTCCAAAAGCAATATCAGTCACCGTCCGTTTTTAGCTGATGCAACTGGAGCAGCCTCAGGATTTTAGTAGTGAAAAGCCAATACTTTCTAAAATGTAACAATTGTTGGGAAAAGTCTATATGAACTAGTGATTATTGTGCATTAAACTACACGTTAAGAAGTCTTCGCTTTTCCTGTTTATTCTCTTCAGTTTCGTATACATGGCTGGAGTCTCCCGGCACAGTACGGCCTCATATGAGAGGTTGCGGGCTCACACTAAAGCAATTTCAGGGCCGCTCATGGAGTAGACAGCATAGGCATCAAGTAAATACTATTTACTCCAATGCAGCTAAAATAAAGCTGGGGCGATCATACCTCAGGTTTCTCTTGTGTACTTCCAAATCGCTGATTCGGTGCACTGATGAGAGAAAGAGGAGGGATCAGGCACTCTATTCATTCGATATTATTTATGGGTTGAAGAGAGGAAGGAAAAAGAAATAGCAGGTAATTAATTGGAAAGGAAATTATCTTGAGAGGAGTTATAATCACAGAGTTTCAGCAAGTGGAGTGGGCCTAAGTGTGTACTTGCTGTTAATGTATTTTCAGCTCAAATGTCAATTTGTCAGAGAATAACAGTGTGAAAGTGTCGCCTGTACTTGCTGGCTCATGCTTGGTCTCAATTTGGCAGGCTTTCATGATCTAATGTCTCTTGTGGCTTGATATCAATTTTTAGTTGATAATGCCCCAATGAAATGTCGTAAAATATTTTACAGTCCCACGATTTCTATTGAAATGCAAATTGTTGTGTAGAGATCAGGAACCTTGGCTGATTCTATTCTATGCTGAATGCATCTGACTATTTGTGTAGGAAGGAACTGCAAATGCTGGTTTATACCAAAGTTAGACACAAAATGCTGGAGTAACTCAGCGGGTCAGGCAGCATCTCTGGAGAAAAGGAATAGGTGACGTTTTGGGTTGTGACCCTTCCTGAGACTGAGAGTCAGGGAAGAGGGAAACTAGAGATATAAATAGGTACAAAGAACAAAAGAGTGAAAGGTATGAAAAGAACAAATCAAGGCCAGCAAGGATGATCAAGGAAAAGTGGAGCCCACAATGATCCATTGTTGGCTGTGGAAGAGGTGATAACGTGGGGGCACAAACAGTTAAACTATGCAGGACAACAATTAAACTAGTAGGACGACTTGTAGTCAGGATGACTAATTGTTCCACTCCCAACATCAGCTCATCTAAATCACCTAACTCCACAAACCAGTGGAATAATACTTAGCGGATGGTCATAAACGGACATAGAGACCAAAACTGCATCAATCGTTTAACTGCATCAATCGTTTGTAGCATGACAATCCATGGGGCAACATGGTGGGGCAGAGGTGCCACAATGGTGCAGCGGTTGAGTTGCTGCCTTACAATGCTTGCAGCGCCTGAGACCTGGGTTCTATCCCGACTACGGGAGCTGTCTGTACGGAGTTTGTACGTTCTCTCCATGACCGCATGCGTTTTCTCCGAGATCTTCGGTTTCCTCCCTCACTCCAAAAACGTAGAGGTTTGTAGTTCATTGGCTTGGTATAAGTGTAAATTGTCCCTAGTGTGTGTAGGATAGCGTTAATGTGCGGAAATTGCTGGTCGGCGCGGACTCGGTGGACCGAAGGGCCTGCTTCTGCACTGTATCCCTAAATTAAACTAAACTACTTGTAGCACCTGCAAACATTACTAGCCCGGTTGTTTTCTCAACTGCTTGCTGAGCCTACATATTTGCTTTTAATACTGGTATATAAGAACGTCCGTCCCTTTGTACATCAACACCTCCCAATCCAATAACATTCAAGTAATAAACAACTTTTCTGTTTTTTTAAACCAAAGTGAATAACTTCACATTTCTCACATTATATTGGATCTGCCAAGTTTTGTTTGATTTGCATCTCCCTCGCATTTCAAAATTCTACCCAATTTATCGGTGTCAGCAAACTTCACAAAACTCCAACAGATCTGTTAAGCATGATTTCCCTTGTCTCCTCTTTCATAATAGCCTCCAGTATTTTCCACAGTACCACAGTGAGGTTGGCTGGTTTGTAATTTCTTGTTTTCTCTCTCCAGCCTTTTTAAACAGTGGGATAATGTTCACCACCCTCTTCTGCAGGAACTGGTCTATTTTGTATCAGATACTTGAAGATTTCACCCTTGTGCAAGTAAGGATCTGGACCCACCACAATTTACCTACCGCCATAACAGACCATGTGATCTCACTGGCTCCCCACTCTGCACTGGGCCACTTGGACAATAAGAATGCATTCGTCAGAATGTTGTTCATCGACAACAGTTAGGGGTTCAATGGCATCATCCGCTAACAACATCATCAAACTTAGGGATCTGGGTCTCTGGAGCTGGGTCTCTGTTCCTCACTGTGCAATTGGATCCTCTACTTCCTCCGAGGCAGTCTTCAATCAGTACAAATTGGCAATAACCCTTCCATTTCAATGATCATCAATTCAAGGCTGTGTGTTCAGTCCCCTGCTCTACTCTTTCTATACTCATGACTGTGTAGCAGACACAAGTCCAACGCCATTTTTAAATTCACAGACGATACCACCGTTGTTGAACAAATGACAGGTAACCATGAATCAGAGTAAAGGAGTTAGATTCATAATATGATTGAATAGCGCCCGAAACAACAATCCTGCTCTTAACGTTAGTAAGACCAAGGAATTGATTGTTGACAACAGAAGGGAAAAGACACGGATCCACATACCTGTCTCCATTGATGGGATGGTGGTGGAGAGGGTCCTCAGCTTCATGTTCCTGGGCGTGCTGACCTCTGAGGATCTGTCCTGGGCCCAACACTTTGATGCAATCACAAGGAAAGCTCATCTACATCTCTACTTGCTCAGAAGATTGAGGAGATTCTGAATGTTGATGAATGCTCGCTTGAACTTCCACAGGTATACGGTACAGAACATACTGACAGCTTGCATCAAGGCCTGGTTTGGTAACTCGAGCATGCTAGAAAGTAGAAGGTCGCAGAAGATAGTAGACATTGCCCAGTCCATCACGGGTATTGACCTACCCACCATCAAAGATGTTCAACGGGAGGAGCTGTCTCAAAAAGACAGCTAATATCAAACACCCACACTACCCTGGCCATGCTCCCATACACTCTCATCTCACTACTACATCGGTTAGAAGATATGAGAGCCTGACAACCATACCTAGAGGTTCAAGAACAGCTTTTTCCCAGCAACTATCTGGCTCTTGAACCATGCTGCACAACCTTGGCAACAACCCTACCTCAGCAACGATCTACTCTGAACTTTGGTTTTGGTTGCATTGCATATTTGAGTTTGCGCTATTATGATCTGGTTACCTATTATTAATGATCATTAATTTATTGGACTATTGATTAAGGTATATATATTTTTTTAATACTGTTGCATTTAAAGCCTTTTAGCTGCAGCAAATAAAAATGTCATTGTTATATTCCCGGTACATATGACAAAAACAAATCAAACATAATTTTAAAAAAATAAATAAAAAAATTGATGGGAAAATACTATAGGAAGATAATTTCACATGTTTGCAGATACGGTGGAAATGGAATGAGCAAAAATTAGAACCTGAATTTTTTGTTTTCTGTGTTTCACACAGAAGGGTGCAATTTGCTTAATCTAAAGGTGTGTCAGAGCAGGGCAGTTTTTGATGTTGTCTATAAAAGTGAAGTTTACTTGATAACTGCGCAAATATGAGGAGAAAAACAAATCAAGAAAGTGAATAATGTAAAAGAGTCAAGAGTCAAGAGAGTTTTATTGTCATGTGTCCCAGATAGGACAATGAAACTCTTACTTGCCGCAGCACAACAGAATATGTAAACATAATACAAAACGGAAGATAAAAGTTCAATGTGTCTATAGACCATAGACCATATATTCACAATAAATAAACAGATATAGTGCAATAATAATAATAATAATAATAATAATAATAATAATAATAATAGACTGTCATTGTTCAGAGCTTATTTGATGTCATGTTTAATAGCCTGATGGCTGTGGGGAAGAAGCTGTTCCTGAACCTGGATATTACAGACTTCAGGCTCCTGTACCTTCTTCCCGATGAAAACGGTGAGATGAGTGTGTCACCAGGATGGTGTGGGTCTTTGATGATGTTGGCAGCCTTTTTGAGGTAACGACTGCGATAGAACATCTCTTGCCCTTCAATGTTTCCGGTTATTCCTCAGGGGAAAAATTAATAATTTGGTTGCAGGTGATATGTTTTTTTATTAACTTGAAAGAGAAAATTAGTTTCATTAATATGAGGAACATTATAATATAAACAAATATTGTTCTCTGCTGTTTCAGTAGTGATTTCTAGTTTGCAATGTCTGGCTGACAAGGAGAAGGGGATCCTGGTCAAGATCACAGTTGGGAAGAAACAGCAGGCTGACAAGGAAAACAAGATAATGGAGAAGGCCATAGAGTGTTGGCAGTGGACGGAATTGAATAGCTTCCTCCTGGCAAAGAAAAGAACAGAAGATAGACAGAAAATGCTGGAGGAACAGCGGGACCAGCTGCATCTCTGGAGAGAAAGAATGGGTGGCATTTTGGGTCGAGACCCTTCTTCAGTCTTCTGAAGAAGGGCCTCGACCAGAAACGTGACCCATTCCTTTTCTCCAGAGATGCTGCCTGTCCCACTGAGTTACTCCAGCATTTTGTGTCTATCTTCGATTTAAACCAGCATCTGCAATTCCTTCCCATACCAAGAAAAGAACAGAGCAGGTTCAGCTGGGATTAGCATAAAAATACATATAATTATAGCTGGGCAAGAACTGTTTATTTAAAAATAATAGTTGTCAGGCGTATTGCATATAGGTGCGTGTGGACAGGAATGGTCACATTGTTTTTCAACTGACTCACCTCAAACTGTAATGTGAGGCTGACATTGCTTTGCGCTCAGACTAATCCATTAAAACTCTTTCATCAGGACTTCTGTGACAATGTATCTGTGTCCTATTGACATCAGTAAAATATGTCCAGTCGTTATTGGTTCAGCCATACTGATAAGCAAAATATAAAACAGTCATGGGATGTGTACCTGCTTATATTTGTTCTTGCAGAAACAATTTTGAATTTCCGACATTGTACAGAATTTGAACAAAACAATCACCTCTGCAGTTCCAATTCTGAAAGTGTAAACAATCTTAAATGGCACACATGCTTTGAAATCTGGAGCAATGTATGAATAATATTTAGTGAATGCTCTTTGTATTGTTAGTGACAGTCACATCAGTTCAGCAACAGAAAAATATTTGACGTGTTGTTCTTGAGCTGTGCATAAAATAGCAAATGGATATTGTGCTGTAAAGAAGTCAGTCCACATTTGTTTATCATTCAATAATGAAATGATTGATGTTTGTTGCAAGACAGGTCCTGAAACAGTAATAACGAAAATTGCTCTTTCAATAGAATCCAGATGTTTTACAGGAAGATCTGGCATACATTCCAAGCTTGTCTTTGCCAAAAATGAATGGTTAACATTTGAACACAAAACACCAAAACAGAAGTAAAAAAAGGTAATCGCAAATGGACATGCTTGCATTGAGTCCACATATACTGCAGATACCAATGTGCTATGCATTTCAGCGATGAGTATTAAGGGCCTGTCCCACTTTCACGACCTAATTCACAACCTTTTTTACTCTTGGACATTTTTCATCATGCTAGAAAAACGCCCCGACCTACTTGATGCCACGAGTACCTGCGACCAGCATCACAGCCTGCTACGACCTACCTACGTCCTCCTACGACCTCCTACGACCTTGTGACGACCATGCTGCGAGTATGAGTCAAGGGCAAACTCGGCAGAGGTCGTGAATTAGGTCGTGAAAGTGGGACAGGCCCTTTACTAGGTTCATGTAACAATCATTTTGTTTTTAAATTCAATCTCTTAATCGGGTGTCAGAGGTTATGGGGAGAAGGCAGGAGAATAGGGTTAGGAGGGAGAGATAGTTCAGCCATGATTGAATGGCAGAGTAGACTTGATGGGCCGAATGGCCTAATTCTACTCCTATCACTGATGATCCTATGATATGAATAAAAAGAGAATGTACAGCTAGAGAGGATACTCTCAATGTGAAGTATGTTGTCATTCAAACATTGAGAATGTTACAAATTCAAACAAGTCTTCAAACACTGCTTATTATTTTTATTATGGACAATTTTGTTTTCTACCATTGATTTTCCCCAACTTCAGAAGCTTGATCTTCCTGTATAATTCTGAGTCATCTAAAAGAGACCCAGGATTTAAACACAGTGTGTTGAAGGCGTGGTGATCTTAGAGGAGATGTTCCACTTTCTGCATGCGCATAGTGTGCAAAGCAAATGTATATGCATTGGATTGGGAAGGAAAAGGTACTGGTCACAGTTGAGGAGTAAAACAGAGCAGTTGATGTGTTTGTGCTACTTATGATCTTTCTTCCACCCTACTACACTTCACATTTGCTTCATGGAAGTGTTTTCTATTAAAATTGGACATTGAGACGCATCAGCTGATACTTCAGTCTGAACCAAAAGGTTAATTAAGGGGTTGGTGTTAAGGCAGTCTTAAGTGGGAGAATGGCAGTGGAAAGCAATTCCAATAGATAATAGATAATAGACAATATGTGCAGGAGTAGGCCATTAGGCCCTTCGAGCCAGCACCGCCATTCAATGTGATCATGGCTGATCATCCCCAATCAGTACCCCGTACCTGTCTTCTCCCCATATTCCCTGACTCCGCTATTTTTAAGAGCCCTATAGCTCTCTCTTGAAAGCCTCCTAGTTGGAGCGATTGGACTACGGTACAAGTAAATAGTCTGATTTGGAGAAGCGCATGGATTTCAGAGTGTTGTAGGGCCTCGGTAGGTTTCATGGGAAAGGAAAGGTGATGCCATTTTGAAATTGTGCATTCCAGTCTGCCTTATATAACATGTGCCATTGAACTGGTACTCTGAAATCTAATTTCTTAAAAGCTTCCATAGACATTATTTTGCTCTCACAAGGTATTGTCTGTAGGTTATCTTGCAGTAGATACAACAAAAGGACAGCAACCTTCTGAACTGGATCAGGTCAACTCCATTTTGTCCAGCTGCTTGTACATGAGATCGATAAGCATGGATTCCAAATGGTGGCATTGCACAAAGCACCAATTAATCTTATGATCAGCAGTGTTGCAATTTTCTCCTCCACTAATTGCAGCACCCAACTACTTGGCATCAGCAAACTGCAATGATTTGCCCCTGGTATCTGCAGTGAACAATGCAGATGATACAAGCATTTGCTGTTTTCTTTATTGTCCCACCCACGATGCCAGGAATGCTCAGAAATATTTAGAGTCTTATAGAAGATAATGTTCTTAAACTAGAAATGTACAAACATGTGTTAAAATAACATACACTAACATCACAACGTTCATTCACATCCCACATGTTGCACGTTACTGCGCTGCCTTGACAGCCCCCATTCTCCAGAACTCATTTAACATGTCAACTCAATGTAATGTTCTTAAAAGTAAATTTGAGATGAGAAGTAACTTCCCTGGAGGCCTCCGCCCAATTTAAGACAACTACATTCCATGTTATTGAATCTCACCATGGCAACTCCTCCTGACAGTGCCTGAGGTTCAGAGTGTGGTGTCACAGTGATTTATATCACCTTCTGCAGAACTGAGGTCGACCTCAGCATAATATTCTTTGACTGAAAATGTAACCAGAGTATCAGCAACACACAGCCTTGTGTGATGCTTGCTGGATGCTTTATGGTCTGGACTATGCTTGACCCCTTGCCTCCTGCTGGGTTCCATGCTATCAGTAACTGTACTAATCTTTTACAGCCATGCAGTTTACATCAGCAGCCAAGTCTGACTGCTGTGGCCCTCTTGTATTGTAGAATGGTCCACTTTTAACTGGATAAATTTATTATAAACATTAATATTAAGCAAAATAAAGAAACAACGAAACAAACCATTTGCCTTTTCAATCCAGGTGAAACAATTCAACCTCAGTTACTCGGTTGATAATTAAGTGCCTCACAAACAGTAACCCTGATACATTTTCTATTTGTTCTCCTGTTCACCAAAGACAGTGAGAGGATTACACTGTGGAAGCAGAATTTGTCGGGGATTCTTTCAAAGGCTACAAAATTATCTATTTTTATCTTGTTAGGATTTCAGCTTTGATGACGATTTCCCTTTGTGTCAGATGTGAAGGTTTGGATGTGCACCATTACCTAAGCAATGTCAGATATACTGTACAATGATTAGATGTGCGGTGTATGTTAGGCAGTGCTGGAAATGCAGAACAGTTTGTGTGAGATTGGATACACAGTATTGTTAACTCATTGTAGGCTCTGAAGTGTAACGTGTGCAACACAAACTATTCTGGGTGAAATTCGCAAAATGGTCGGTGCAATGTCAGATGTGTGATGCTGCCAGCACTGTGCAGACGGTGCAGCACGGGATTTTCATTGTCGAATATAAACTGTAGCATTTGCAGTGTTAGATGTGAGGTATAATCTGCATAGTCAAAGTCATCAAGCGTGACAAACACTATTTCTCTTTTGTAAAGCCAAGTTGACTCTGATTGGCGGTATTACTATTTTCTAGAGATTCAATGTATAAAAAACTACAGAAATACCGCAATAAGTCAAGGCTACAACAGCAATGTAAAAACAGAAAATGATGGGAACAATCAGTAGGTCAGTCAGTATCCGTGGAAAGAGAAACTGCAACATATCAGATTACAGTGTAGGAAGGAACTGCAGTGCTGGTTTAAACCGAAGATAGACACATAATGCAGGAGTAACTCAGCGAGTCAGGCAGCATCTCTGGACAATAGAAAATAGACCTTAGACAATAGGTGCAGGAGTAGGCCATTCAGCCCTTTGAGCCAGCACTGCCATTCATTATGATCATGGCTGATTATCCACAATCAGTACCCCGTTCCTGCCTTCTCACCATATCCCCTGACTCTGTTATCTTTAAGAGCTCTAACTAACTTTCTCCTGAAAGCATCCAGAGAATTGGCCTCCACTGCCTTCTGAGGCAGAGAATTCCACAGATTCACAACCGTCTGTGTGAAAAAAGTTTTCCTCATCTCCGTCCTAAATGGCTTACCCCTTATTCTTAAACTGTGGCTCCTGGTTCTGGACTCCCCCAACATCGGGAACATGTTTCCTGCCTCCAGTGTGTCCAATCCCTTAATAATCTCGTATGTTTCAATAAGATCCCCTCTCATCCTTCTAAATTCCATAGTATACAAGCCCAGCCGCTCCATTCTATCAACATATGACAGTCCCGCCATCCCAGGAATTGACCTCATGAACCTATTCTGCACTCCCTCGATCGCAAGATTGTCCTTCCTCAAATTTGGAGACCAAAACTGCACACAATACTCCAGGTGTGGTCTCACTAGGGCCCTGGACAACTGCAGAAGGACCTCTTTACTCCTACACTTAACTCCTCTTGTTATGAAGGCCAACATGCCATTCGCTTTCTTCACTGCCTGTTGTACATGCATGCTTGCTTTCAGTTGGGTCTCAACCCGAAACATCACCTATTCCTTTTCTCCAGAGATGCTGTCTGACCCGCTGAGTTACAACAGTTTTTTGTGTCTATCAGATTACAGCTCTGCTCTACTGTATACGTATACATATCATGCAAGTGATGTAATTCAAGCATTACATACCGATAGCCATCACAAAGTGTATATCCAACAGTCTCCATGCACAAAGTAGAAACAAGGAACTGCTGATGCTGGTTTAAAAAACAAAAAGACCCAAAGTGCTGGAGTAACTCAGTGTGTCAGACAGCCTCTCTGGAGCATGTGAATAGGTGATATTTTGGGTTGGGACCTGCTTTGCATATGCACGTCACACACATGCAGGAAACCACTCGTGTTTATTGGATTCACACAAATCCTGCCATGAAGTCCAATTAAGTTTAAGATAATATTACATTGCATAGTGCATTAAAACATATTCTAACAATGTGAACATTGATCTTACTTGAAACAAAGTTCATGTTTACTTGGGTAAAACTAGCAACTTATAAAAGTAAAGAAACAATAATCCTAGCTTGACCCCAAAATCATACTTAACTCTCTGTGGTTTCAGGTTGAATTTGACAATAAATTAAGTTACCGAATTATCCAACGCCGCCCTACAGTTCCAGGCTCCGGGGTTTGCATTACTTCCCACTAACTGGAGGTAGTAACAGCTCATATTTAGACCAGGGCGCGGGTTGAATTCAAGCATTGCATCCAATATTTTATTCATGCTTGTTGAATAAAAATAGCTTGGTTTGCATTTTGCTCCTTATATTCCATCAATCTAAATAAATGACTGAATAAATATACTGAGATCATCATTCTTTAGATGCTGCCTCAGAATGCCGGAAGTTTTTTTTCTGAAAAGGAAAATAAAAGAGTCATTTCATGGTGGTTTCCTCTCCCCAGGACTGGATAAGAAAGTAGTTCAAGGCCACTGGAGATTGGGAAGCATTATTTACAGCCTGACAAATTTACAACACAGGATTTACCATAATAAATGTGGACTTTCTAATTTATATAAGTAAAAAATATGCCTTAAATAATGTGTAGTTATGACCTCCAATAAGGTTGTTAGCTGTGCTTCGATGATCATATAAGACATTCTGAAACAAAAGGCTGTGGGTTCTGACACGAGCATAAAATAGGGACTGCCACTATAGTCTAATGTTCAGAAGTCCCGTCTTTTACTAATGAAATCAAGATCTCCTTACAATTAATTCCCTGACACAGTGTCACGTGGCACCGAAGCTACATGCTGGGTAGATTAAACTGAAGTCCCATTTCCCCATTTCCCCCCTCCAGTGATGCTAAGAGTTCTCGGAGTTCCACTGAAAGAGGAGCAGCAGGATCTTTCCAATGTTTTAGCTAGTTTTAATCATTTAAGCAATTAAACTACAAAAAGCTATCCAGTTTTGGGGCTAGAACTTCCTGACCCAGTTCCCCCCCTGCGTAGAATCAAAGACCCTGCTGAAGGCCAATCCTCTCAGCCCTCAGCATACAGGACTCCAGAGGTGTGACCGGAGCAGTGGCAGGGTCTACAGAGGTGAGTGAGGACACCGCACCACTGAAAGCCATTGACATTGCACAAAGCCCTGTCTTCAACTTTGCCAGCTGTGAAAACCGTAATTGATTTTTAATGTTTAAACATCTTCGGTATTCAGAGATGGTGAAAAATCATTAAATAGAAGTAAATAATTAAGCAAAATATTCCTTTGGAGAACAAGTTAAAAAAAAAAATTATCAAAAAAAAATTAAAATGGAAACATATTATAACCATTAAAGTGAAACATTAATTATGAAAACTGCACCTACTGATTCTATGCCCCACTAAAGCCACTGAAATCATTGGTCTGGGGTCCCCAGCACATTCTGACTCTACTACATCTAGATTCCAGATTGAGTGTAGAGGAGGGATGTGCTAACAGGTTTTGCCTTCTGAAAGCATCTGTGTTAGTGAATTCTAGCAAATTTTCTTTTATTGCTTGTAGGTGGGGTTGGAAGTGTGCAAACTATGTATTGCTTTTCCCACGTTGGATGGTGATCATATATCAAATTACTTAATTGGCTGCAATGTCCTGAGATTTTGAAATTAATTCCTAGCTTTCTTTTTTCTTCAGTTAGCCTCACATCCTGATTGGGTTTTTTCACTTGTAGTGCGCAGTGGACCGTGACCCGGCATGTAGAACGGCTCTTGTGACTGACCAGAATATTACAATATATAGGCAGGTTGTGGAGCTATTACAGAGACAAAAGTTTTGGAGATTAAGCAGGAATGGGGAGCTGAGGCCAACATCAGATCAGCTATGATCTCATTGAATGGGAAAGCAGCATTAATTAAGGAATTACCTGGCCCACTCCTGCTCCTATTATGTGTCCCATGTCATGCTGTGGAAGTCGCTCTTTTGATTTATAGTTTTATCAGATTGAGCAGACAACACTGGATTTTTGGTGGATGCATTTAAATAGGTATGATTTTATTCATAATACATATATTCAAATTCATATATGCCATTATGAAGAAAAATTTATGTTGAATGAAAAAGTATTTCTAAGCACCCTCTTCCTCACCGTTTTAATACAAGCACCATTATCAAGATTTTTGTAGGCTTCTATTGCACTCGTTTGTTCTGTGTGCAGTAATTTCAACACAATTACACTATTGTCCAT
The DNA here is from genome assembly GCA_035221665.1 of Okamejei kenojei. Lineage (NCBI taxonomy): Eukaryota > Metazoa > Chordata > Chondrichthyes > Rajiformes > Rajidae > Okamejei > Okamejei kenojei. Next base: position 49,301,847 of record CM069140.1, on the reverse strand, counting down.
TGCATGTATCCCTGGTGCAGCATAATTAACCCCTTGCATCCTGCATTGAATTGCTGTAACATGAGCCAATGTAAGCCAATGAACAGAAAACTATTGGGCTAGTTGAAATTAATTTTGAGCACCAGAGGCTATCTGTATTATTTACACAATCGATAATCCTTTATCTTTGAATGATATTTGTGTGTGAATTAAATGGGGAATTAAGTATTGGACTTTACACAGAAGCTCCTCACAATCAGACTTCTGAAGAAGGGCCCCGACCTGAAACCTTGCCTATCCATGGGGTCCAGAGATACTGCCTGATCCACTGAGTTACTCCAGCACTTGTGAACTACGCAATTTTCCAACATCTGTAGTTCCTTACATCCGCACAACCAGACCTCCTCTATTTGCAAAGACTTATACTGTCAGCTGAAGGAGTAATACCAATTCTACATTCTTATTAATCAATGCAAATGGTTGAGAAGGATCATCAAATCATATTTTTACCATTTCTATACTTAGACCTGGAGTTCGTTTTTCAAAAGGGCTTGTCTCAAAGTACTACAGTGGCTTGCAAAAGTATTCATACCCCTTGAAATTTTCCATGTTTTGTCACATTACAACCACAAACATAAATGTATTTTATTGGGATTTTATGTGATAGACGAACACAAAGTGGTGCATAATTGTGAAGTGGAAGGAAAATTATACATGGATTCCAAATGTTATTACAAATAAAAAACTGAAAAGTGTGGCGTGCAAAAGTATTCAGCCCCCCTGAGTCAATACTTTGTAGAACCACCTTTCGCTGCAATTACAGCTGCAAGTCTTTTGGGGTATGTCTCTACCAGCTTTGCAGATCTAGAGACTGAAATTTTTGCCCATTCTTCTTTGCAAAATAGCTCAAACTCAGTCAGATTGGATGGAGCGCATCTGTGAACAGCAATTTTCAAGTCTTGCCAGAGATTCTCAATTGGATTGAGGTCTGGACTTTGACTGGGCCATTCTAACACATGAATATGCTTTGATCTAAACCATTCCATTGTAGCTCTGGCTGTATGTTTAGGGTCGTTGACCTGTTGGAAGGTGAGCCTCCGCCCCAGTCTCAAGTCTTTTGCAGACTCTAACAGGTTTTCTTCCAAGATTGCTCTGTATTTGGCTCCATCCATCTTCCCATCAACTCTGACCAGCTTCACTGTCCCTGCTGAAGAAAAGTATCCCCACAGCATGATGCTGCCACCACCATGTTTCACAGTGGGGATGGTGTGTTCAGGGTGATGTGCAGTGTTAGTTTTACGCCACACATAGTGTTTTGCATTTAGGCCAAAAACTTCAATGTTGGTCTCATCAGACCAGAGCACCTTCCTCCACATGTTTGCTGTGTCCCCACATGGCTTGTGGCAAACTGCAAACGGGACCTCTTATGGCTTTGTTTCAACAATGGCTTTCTTCTTGCCACTCTTCCATAAAGGACCGATTTGTGGAGTGCACGACTAATAGTTGTCCTGTGGACAGATTCTCCCACCTGAGCTGTGGATCTCTGCAGCTCCTCCAGAGTTACCATGGGCCTCTTGGCCGCTTCTCTGATCAATGCTCTCCTTGCCCGGCCTGTCAGTTTAGGTGGACAGCCATGTCTTGGTAGGTTTGCAGTTGTGCCATACTCTTTCCATTTTCGGATGATGGATTGAACAGTGCTCCATGAGATGTTCAAAGCTTGGGATATTTTTTTATAACCTAACGCTGCTTTAAACTTCTCCACAACTTTATCCCTGACCTGTCTGGTGTGTTCCTCGGGCTTCATGATGTTGTTTGTTCATTAATGTTCTCTAACAAACCTCTGAGGCCTTCACAGAACAGCTGTATTTATACTGAGATTAGATTACACACAAGTGGACTTTATTTACTAATTAGGTGACTTCTGAAGGCAATTGGTTGCACTGGATTTTATTTAGGGGTATCAGAGTAAAGGGGGCTGAATACTTTTGCACGCCACACTTTTCAGTTTTTTATTTGTAAAAAAAATTGAAAACCATGTATCATTTCCCTTCTACTTCACAATTATGCGCCACTTTGTGTTGGTCTATCACACAAAATTCCAATAAAATACATTTACGTTTGTGGTTGTAACGTGACAAAATGTGGAAAAGTTCAAGGGGTATGAATACTTTTGCAAGCCACTGTATATACCGCTTATTCATAAATAGTCAGAGTATGAACAAAGCACGTCGTTTTTATGATTAAAGACCAGGAATTTAGTCAGCAGAATATTCTTGTGATCAATTACCAGATTATTCTGCAGTGGTGGTTCACCAACTCTATGATTTTATTCTGAAAAAGAGAATGAGTCAGACTATTAGCACCACTGCAGTCCAACAGCTCTTTTCTAATGGGAAAGCAGAGTTACTAAGTTTATGTTTATATTCACCCTGTCTTAAAGTAACATTAATTGTGCTGTACAATGGGATTGGAAAAGCCATCGTTAGTTATGATGATCAAGATGCCACAATCTATTTTTTTAACAACCTTTCATTCATTATTTAATGAGGTGCTTCGGTCAAAGATTCTCTGAACTTTTTTCTCTGGTTTCTCCTGAGCTTCAGGTCACATCACATTATATGTCAGTTTTTCTTCTTCTTCTTCTTCTTCTTTCTTGTGGCGTGCACAGCCTAAAGTTGTAGGACAACTTGTTCTATTTGATCTTCCGTTTGTGCACATCGAGTTGATTGCATTAGTCGAAACAGGGCGGACCACGTGAAGGTTGCAATCTTCCACCCCTCAGTTTTTCTTGAAAGAATCATAATTGCTTGCATGCATCTCCCTCACCTAGTCACCAACCAACCTCACTCTTCTCCTTCCAACACCATTACCTTCCCAACCCTGCAGGTTGGGAAGGTAATTCGCCTTCACCTACTATCTGCTTGCATAATGATACAAGGTTGGTACTAGGTAATCATTACTTCCTACTCTTCTCTCATGTATCATGTAATTTGAAGCCTTGATGGATTTCTGCAGATTAACCTGTTTGACTTGACATGGATGTTTCTTTAAAAACAAGTCTGTTGCCATAAGGGTACTTTCCTTTGTTTGGGGGGGATTGCGTGGCATTACAAAAGTTTTATGTGAAAGTAGCAACATTACCTGTAAGCCACAGCAGCGTGAAAGATGAACTTTCTGGGTGAAAATTCCACAGCAGTTCCATCTGTCTCCTGCAGAAGATTACAAGAACCCTCATGCAGATTATCTGGTTTCCCAAAGGAATTACAGTAAAGGAATTTCCATCAAATATAACCAATTCAGTTTGGGAAATTCAATAAATATATTTGCATGCAGTTCCATTTAAAAATAATTTCAGACTTTAATTTAGTTCTCAAGATATCTCTGGGTTAATTAATCAATAAAGCACTTCGTTGTCATTATGCTTTGTTGAGAGTTACTAAATTAAGAAAGGTGAAATAGGCAATGTGATTGTCAATAGACAACTAAATACGATGGTTGAAGGACAACTAAATATATTTAAAACCACTTAGTGACCATTTTTGATTGATGGAAGGGTACAGCATGGAAACGGGCCCTAATAGCCCTGTCCCAAGGTACGTGTTCATTCCAAGAGCTCTCCCAAGTTTAAAAAAAATCAAACTAGTGGTAAGCACAGAGAATGAACGTAGCGGGTACGTCGGAGCTCGGGGACGTCTCTTAGCGGCTCGTACCGCTAACGGCAGGTACTCGGGAAGACTTGCTAACGACAGGTAAGCACGGGAAGACTCGTGAAGATTTTTCAACATGTTGAAAAATGTCCACGAGAGCCCCGAGTACCGACGAGTGGCCATTACCGTAAATCTCCGAGTTCGAATCAGGGCAAACTCGGGAGAGCTCTTGGAATGAACTCGTACCGTGGGACAGGGCTTTAAGTCCCACCAAGTCCACACTGATCATCGATCACCCATCCATACTGGTTCTATATTATCCAACTTCCATATCCACTTCTTACACACCAGTATCATTTTACAGAGGCCAATTGCAGGTGCAGAATGGTGGCGCAGCGGTAAAGTTGCTGCCTTACAGCGCATGCAGCAACTGAGACCCAGGTTCGATCCCGACTACGAGTGCTGTCTGTACAGAGTTTGTACGTTTTTTTTTTTTTTTTTTTTTTAATTTTTTTATTGTAGAAACAATATATACCGAGTACACTCTTATACGACAGTGAGAATTGTATAATATACAAAATTATATAATATTGATTATCGATTAATACTGTTTATGTTAATTGTAATATTATCCATTATACATTTCGTGGTTATTTATTTTATATAATTGGGAGTATATGTAGTATATTCCTAAAATAAGCAATACACTCAGATTTCTCATATCATAGATATTCTTCTAATTACCAAATACAAATCCCCGCTAATATAACTACGTAATACCCAATCTTAAACAAAGTTTTATGATATTCATAATGTTATCAAAATATTAAGAATGTTTGTATTATTGTTAACTTTATATTTCATAATTATTGTATAGTTGAAAATACATAATTTTATATAATTACCAATTTAAGACATCTATAATCTTTTCATACGAATAAAAATAAGTGTGTACATATTAAAAATTTATATAATATGTTTCTATATTTTTTTCCTTAATTAAAGATAGGAAGATAGAGAAAGAGAATAGAAAATAGAAAAGAAGATGTGAAAAGTTTGATGGAGATTGAAGTATTACTAAATAATCCATTCTTGGAGATACATTCATGATTTATTATATGTATTTCTTCATCCATTCAGATATTCAGGCCTCAGTCAAGTCCCTGCGCCGAACCATTGTGACCCTGTAGATATTTAATATAGGGAGACCATATCCCTTTGAAGAGATCTAACCTGTCCATAAGGACAAGTCTCAATCTCTCCAAGTGAAGTGTCTCCGTCATTTCTGTATTCCACATTTTAATTGTTGGGGATACAGGGCCTTTCCAAAATTTTAATATTAATTTTTTTCCCAATTATTAAAGAATAGTCGATAAAAGTTCTTTGATTCCTTGTAATTATTTGTTCCGTTTCCGGTATTCCAAGTATGATTAACTTTGGGTCAGGAATCATAGTAATATTAATAACATTTGAGACTATCTTAAATATTTCATTCCAATATTCTAGAATCTTCGTACAATTAGTAAATGAATGTGACAAAGTTGCTTCTAAGATTTGACATTTATCACATATAGGTGATAGTTTTGGAAATATATTATGTAATTTAGATTTAGAATAATGTAATCTATGTAAAATTTTAAACTGTATAAGAGCATGTTTAGCATTTAAAGAACAGTAATGTATGTGTTGTAAGCTTTCTTCCCATATTTCTGGGCTTATTATTTGACTTAATTCATTTTCCCAGCGCTGTCTATGTATTTCCGATGATGGAATATCACTTTCCAACAAAATATTGTAAATGTATGATATCATTTTTTCTGTATTTGGATGTTTATTCAAGCATTCATCTAAAATTTCACTCTTTCTATTTCTGAGTTCTTGTGTATTTGCAGAGATATAGTTTCTGATTTGTAAATATCTGTCTGTACAGAGTTTGTACGTTCTCCTCGTGACCGCGTGGGTTTTCTCTGAGATCTTCAGGTTCCTCCCACAGTCCAAATGTTAATCTTGGCCAGATTGGAGAGGCTAGGACTTTAAAATGGGGTAAAAGCTTCAGGACTGCTGGGAGATTTGGCCAATTTGGAATTGCTCTCTGCAGAACTGGGACAAGCTGCAGAGTGGTGCCAGTTTGTCTAGAGCCTAGATCCAAGTTGCAGGAAAAGAGTAATGCCCCTGTCTCACTGTGCGAGTTGACCCACGAGGTACCCCGAGTGATAGACTCGTGGCTGCGCACGAGACTGCAAGTGTATGATCAAGTGTGTGGCCGAGTTCCCACGGGTATGTAATTGCTGCGATGTTGCAAGTTCCTCTCCCGAGTTAGCAAGTTCCTCTCCCGTTACTCTTGAGCCAACCGTGAATGAAG